>CM057822.1:51277958-51666790 GCA_030067965.1 Latrodectus elegans
TACTTCATCAAGCATATGAGAAAAATGTCCATCTTCTGCTCTAACTACGAAAGAACAAGTTAAACAAATGACAATAGCCAGTGCGAACTTCATAACTTTGTGATACTCTTTCTCCTGAGGAAGAGATCAAGGACTAGCGAATGAAAAAGCATTCATAGAAGTATCTATATATACTCCATATGAAATGAAGAGAAAAACAAGAAATTAGACTTTACCGAAAGTACAGCTACAAAATTAAGTATTGCATACAAGGGAATTTTAGATTATTGGATTATCTTAAAATAAGATCCAATAAATCCATAAAACAAGAGTGCAGATGCTCAATCTCAGGATTACAAGATAATTAAGGTCATTCGCTTATCTCTCTTGTTATTCGAGCAATCAAGTGCAGCCATGCGATGAGCAAAATGTGTAATTCACGAATAAGTCAATGGATTATCACTATTTTATATGTAGTGTCAGAGAATTTTGTTGCGACAATATTTGAAATTTAAAATACAAAATAACATACAAACTATTCATTTTCTTTGTCACAAATAAATGCTTCCATTATTAATTTCAAATAACCTTGCAATTCTCTTCTTGACATTATATTTTCGAATGGGATGATAGACGTAAATTATGTAATTACTTACTTTTAGAAACTATTTTTCTTTAATGTAAACCAATAGATAATTTATTTAAAGGATAAACTTTTCAGAGACGAAACGTAATTTTTACTTTTGTGTTGATTACATTAGTGTGTTTAGCTGTTTCTTTCACAACAATATAATTTATAAATAAAATTTAGTAGAATTAAGCAAAAAAGACAACTTTTAAGCCCATAAAATACATAATATTCAGAAGTGCAAGTAGTTTTGATAATATAAGTGATTCATTTTTGTCCGATATGAAATCACAATTTTGCGCCTGATTTCTAACTTACTTTATTTATCAAATCTTATTCTTGTTTAAGCTTTCAGAAATATTAAAAATAATTTCATTTACAAAATATTTAAGAATTTTTTGAAGATATTTTCATACAGAAAACTTTCAATTCACAACAAAATATTTTTTAAAAATAAATGAATAGAAGAAGAATTTGAAATTTTATTAGTGAAAAATTTGTCTTTGAAACATAAAAAGGTCAAAAATAGACTGTATTATTATTCTAGAGAATACTTATTTTTTAATGAACATTGTCTAGAAAAAAATCAAATAACTAACTGGTTATTACTCTTAATAAGTATCAATAATTGGATTTAAAATTAACTCAGATATTTCCATTTATTGAAGATTTTTAATGATATACATGAATTCATTTTAATTTCTATTGTCAATTAATACTTTTACTTTAAAAAATATGTAAGATAATTTTGATTTGTATTTAATTTGCATTTAATATTGTGTGGCTTTTATAACTTCAAAAATTATGTCATTTTCTTACAATAATTTATATTTATGAAGTTTTTTTATTTAAATTTACATATTAATTTATATTATAATCATATACTAATTTTTATTATTATTAATCTTATAGTAATTTATACGAAATCCCAAAATTTTATTTCAAAACAAAAAACAAATTTTATTTAATGTAACACAAGTTTAAACAAATATTCATATGAAACAAATTTTAAGGGAGAATTTTTTTTGATTAACTCTCTTAAACATTTTATTTACAAAAATATCAAATTAAATACTGCACTTTAAATGTTTACATTACACATATTAATTACTTTAAACATAAATATTGGAATTAATAAATGGAAATAATATCAATACACTTTTGAAACCAAAATTTTAAATTAAGTTTCAAATTAAACTATCGATGATTTTCCTGACTGATTACAAGTGTTAATCTATAAGATTACAATTTTATTTTGAACTATTTATAATCATAGAAAAATTATTTATTTCCATATGTAATTAGTACAAAAATAGCACATTTATTTGAATCTTCTTGATAGCATAAAAATCAATCAAGTACATTTTTTTTGTAAAAGTAAAAAACGTCTAAAACTTTGAAAGAAGAATTTTTCAGATCAGAACTTTGTAAGTCAAACTAAAATTTGTTTGTAATTAGTCAGCAAATAATACTTAGTTCATCTGCATGTAAATAATTGAAAATAGTTATAAACGAACATTTTCAGGAATTTAATTTTAACTGCAACACAAAACTGATCATTAAAAAAACATAATGTAATTTAATATGCCCTAAAATCTGTGAATTGTTTTCAAATGAACTGAGGATAATTATTATTTATACTTAATAATAAAATAATTTTATCGATTTTCCCTTAAAATTACTTCAAATAAATAAAACTGACAAAATTTTGACCACCTAGTCTTTTTCGGAAAAACCAAGATCTTAGCTTAAAAATAACTTCATTAGCTAATCAACCGTAAATTACTTTTCTATGAACTTTTGCTCATTAAATTTTTTTCATCAGTTTTTGCTTAGTTCATTTAAAATATCTAAATATTTAAAAATAAGTCAATTTTATAGAAATGGTACTGCTACTGCTAGTAAATCCTCAAATTTTCTGATGTATTTTCATATCCCAATTTCGATATTTTAGAATAATATACGAAGTCACTATGAGATGGATCTGCTTAGTCTAGTATCCTTTTAAATTGTTAGGTATAAACCACACGTGTTAATAAAAATATTAATATCGTTTACTATCAACATTAAATGATCAAATCTTAATTTGCTTGCATGTAAATAATTTTGATGAGTAAGGCCAGAGGATAATATAGTAAACATTTTTTCTATTCCCATCAATTCATTAACTTAATACCTATCATTACTGTTGTATATTAACTTTTAATTTCGATATGAATTAGGTAATATCGAAATCAAATGTGAAGAATAACTTCGCGCTTCATCGAATCCCTTCGACAAGATATTTCAATACTTTTATGGTCCATCTAAAAAAGAAAAATAGTAGAGCAGTTAAAATAAGGGATATTAATTTATATTATCTGTCAGCGAAAACTTAAATTTGATGGTCTTTAATTTCTTATTAATATCTTCTGACAAATTTCCAATTAGTTTTTAAACTGCGCCGTTCTGCTTTAATGCACCTTTTAAAACTTGTCAGCAGTTTCAAGTAATATTTTCTTTTAAAAAACAATAGAAAGCATTTGTTGTGCGTGTGCATCGGCATACTTCCCTGTACCTAGCCCCGAGTTCATCTCTGCCAGTTGCAAGGAAACTGTTAGGTACGAGTCTTCATAGTTTAGATGCAGATATAAGTAAAAGACCACCCAGAGGATTATTTCACTTGGAGGGCATTACGACCATGACCTAGTTAACGAGCCTCATCCATTTTTAGTGAACTTGACGGATCTTTGGTTAAGGTTGGCTTTGAAATCACTACCTTCTGATAATGAGAATGGCCTCCTTACCTACAAGGCCGTCTCGGCCAAAAAATATTGTCGAAATTTCATTCCATTAATAAACATCCACTATTTTTATCAATTAAGATCATAATTCTCCTACTGATCTTATATCCGTCATCCAACCATGAAAATGTCTTGGTATTCTTTAGTCTGTAGATCCTAGTCTAATTAGCCCTCGCATAAAAAAACAATGTTGAATGACCAAACACAAACCTATCAAAAACTACATAACATAATGTAAGTTTCGTTTTTTTTGTTTGTCATTCAATGACCATTATTTTTTTATACGAGGGCTAATTAGACTGGGATCTACGTAGATTCCGAGTCATTAAAACATCCAATGCTGAGGACGAATTCAAATCCACGAGCCGTAAAGCGCTAAATCATTCGGCTTGAAAAGGAAAGCGCAACAAACAAATGAACTCTCGATACTTCCTTTTAAGCTATGAAAATAATGAATATTTACTATCAAAATGTTCCTTGAGACTCTTTTCAAACTTCATTCTCAAACTTTAAAAAGAAATATATATGAAATATGTAATTTAATTATCTTGCTCTATAAGAAATGCATTTTCAAGGCTCAGGAACCTGAAGATATTCAGTTATCATTTATTACCATCATATTTACCATCCTTCATTAGATCGAAAGCCATATTTTTTATGGCTTTCGATCTAGGCAAACTAATATTAGAACCACATACACTAAAGAGGTCAATACATATATGCAAGATTATGAACATTCTTAAGAAAACAATTTTAATTGATAATGTGAACAAAGCTAATTCGAATAGCCAGGAATAATTCGAATAGCCAGGTTTATGCTTCAGAAGCGAATATTCTTTTCTTTGTTACTACTCTGTACATGTATTAGCAAATTCGCAACCTGGTCATAAAAGCTACGGTTCTTTTCCATAATCAAGCATCAAAATGTATGGAAATATTTACTTTTATTAAAGCTAATGTTTACTCTTGTCTCGTAGATTAATCTCAATTTGAAGAAAGAAAATCACTAAGATCACGAGAACTAAATTTGGCTTTGTTTGTCGTTCAAAGGCTATTTTTTGCATACAAGGGTTAATTAGACCGGGACCTAAGACTTAAAATAAACTCCAAACAGCTACAAACATCCATAACCAAGGTGAGATTCGAACCCACGAACTGTTAAACCGAAGGCAAGAGAGGTAACTATTCTAGGGAGAACTAAAATTTACTAAGGAGACACAATAAAGAGACATTTTCGGAACAGAAAATCAGATGAATTTAATTTTCTTTTTCATTTGCAAGTAATTTTCAAATTATAGTCAATAATATCATTTAACTTATAATAAGGCCTTGAATGGGGACAAGCAACCTCTAGAAATCTATATTTGTTCTCGGGCCATAGGCGTGCAATCCTTGTTTACCTAAGTAGAAACTGTTAATCAGCCAATATTGTAAATAAATATTATAAAATATTGTCTGACAATATTATATATAAAATATATAAAATATATATATAATATATAAAATATTATATATGACAATATAATATTATAAAATATTAAAATGACTCCATCTAGATAATATTATATGATATTGTATTTCAACATTAAATAATATTATTTGATATTGTTTATAATATTGTTCGATATTCCACATTTCGATGTTAAATAATATTTCGTGACAATATTATTTAACGTTGTATTTGAAGGTCGAAAAGCATTCCATTTCAACATTAAATAATATTATTTGATATTATAGAAAATTATTTAACATTGTATTTTGACGTATAATGTTTCTCGACAGTATTATTTGACATTGTATTTGAAAATCAAAAAACATTCCATTTCGACGTTAACACTCGATTTTGATGTTGGATAATATTTCATTATAATGTTATCCAACATCAAAACATTGTTTAATTTGAATGTTATTTTTTTAATGTTATCCAATGCTATTTTTTTAATGTTTAATTTTAATGTTATCCAACATTGTTTAATTTGAAAATCAAAAATCCCTTTTTGTAACTGGATGGGATTTTTGACATTCAAATTATTCTGATGCTGTGATTGCCGAATAGAATTTTCTTGTCAAACTTTAAAATAAAATATTACATTTAGTATAAAAAATATCAATATATAAAGTTTATTATTTAGATGAGAATGTGTAATTAAGAGCTTTTTTCGAATATATACTTTAAATAGAATATTCTTTTCATTCATCAAAGCTTTTTTTTTTTTTTCACATTAGAATATTTAATTTTTTATATATATTTAGATTTGTAATTTTTAGTGAGAAAATGGGCATCATAAATGGAGCTTAACTACACTCACATCAAAGAAATTCTGCAGTTAAATATTTTATTACCCTTTAATTTATTTTAAAGTATTACAGATAGTAATCAAGATTTCTGAAAGTTCATAATTGTAATTAATAACTATATATATATATATATATATATATATAATAGTACATTTTTATAAAATTAATAATAAAATATTAGATGGAGGATAGTAATCAAATACTAGATGGAGAACAATACATTGAAAACGAAGCACCATCATGGCGAGCTTTATCAGGGGTGTTGACCACATTGGCACAAAATATGGCCATTGCAGAAAAGCCATACGCTGTGCTAATTTGGTCAACACCCCCTGATGTAGCTAGGCATGTTGGTACTTCGTTCCATTTTCCTTTATTCTATTTTCTTTGAAATTTTAAAATATATATTGAACATTTTTCCAACTGTTTACTATATTTCGTATTTTTAATGTATTGTTCTCCATCTAGTATTTGATTATTATTCTCTATTTGGTTTTCGACTAATTTTATAAATACATTATCATTCTACATTTGGTATTTTCAATGTATTATTCTCCATTTAGTATTTGATTATTATTCTCCATCTAATATTTGATTATTTATTTTATAAAAATGTACTATTAATTATATTTTAGTAATTCTATTTTAGCTGCTCTTGCGCTAAATGTATTGCTAAACATGTGTTTTATTTATTCTTGTACTTTTCGCAATTTTATATCTATTCTTGTATCTTTCAATTTTTGCTTATGATACTTCTAATCTAATCCATCTGATTGCCTGCCTGTCTGTCTATCTATCTATTAATTATACACAACAATTTATTATGGTAAAATTTCTTAATTTAAAATGCATATACTAAATATGCTATTAAGACTCGCTTCCATGTGTAAAAATTTCTTTTAAAATTATGAAATAAACATTTCAGTTAACCCAGTAATTTAAAACATATTTATCTACGGTGTTTTATAAATGGAACATCGGTGAATTAATTTTGATTAAGTCCAAGCCCTGCATCTATGTATACATTTTCCAATTAGTTAGAATGGGAATCAAAATATTAAAAGAATAATTAGATTTTGCAAAATTTCTAAAACACATTTTTCAATCTTGGATAATTTGTTTTAATATTTTTATAGTGCAAAGAATAAGACTGATACACAATCAGGATTCTCAATTTTATTTCAAATTATAAGCAAAAATATAATTCATAAAGTGTTTACTTTGGAATCAATGCAACGCAAAAATTTTAACATTTTTAATGAAAAACAAATTACAGAACACTGACAATATAAAAATCAAGAATCTACTTAAATTTAGTAAACATTAAACATTCACCTAAAAGCTTGTTTAAAAATGGAATTTTATTTAAGTTAAATTATAAAAAATTAAAGTAAATATGACAATTAATTAAAATTTGAGATAAAAAAGGATATTTTTTCTAATGAAGTGTATGAAAGTCGAGAAATAACAGATAGTAAGACAAAGAGCATATATTACATTTAATGGTAGGCTCTAATTGTAAATAAAAATACAATATAGTTTATCAAATTTATTAAAATATGAATAGTATAAATTTTTATTTACATCATTTACTTTGTGTTATTAATTTTATACTATAGCAATGAAGTTAAAAAAATGGTTTTAATACTGTATACATTTTTCTTATATGCACTCATAATTATTTTACAACATGTATTTTAAAAATTCTACACTTCCTAAAATTTTCAAAATATTACACTGATTTGAGCGAGGAATCAATTTCTAGACTAACTTTTCTTACCCATAAATCTAACGGCCACAGTTAGTTTTCTTAATGATGCATCTTGCTATGCTTGAGATAAAAAATATTTACATGAAATGCAGTTAGTAATATTTTTATAATGATATCAGTAGTATCTTGTGTTAAACAAAGGATAAATTGGTAGAAATAAATAGAATTGCAAAGAATTTTCTACAAAAACAAATTTTATCATTAATTGAAATAAATGAAATGTGGACATTTTACTTTATCGCACTTAAGTTACTGAAATTAATAATTTTACTAAATGTATACTTTATGATTAGCTTCTGAATTTTGCGTCAAGGAGTAATTTATAAAACACAAATTTACCGGTTTGAAAGTTTTTATTAAATAGATAAAGAAGCTTTATTGTCATATCAGAGAGACAGAATTTTTCTTTCTTTCCAATCTGTGACTCCAGCAAAACCTTTGTATAACTCCTATATCATTTCTTAATGACTGCATTTTTATAACACAAATAACTATAAAATACAGCTAAAAGCAGCTAAAAAAATAGATAATATTAAATTTTCTAATGATCTTCATTGAAAACTTGACATTCAAAATGTATACCTAATAAGGTATAGTTTTTGAATATCAAACATTAAAAAAAAATTTTTTAATTAAATTAATTTTAAAAGAAAATTTTTTTTAACTAAATGAAAATTTTAAGGAAGGATGAGAAAAATATTTTTATTTTCACATAGAATTACTTGCATTTAATGTAATTTTATATATCATGCTCAAACGAGTTACAAACATTTCAATTTCTATAAAATTTAAAAAGAAATCTTATTTAATTGAAAAGCTTACACAAATGTAACTGAAAAAGCGAAAACACTGATACTTCATTATATACTATTTAATTTTTCTCAGAAGCAAAAACTAACCTTGAACGAAATATTTTCATAAATATATATATATATATATATATATATATATATATATATATATATATATATATATATATATATATATATAGCTTAATATATTTTAAAACATTAAACTTTATTTAATTATAAAATCAAAAATTTAACTACAGACAGAAATTTTAATTGCTGAATGAAATAAATAGACAAGAAAAATAACTCGCAGTCAAGTGAAATTTTAAAATTTACAAAACTTAAATATACTTATGTCTCATATTTAATCTTTAAAATATATAAAAAAAATATAATTTATGAATATATATTACCAATATATACCAAAAATAAAATAAAATGGGGGATTTTTGGGAAACCACTATGTAAGGGGTCCATCTTTTCTAAGCATAAATTTTGCACTCTTACTTTGGCTAGCTTTACTTACAGGATGAAGTTTTACCCAAACCAAATCATAGGGTTTATAAACAGGATTTGATCTAAGTAATTTATCAGCATGTGTTTTCGACAATCCCGACTTTTTTCGATATTTTCTTTAATTTGTGACATATATCTTTCAAAACGTTTTAAATATGGAGTGAATTCTGGCACAAAATTATCATTATGAATTACAGTGCACAGATCAGTACTTACATCGCCTACAGTTCGTAATTCTGTAGAAAAGTTAATATATGCTGCCGTACAACCAGTAGCTTCGCATTTTGCAGTATTCATTGCAAATCTTATAGCTGGCAGTTTTTCAGTCCATGTTTCAGTCAACCATGCGTACCATCATTGCCAAACGAAGTTTTAGATCTCTGTTTTTGCGTTCTACAGGATTGGCCTGTGGATGATAAATAGGTATGATACTTTGATTGATGTTCAAAACAAAACATAACTGTTGCATTACTGCACTGACAAATTGGGACTCATTATCACTTATTAGGCGACAAGGTAATCCATACCTTAAAAATACCTAATTTAATAATGTTAAAGAGCATTCTTCTTTAGCAGTAGCTTGCTTTAACGGGAATAACTCAACACATTTCGTTGTACAGTCTTCAACAATAAAAATCCACTTCATGCCTTCACTCGTTTCTGGCAAGGGTCCAAAAAGATCAATGACGATGCTTTCAAAACGTTGAGCAGGTACAGGTGTTTTCAATAAACCGGCTGATTTTTGATTCTTTGCTTTGTATCTGATGCATTCTGCCCAACTCCTTACATAATCTGAAATGTGCTTTCTCATTCCAGTCCAATGATATCTAGATAATATTCGGAAAAAGGTGTCATCAGCTCCGTAATGTGATGCTGTGGGAGCGTCATGGTGAAGTTTTAGGACTTCACCATGCAAAGGGACAACTAACTGTGCTTCCTCAGATTCAGAGTGTGGAGAATAACGGTACAGTACACCTTTATTCATGAGGTACCCTCTCTCCGTCCATTTCGCAAAGTCAACAGTTTTGTTAATATCTTCCAAAGAGTCTACCATCTTCTTTAATTCAGGATCTTTCAATTGTTCCTCTCTGAGTTAACCAATTGTTCTTGAGTCGCAAGATTTTTCATTGTTCTCGTCCATGCTTTCCACAGGTCTGGACAGCATGTCAGCCACAACGTTACATTTTCCTGGAAAATAATCAATCTTCAAATTGTAGGTTTGAATCTGAAGGGTCCATCTGGCTAATCTTTCAGTGGGTGACGTTAAAGTCATTAACCACTTTAATGGTTGGTGGTCTGATGCTAACGGTAATATCTGAGCCTTCAATATAACCTCGAAATTTTTTAAGGCCCATACGACTGCCAATGCTTTTCTTTTTGTTGTGTAATAGTTTTTTTCAGCAGAGCTTAAAAGTCTACTTCCATATTTGATTGGCTGTTCATCGGCAGGATTTTCACTTTGTAGAAGGACTGCGCCTAGAGCATAACCACTTGCATCTGTTCGAATGATAAATGGCTTTGTATGATCAACTTGTTGCAAAACTGGTGGTGATATTAAACATCGTTTTAGAGTTTGAAATACTTGTTGTTCTGGTTCATTACATTTCCAAACAATGTTCTTTTTGATCAAATTGCTAAGGGGTCTAGCAATATTTGAAAAATTCGGGATGAATTTTCTATACCATAAACAAGTTTGCAAAAAGGATTGCAAATGTTTAACATTTCTTCGATAAGAAATATTTTTTATTGCTGCTATTTTAACTTGATGCACCTCTATTCCATTAGGAGTGATCCACAATCCTAAATATTTTACACGAAGGCACGCAAATTTACATTTGTCTCTATTTACAGATAATTTAAATTTTCGAAGTCTATCAAACACCATTTTTAAATATTGAACATGCTGTTCAAAGGTTTCAGACAAAACAATAATATCATCTAAATAGATTAAAATATTCAATGATGGTAGTCCATTTCGGAATTGATCCATAAAACGTTGGAAAGTTGCTGGAGCGTTTCTTAAACCATATATTAATAATATGGCATTCTTTTATACCTAAATGCACCTAACGGACACACAAATGCAGTCTTGTCTTTATCCTGAGGATTAACCTCAATTTGATGATATTCAGTTTTTAGTTCAAAAGTAGACATGAAAGTTGTGCATTTCGCATCGTGCAAAAAAGCATCCATGAGAGGTAGTGAATACTTATGAGGAACAATTATCGCATTTAGCTTATGATAATCTATAAGCGATCTAATAGTTCCATTAGGTTTATGAACTAAATCAACGGGTGATGTATACGGTGATTCGCATTCTTCTACAATATCATTGGCCAAAATTTCAATTTCTTTTCTTAAAAGTTCTTTGTTTTTAGGAGACAGTCTATAAGGCGTAGATGCACTTGCATTGATATAGTGTTTAACATAAGGAATAGCTTCTCCCCCTAGCTGGAAAATATCTTCCTTTTCATTAATTAGAACAATAATTGATTTCTGTTTTCTCTATCCAGATTCTGTCCTTCTTCTCTCAAGCAAAGATTGTTATTTTCGAGTATAACTGTAGGATTTATTTGTATTGGATCATCATTTGTAATTAAATTAGTATGACAAGGACTACTACTGACTTCGACAGGAATGTCTTTTCTGGGTAGGGATAAATCTTTTTCAAACTGTATTCTGTGATTAGGTTTATCACCAAAGTACCAGCAATTGTGCCGCGCGTTCATCACAATTCCAGATTTTCTCAAAAAGTCAACACCTAAGAGAATACGATTAGCCTTTGTATGAGGCAGATAAATCAAGTCTATTCGGAAAGTTTAGTCATGAACTGTAAATGGAACTGTAGTATTTTTAACAACTGATGTGGATTGTTGACCATCAGCCAAACCTTCTGTAAGATCAACTTCTACAAATTTTTATCCTCGATGCTTTAAAAAATTAAACATTAACTTTCCACCAACTGATTGGCTGGCTCCTGTGTCAGCACAAACTGTCCCTGTACCTTCATAAACTTCAATGTCAAGTAAAGCTACAGGATAGGTGAAACAAGTAAACATCTCTATGGAGTTGACATGAGCACTGTCTTTTATTTTAGAACACTTTGGACATTTTGCTTTCATAAATCCTGGATAGACACATCCATAACAATAAATGGAGTTTCAATATTTCGTGATGGCCTATAATTTGGGTTAGATAGTGTATTTTTGTGGGTACTAAAAGCTTCAGTCCTTTCAAATTTAGGGAATTTGTATTTATTTGATTCTTGATTGACTGCATTTCTAGGATATTTAGGTTTATGTAATTCTTGGAATTTTGAATGTTTTACTAGTTTCTGATAAGGAGATTTTATATTTTCATACAAATCGAGCTTATCAACTAATCAGACAGGATCCTTGAGCTTTTCCCAACTATTTAAATAATGATTTTTATAATCTGGGGGGAGGGGGGCATTTTTTCTTAATTTGATCAGCAAGAATAAGTTCCTTTAATTTGTCAAATGAAGTAATCTCTAATTCATGAAGCCAAACTTCAAAGCATGTCCTGAGCTCAAAAAAAAAAAATCTTTCCAAGTGAAATTTTTGCGTTTTTGATGGCGACTAAAAAGAATTCTAAGCTTGTCTGCTGTCAGCTTAAATATTTCTAACAATATAGTACGAATATGGTTATAATTTTGGAACATTTCCTCAGGTTCTCTTGATATTAGTTTACCTATATCACTTGGAAGTACACCTACTAAATGTGAAACCCAATAATCAGTAGGTATGTTTAAAAGCTTCATCTGCCTTTCAAACATTGTTAGAAATATTCTCATATCATCTGAATCAGGATTAAATGCGGGCAAGACAGTTTTTAAATCTATCCGCATAGGAGTAGAATCAATGTGACTGGGATGTAAAGCTGTTGTTGAATTTGATGCTTGCAGCCTAAGCTTTTCAAGTTCGAATGCTCTTTCCTCAGATAAACGAAAATTTTTCTCTTTCCAATTTCTTTATTTCCTCATCTTCAAGCCGTTTCCGATCTCCGATATTATTATTTAATATATCTTTAAAATAAACTGTTCGTCATCTTTAAAGAATGAAGATTTCGTGATTTTGTCAAGTAAATCAATAATTTTATCATCAGAAGCAACAGGTATGCGTAATTCTAATGGTAAATTATAGAGATCAATTTTCTTACCTTTTGAGAGAAAAGCCATATTTACCCTCTATTATATTCAAAGAGAAATTTTTAAATAATTCAAAACCTGTATATATAATTGAATAGGAATTACCAACTAACCATCTACCTTCCCTTTTGAAGTAAATGAAAACAATATAGAATAAATGTTCATAAAAACTTTATAAAAATTATTTAAAATATCTAATTAAATAATAAAATATTCTTTTTAATATAAACAACACATTATCATAAAATTCACCAATACTTTCAGTTAAAATTATTAAACATGTGAATTAAGATAGTTTCGAAATAGCTGCAATAACTTACCAAGTTATGCATCTTGCTAATCTATTTATGCAATCAGTACGCAGTTATGATATTTTTATAAAATATAAAGTTTGAAAGCATTTACTATGTATGCCACAAATGAACACAACATAAAATATCAATAAATAAATAAGTTTAAAATAATTGAAAATTGCAATTATCGCACCTATTAAACACATAATTTTAAAATGAGAAGCAAAATTATATATCAAATACTTAGTAATAAAGTATTACTTAGAAAACTCTTATTTAAATATTTTTTGAATAATCGCTAGTAAAATCTTATTAATACCATATATAATACCACATAGAATAGGATAACAAAACTTTAAAAAATAATGTAATATACTACAATGTTTTAAATGAATTGGATGCAACAAATGGAAAACACCATAAGACAAATATAAATTCGTTTTTATCAGAATAATGAAAGAATAGATTCGTTAAAACTGTTTATGTATAATAAAATTATTATCGAATACTATTAAGTAATCAACAAATTAAATCTTGTAATTTATAAAATTTTTGTATCAATATATTCTTTATATTGATACAAAAAATAATTTTTAAATATTGATACAAAATATACTAGAATATGATTGTAAAGCAAAAGCGGTAATAATATTTACGTATGCGTGTTTAAGCAAAACCTTAATATATATATATTCCACATAACATACATATAAACATATAATATCACTTTCATTTATCTTATAATTTGTAGAAATTGAAATATATTTATTTAAATATTCATAAGTTATCAATAACTCTTTCCTTTACTTGAATATTAATTGTAAATATCAAATATAATCAACACAAAAGAACAGATTTTCAAAAGCTGAACGAATATCAAAACAAAGAACAAAGAAGAAGGATTTTTCACCGAACTTCCGGGTAGGAATACGATGAGACGGGGGAAATTTTCTTTCATTTTCAGTTTCAATGGCACTTATTCAGGATGGAACACATTTAATTTCTTTGGGCACGTTATTCATAAAACAGGATTATTTAAGTAGGATTGCACAGCAAATTTAGCGACACTTCACACACACTAAATGATAGCACTTTAACACATATTGTAGCTGTAGAACAAGACGATTCTTGGATGAATCATTTATTGGATAAGAATAATTTCTCGGCAAGCATCTTAAGCCCATTCAGACTTGAGCTGATCTTTTCAAACGAAGCATGCATTCTTATTAAAAGAAATATGCATCACTTGTCAAGATGACACTTTTTCTTTTAGACTCCTGGCAAGTCGATTATTCAATTTTTTTTTTTTTTTTTTTTTTACTTTGGGCATTACTATATAAACACATGATTCCAAATGTAACTATAAATAGGAATAACAAAGCTTTCAGGAACATATATTTATTAATATTATTAAAGTTCCACATCACAATCTATAACAATAACGGCACATTACATACAATTTCACAAAACAGCTACACAAAGAAAGAAGCAACGAGCAAAACCACTTCTATATTTTAAGTGATCTCAAGGGTCTTTCTGGAAAATTCGCTAGTTGCGCCTAGTGCTATTTGCCCACTTAAACAGGGAAGGTAGCTGTAATTATACCCGCTACATTACTATGAATTTCTTTCTTAGAAGCCATTTTCTACGTAGATGGTCATATCTCTACATTATACCAAGGGGAAGATAGAGAAGTTCCCATAAGCTACATTACCCATATCCTTTTATTCAGTAATAGTTAGGATAGAATCTAAGTTCTTCCACTACTAAAATCAGTTCAATCACAAAGTCATGTGAGCCAAATTTATAAACTATTATCAGAAATTAATGATTGCTAATCAGATTAAAATTTTTATCAGAAATTCTAACATTATGTGCATATTGTTGGCCAGAAAGACTTTTCAGGGCCTATTCAGGTGTCGAGATGGAAGTAACCCACAAAATTTTCTATCATCCATTTTTAACAGATTTGTACGTAAAAAATAGAAGAGAAAATAACATTTTCTTTTTTTTTGTTATTTATCGATTCCGGAATAAAACCTGCGATTTTTAAACTCAAAAGAGCACTGTTCTATTACTTCTCAAGAAATGTTAATAATTATCGTAACTTAGTAGGGAAAAGTGTTACCAACATGCCAGGAAGACCGTGATTTAATGCTTGAATGCCTGAAAATCGCTGGTTAATAGAATTTATGAATTTTAAAAGCCTGGTCGAATCTTTTAGTTGGTAGGTATGATAATTTGAATAGAGGTGACTCAAATCATAATGTTGACTTCATTACTTAACAATGAGTGAAGAATAGCGGGCCCTATTCAAAGGTGTCTTTCCAGTAAAAAAAAATAAATAAATAAAAAATTAAATTAAATTTAAAAAAAAAAAAAACAACAGCTTGTTGGAAACAGATTGCAATAATGATGAAAAGTATAAAATATTTCATCCTATAGATTTTTAAATTTCATAAAAAGTATTGACTTTTATATTTAATATTTATAAAATCTATATAGAATAAATGATAAATCTGAAATTCCCGTACATCAATCAAATTATATGATCATTTGATTGATGTTTAAAGAGTACTTTGTATTAAAAAAATGATAAAAATATTTATAATAAAGGATAAATATATATATATATATATATATATATATATATATATATATATATATATATATATATATATATATATATATATATAATAAAGGAAATTTTAAATTTTTTGAAAATATTTCTAATTTAGTAACAGTAAAACTTGGTATATTTTCAACAAATTAAAAAGCAAGATTTGCAGAATTACGAATGCTTTTAATAGTCAAGAGGTTTAAGTCGTGAAAATTTAAAAAAAGTTTTGTAATAGGTAAACCATGGTACACTTGTAAGATTTTTAAGTATAGATCAGGTTTAATTTCTCCTAGTTTGAATAACTGGAGATGATTATTGCGTTTCTATTTTTTACACGGATACCTATTTTATTAGTTCTTTAGATAGCTGGTTTATAATTTTCTTAAGGTTTGGTTTGCTTCTCACTCAACAATCATTTCTTGCACACAAGGGCTAATTAGACCGGGACCTACGGCTTAAAGTGAATTCCGAACCACTACAAACATCCATACCTAAGGTGGGATTCGAACCCACGAACTGTTGAACTGCAGGCAAGAGTGCTAACCATTCGGCTGCCAGCTCGGCATAATTTTTTTAAACAGAGGCTTCATAGAAATTTTAATTCTAAGGGTCAGAGACATAAATGAAAACATTACATGATAAAAATGAAACTAGCATTTTTAAATCTGAAAATTAGAAATGTTTTTGAACCTTCCCCATTGAAGGACAAACTATTTCCCAATGCATGACTTTATATGATTAAAAAACAATGAAAATTGTTCAAGAAACCCCATTATATTTTATAATCTATTACATTATTTTCTTGTGAAATATAACACAAACATGAAAAAAATTCATTGCATAAAATAATCATTTAATCTTGGCAATAACATCTTTTGATGTCACTTTCATTATTTATTCGTATATTGAACTTTCAGATAAAAGACCTAACACTCCAGTTTTCCAAGAAAATAATTTCTCAAAATTACTAAGGCTATCTGCTTTTGTATGCTTCAATGGCTACGGTAAGTTGTTCACACTTCTTTGCACCTGTTGATGCCGTTGTCTTCTCAGGTACAGTTTAACTATTTTTACATTACCTTCAAAAGATTAAATATTGTTCGGAAATTGCGTAACAAACAGTAAGATTATAAGCAAAGTAAAAACATAATATTTCTTTTGTGTTTATATTTCATACTTTTGTAATTAAATGTTAAGAAAATAAGGTACTCTAAAACTAACTAAAAGTTTCGAAAGGGACAATTCTATCATTTTTAGTATAATTTTTTTTATAAAATGGTGCTACTTAAATTTCTTCTGTTAGTTATAAAAAGATCATATTAAATTCTAAAAGGAGAATAAAATGGAGCAAAAAATTTAAATAATCGAAATGGTACTATTTTTAAGTTGAATTTTTTTTCTGTTAATTTAAGAATTATCTTTCAATAATGCTGAAAATAACATCTTCAGACTAGTAACAGCAATTTTCAGATCAGGATATGGCATATGAATATTCCGAAAATTCATGCTGGCTATAAAAAGTAAGACGTTAAAATATTTTCGGTTATTCAGATACTTATGAGATTGAAGTGAATTTTTGAAGGGTGACTAGAGATTTGGTCTTAAGAATTTGTGTGTGTTAATTTAACCTCGTAATGTTATATGCGAATATAACTCTTAATAGTGTTATTGCGATTATATAAAAAAAATCATCAAGATTTTATTCCCTTTAAAAAATTTTTAAAATAAGCTTCAAGAAAATAATTATTTCAATGCGTGTTAAAGTAGTTTTGCAATGAGAAGAAAAATATTTCAAAATTTTAAGCAAACGATTAAGCCTTAGACCTTTTGACTGTCCACTATGCGGTCTCAAAATAAACGATAACTTTTTTTTTTCTTTTAAGGAGACTAAAAGAAAAGAACATCTACAATATTCTTCAAAATTGTGATTAGGAAACTCTTCAATCATACAAGTTTCTAAAATCATTAAAACTTAATCAGAACAAATAGGAACTTGTGTTTTCTCAGTTTCCTTCACAGTTCAATGAATTCAAAACATAGCGAGAGGAATCTTACCATCACTTATTTTATATTTAAATATTTCTATTTGTAGGTGTAAAATTGTCATAAATATTCTGTTTCTGATTTCATTCTTAATATTACTTATGATTAGTTTTTCCATTCACTTTGAAGTAATGCAATGGTAAAATAAGTTTTCATATTATAACTAACTATATATATTTTACAAAGAATTTTTCAATTAATTCCAATTTAAGTAATGAAAAAAAAAATAAATAAACTACATTTTCCCTTTAAATTAAAAGAATATTTAAGAAATCATTTTTAAAACTACATTTATAAAACGAAATTAGTTTTCCATTACAATTATTTGTCTAATCTATTTAGATGCTTTAGATTTTAAAACCTATTATTGTTAAGTTTTCCATTACCTAATAAAGCACAAACGAAATCAAAACAGAATGCTTGACATCATTCATTACCAGACATGCGATTTTAATAAATATATTTCTTTCTTTGATTTAAGGGAAATAAGTGCTTTTACATCAAATATAATGTGTTGATAATAAGTAATTATTTACTTATTCTTTTTACAATAATTTTTATAGAAAAAAATCGTCCGTTCGAGTAGAAAAAATGTATAAAATCATGTAATGAATTTGTTTTTACATGATTATTTATTTTCTACATTTGCTGATTAAAAGGAAATTTTTAATGTAAGAAGTTTTGTTCATTCACCATCAAATTTTTGAAAATAAATTTTAACTATTTTTCATGATGATTAAAATAGGAAAACAATTATGGGGAGCAACAAACAATAAGCAAGAGATTTGTGTTTCATTTTTAGATATTTTAAAAATTAAGAATTGACATTTACCCAGTATATATACTTTTCAACTTGTTTTATGCCATTTTTAGCTAAAATCACTGTACATTCAATCAAGAAATAAAAATTTTTCGTGAATTTCATGACATTTTTAATAAAACGATAATGAAAATCGCATTTTCAATTGATATAAATAAATTCTTGAATTAATTGCAGTTATATTTGAATTATTATCAGTTGTATCAAATACTTTTAAATCTAGATTTTTTCGAAAATTATTAAACAAATGAAACGTTAAATGCAAAAGAATTACTATATAAAAATTATGAAAAATAAGATCTTCCAAACAGAATTGAAATTAAAATTATGAGATGTTTAATTAACTTTCCAAAATACATTTATCGCCATTAAAAGTGATATTGCTCTAACAAATTAATTGTATGAATTAAAAGTTATCTTTTTTCAATTTCTCCTATTTTATGTTTGATATCTTTGTCGATCTACGATCATTTTTTGATTAAGGTTAATATATTAGAGGTTTTTGAAGCATCAGGAATGGATTTTGGAATCCAAACCTCTACAAAGTCCACACCTGAGGAGAAAATCGAATCAAGGAACTTTTGATTTGACTTCTACAGTGTTAATTATTCAGTTGACTAATCAATAACCCGAAGAATACATATAACGTGAGTGGATAGTTTGCCTTTTATATTCGCTTTTTGTGCATGATAGTTAATTCAACCAGACCTAATATTTTACAATTGAATCTACAAATATTTGAACAGAAAGCATAATTATTGATTTCTCAGTTATTAACTTTAAAATATGTGTAAAAATAATCAATTGTTTTTATTTTCTAAAAAATAATTTTGATTTTTTACAACATTTCTAAAAGTGCATACAATCTGGTCCAGTTAACGAAGTGAAATATTTATTTCCACAGTACATAATAAAAACTTTGTATTTATCGTATTTTCTGAATGAATTGAGAAGTTTATCATAGCTATTAAACATATAAAGGCTCATGAAAGAATTAAATGTTTCCCCCCAAAACTTAAAATTTTTAAAATATATCATAAATAGATTATTTGTTTCTTTTAAATAAAACTTAAATACATTTACATGAATCATAAAAGGTTGAAATAAAATAAAATTATATTACAAGGAATACAAGTTTTAGCCACACAAATAATGTAAAACACTTTTCCTATATAATGAAACATTTAAAAATAAGCTTTTCAATATCACCTATTGTAAAATCTAGGGCAATTTAAAGTTTAAAATTTGTTACTAATTATGGCAAGAGAATATACCTGTAGAAATTATGAATAACAACTCTTAATCAGTTTAGAGTTGCAACATCACACTTTTATCACATTAATTTTATAATTCAAACAAAGTTTTATTTTTGTAAATTAAAAATTATCATTAACCATGAATAAATAAGGTAGACATTTGACAAATGAAATTAATATTTGCGCACCATTTAGAATTGTGAAATAAAATTGATTGCACTGCTTTTTTTGTTGCAAAAAGGGGGGGGAGAATAAAAAAATTATTTTTAAAAATATCTGTAAATTTGTATTTTATTTTGAAGAAATTATAATTTATATAATTCAAAGGGATTAAAGTTAAATTAAGTACTGATTAAAATTTAGTTTCTGGGTTACAAAATCACCAATTATGGCAATTTAAGTATTTTTTTAATTTAAAATAGTTCAAAATTTGTAAATTATAGAAATATATTTTTGGTCAGTCACATAAGAAAAAAAATTATAAAGCAGAACATTGGTATAAGTAGAAATAAGCAATTCGTAGACCAAATTAAATCTTATGACAAAGTAACTTTATGAAAAAACAATCATATATCATTTATGTTTAGGAAAATAGTGAAATAAATAAGATAACTATATTTAGCTTGACATTGCTCATATGCAAAAATATCAAACATAATAACTATAGTTAACTATAAACAAACAGACATTTTAAAACTGACAAATATCATGCATGCATATTTACTTGCAAAATACAAAAGGATTAAAAACAAAGGACTTTCTAAATTCATACTTTAAGAAAATAAATAATCATTTTGTTAAAAAAATATTTTGCATTGATAAATATTTAATTCTCCATGATATTATTCAAAACAAGAGATATATTGACCTTTCTCAAGTAAATTATGCACCATATTCATTTGCAATTTTTCTCTATAGCATTAAATACATTATTTGTAAGAGAATGACATTTCACACTGATGTATGTGGCTGTACAATTATCATACTGAAAACATTTAAACTAAATTTCTTTTAACTGTACTGCTAACACACTTTTAATAATTTCAATTAAAATGAAAACAACTAGTAACACCCTTTTTATTAAATTAAATGGATGTACAAATCTCATAGTAATGTTTAAAATTTTGTGTGTGTGTACATATATCAATCTATATATAAATAGAAAGAGATTATTCCTAATATTAATAAAATTACCTTATTAATAAACAAGGAAGAATATATATATATATATTTGAAATGTTTAGAAGATGATACATTAAAAATCACAAGAAAAGGAATCAACAGTTACTTTGAGAATGATTTTGAGCAAGTATGGATTCTGACTGATAGCAAATCTTCAATCCAACACCTAAGTAATTGAAAAAAGGTTGGTGACAGAGCAGGAAGTTCAATATTGAATATGATCTACAGGTTCTCAAAGAATTTTGGAATTAATTTTCATTTTCAGTGGATCCTGTCACATATTGGCATTAAGAGAAATGTGATTGCTGATTCACTGGCAAAGGCTACCTTTTTGGAATCTTCACAACCTTTTTGCCACCCACCTTTCATCAGGTTCTTACTGAGAGTAAGAAAACGCTTATGGATGTCAAGAGAGTTCCACCTACTCAAAATTAGTATCCTAAAAAATGACCAGGTGGCGCCTTGCTTTTTAAGGGAACTAGAGCCCAACAGATTTCTATTTCATGCTTCGTCAGTGGTCACATAGAGGCCTCAAATATGTGCAGGGTTAAAAAACTTTTAGTCTGTGCACAAAATGATAAGCCGAACAGGAATCGCCTGAAAATATTTTGAGCTGCTTGATTTTTGACCTGGAAAAGGTTTTTTCAAAACCCCTTATTTTTTTATTTTTTTTTTTGGATTTCCTGGCTTTATGGACTTGCGGAAATGGTCTAGTATTGAAACTGGACCATCTGGGATTAACAACAACAACATAAATATATAATTTAAAAATTATTTTGAAGTTTTTGTTAAAAGTTTTTTTTTTTCATATTAGCCTTTTAGTTCAAAACAATTGACATACAATGTAATATTTCTGTTAAGAAACTGAGAATTTGAAAGAAATATTGATTAATAAGAGAACGTTTTTTTTAACCAAAGAGAAAACAAACATTAATGAAATCTAATTAGAATTGCGATAAGAGAAAATTTAAATATAATTTCTTAAATTTGTAGCGAATTGATAAAATCACAAATACAACTTAGAAAAACAGGCTGTTAAAATCTCAGCTGTCAATGAATATTTGTTAGGGAAAAAGTAAATAAATTAAAATAGTTACATAAATGATGAATAAATTTTAATAATGGAAATATAACCAAGTAAATAGTAAATAACGAATATAATAAATTAAAATAATAAGCTAATTTATTTTCATGTACTTCATAAATTTAAATTTTTTACCCTTGCAAAAAATATATCATAAAAATACATTTAAATTCACAATTTAAAATTATCTTCATCCCACATAGATGGATTATTCTTTTTAATTATGAAAAATTTTCACCATATACATCTATTCACAATATTTGTCTTTGTTAAGTAGTCAATAATAATAATAATAATAATAAAAACATAAGTCCAATATAAAATAAAAATTTTTTAAAAATTTGTTTTCATGTTCCCTTTTCATTTAAGTAAATTGTTCTTATATTGTCTTATAGTAATAATCAATATCGTTTTTATAAGTGTTCAGCAAATTCAGCCTTATACTTATCTCCACTATCAGTCATTCCAATGATTTAAATACAAAATATATAAATAAAGAATTTTTAAATAATATTTTACAGAATATTCCAGATACAAATTTCATACAAAGTTATACAGTTAGAGAACAGTTATAAAGAATCTAGATTTTTTCACTCTAAATCCAATAAAAATTTACCTTTTGAATACTGAAGAGTCATCAAAAAATAAAATTTCATTGAAATAATACTATCCAATAATTACTAAAAAATTAGTTTATTAATACTAAAAAAACAGAAGGAGGAGTAGGAATAAAAATATACTTATCACTAAATTTATCTATTGAATCAGAAAACAGTTTGCTTCTTTGAACTTAGAACTAAACTAATAATAAAAAAAATAAAAAGAAAAGAAAATTTACTTATGTCCTAATGAGAACATTAAAATGCAGACATACAGAGAATTTATATAGAAATTCTAATTATTATTTTTATTTAAATTGCAATATTATTTTTATGGCAAGAATTAAATATCATTTTTAAATATCATTTATATATATATATATATATATATATATACATATATATATATTATATATATATATATATATATATATATATATATATATATATATATTTATCCTAATTATTTAAGGTTGTGATTTTAATAATCAATATAAAATAAAGAAGCATTATAAATATGAAAATATATTTATTACTTTTAAATAGTTATAAATAATACTCATTCATTATCACAAGATGACATAGAAAATATATTTGTATAAATATTATCAAAACATAATATTACACACTTATGTCTACTTGAAACAAATACAATCTCTTTTATTTTGAGGAACACATAGCGATGATATGTTAACATAATTTATAAATAATAATATCAAATAACAATATCTGATTGAGAATAACTGTTTTCAGATACTATTAAGTATATATTATTCAGATTATACAATATATAAAGAATAAAATAAAAACTAAACAGATACAAAAATAAACATCAATAAAAGAGAAGTATGTGAAGCTTATTTTACTATAATAAAAAAAGTTCATGAAAACAACTCCAGATAAAAATGATTTAAATAATTTTTCATTATGTAATATGCTATTATGATTAATTTACTTAACAACCAAAAATTCATTTAAATAATCACACATTCTTTTTTAGAGTATCTCAATCTGTCAAATTTAATATCATTTCTTGCCATAATTTTTAACAATGATTTTTTTCTTTTATTTAAGATAAATTTTAAATATTTTTTATATTTTTTGTTTTAATTTTTTTTTACTGAAATTTTGAATTTAATTCAGCACTAAATAATAAAATTTAAAAAAATATATTTTATATACATTCGGTTATAAGTTTAAATCTAAACTTGAATTTTAAATGGAGCAAAATATATACATATTATAAAAAATAAGGTATGTTATTAAAAATTATAGTACTAACAACAGTCTAAATATTTTCCCCCACATATTTAGATATTAAATATTTAACAATTCATAAAAATATCATAAGGTTATTTCTTTTTAAATTCTATTTAAAAAAAATCATTCAAGAATACAAACTTTGAAATATTCTAGTAAAAAAAATTTTTAATAGTAAATTTTACAGCAAAATACAACAGAAATAAGAAACCATTTAGGAATGCAAATTAAAATATTCTTGTAAAAACGTTATATTTTAAGTTAAAAAAATATAATTATCTTGGTTATTATAATTTAAAGTCATTAAAGAGAAGCTATCATGAAATCATAAAGCATAATATAAATAAAATTTCTAAAAATAACTCATTAAAAAAAAGTACATGCCGATCTTTGTAAAGAAAATTTTAAAAATAAATTTATCAATATTTTTTCACAAGAGTTAGTAAATGTAATCGAAAGGATCATCATGTGGTATTTAAAGGTTTTTGTAAACTATATTATAAATTATTTGAAGCGTGCTTCCAGTGACATAATTACAGCTTAAAATCACATCAATTATTTTTTGTAGTTATATTAAATAATATGTTTGAGTATATTCTTATCTCATGATAAAATTAAATTTTAAATTAGTAAATAAATTAAATAATCAAATTTAGCTTCTAAAACTTTATAATCATAATACTTTCATTAAAACTTTTTTAATTTTTAAGAAAAATGGTTAATGAGTTAATAAAATATGTGTGAATATATAGTTAAAAATATCCTTTAATTTATGAACAGTTTATATCTTATAAAAATAATAAAATTTAAGAATTTAAAATTGAAGCTTTCATAATAATAAACCGTACTATGATAATTAACACAAGAATGGCGTGAATATCAGATTTTTTTTTATTTAATCATCATTTTTAAGTATTTTTATTTAAAATTTCAAAAACTTAGAAATAGCTTAAAAATATTTTTATAATTCATAGCTCAAGCTAATTATTTTTACTTTTGTAGAATTAAAAGATTTAAAAAAAAATTGGTGTCATAACTTTTGGTTGCTTTTTATTGTCTAAAAAAGCTTTACAGTATTTATATGTTAAATATTCTGAAAATTAGAACATTGTAATACAATTCAGAAAACACAAAATCCAGTTTAAAATTGGACAACTTTTTAAGAAAGATGCAAAGTTGATACATACAGTTAAAATATTTGAGCATAGTTAATAGCAATTAGCACAGAAAATAAGATAAAACACAATAAACACTCATATTAAAATACATCACAATAAAGTAGAAGTAAAATAAAAATATATTTAGTAAATAAAACTATAAACAGATATAATTTTCTTTGGTATGCATTTTCACTTTATTTTTTTAATTAAAACATCAGCAATTATATTTTACCAATATGCAACAAAAGAACTGTTGTAGGTATAGTTTTGAAGTAACACTCATCAAAATATTTAAACAAGAGCTTAATTTTTTTTTTCAAAATTTAACATTAAAATATAATTTTAATGTGTATACACAAAGAATTCTTCAAATTATACAAACATAAAATTAAAAAAAAATGAATTAAGCATAAAACTTAAGAAACACCATATATTAATAAAAAATTTAAAATTTAAATTTGATCATTTAAAATATTATTTAAATTTTTTAACAGTTACTTTTAATTGCCTAGCTAAGAAAACTAAGAGAAATACTAATAAAGAATAAAATAGGTTCATTATATCAAAATATATGAAAAGCAAGTTAACACTGAAAAAATAGATACTGTCTGAAATAAAATAAAAGTTTTCTATCTTATGTAATTATTCAATAAATGTTTTTATTTAAATATACATTACAAATAAAATTAAAAAAGAAAGTACATATACATATAAATTAAATTAAAAAAGAAAGTATATAATAATAATTTATTCTTCTTAATAATCAAATATCATTCAGTTATAAATTTAATCACTAAAAAGCAATTTGCAAACAAAAGCAAGTAAAAAAAGAAGAAAAATCCATTGAAATATGATATGGTTTTATAAGTTCAGGGTTGACATTCGTTAAATCAAAAAGTTAACATTCTATATAATAAATACTTGTTTACATACATTTAATAAACAGGAAAATATTAAAAAATTTTTTGTAAAGTTAGTAATATTTTTTTTACAAAAACACTAACAAAATTGCTATTTTCTAAGACAAATTAAAAGTAAAAAAATTATTTGATTATTTTTGTTTCCTTTTAAATGAATTAAATAAGCTCAATCATTGACTGCTTTCAAGGACTCCACAAGAGCCTCAGTATCAGTATTGACTAGTAAATCTTGCTCAGATTTTTCTCTTGCTTCTTTACGACTGAGATTTAAAACACCATCCTAAAATTAGAGCGAAAATTTCATTAATGATTTTTATGAACAATTCTAAATTTATCTTAAGGAAAACAAGGTATAGGTTTTTTCCTTTAAAGTGAAGATTAGAAAACTTCCAAGTAAATGTATTATATCTTAGAAGCGAATAAAATTTTGACCATACTTTTTAATTTATTGCATATAGTAAGAAAATATAAAATTATTTAAAAAAAAATTTAGTTACACAAAATATTTGGACATTAACATGAATAACAGATTAGAGATTTTAAACTAAAATTTAATGAAAAATATTGTGTGTAATATTAATTATTTTTATGAAGAATAAAATGAGACTATATAATTTATTTCAGTTTAATGGAAACAAATTTTTATCATAAGTTGTAAAGTGAACAAGAAAATCAATCTTACCTCCAAGATAATTTTTTTATCAAAAAATGCAAATATTACTAACATATTTTCATAACAAAAACTTAATTGACCAAACACATAACAAAAACTTAATTGACCTAGTATATGGCTCATAGTATCAATATATTACAATAAAAATATCAATTGACAGTAATTAAATTATGTAAAAAAGACACTTTTTGCAGAAATATTTATATTTTTTTTTCCAATTTTTGTAATGAAAAATTAATTAAAAGTTTTACAAATTTGAATTTAGAACAAAACATAGAAAATAAGATAAATAGAAAATATTTCAATACCATATGCCTCAGACAACAGTTTTAATGAGATTATTTTGTTATTACTTTTGTTAAACAATAAATAAATCTTTTTACCATTAATATTTATTAATAATTTGTAATCAACAACGATGAGTTACTTTGCAAGCATATATGTACAGGTATGGGTTGTATTTGTGAGTATGATTACACATTGTAAATATTTTAAATATACATCATTATTAATTGTAGATTTTTTTTTAAACAAAAAACATACTAAATTAAATTCTCACAATAAATTTTATATTATAACTTTTAGCATATTTATATACATAATTTTAAAATAGCGATCCAGTCAATAAGTTACATTAAGTATTAAAAAAATCTAGAATAATAGCTTATAATGAACTTCACTCCTTTCATGGTGCAGCATGTCCATTTTTGGACCCTGTACAATAAAACCCAACCAATTACTCCTTAAATTCATTTCATTTAAAAAAATGTATCTAATTAAAATAACTGAGTCAGATCAATTAATGAGAATTCGTAAAAAGTGAAAATTTGCATAGTTAATAATTTAAATTATGAATTTCAAAAAGAACTTCATATCATATATTCAAGACGATCAAAAATATAATTATACTAGTATTAATTTTAAGCACAAACTTTGAGAATCTAACAAAAATCATATTAAAAATTCTAGGCACATGTATTAATTTATTTTTTTTTTTACCTTTCTGACATCATCGATATTAAGAGCTATTGATGTTGCTACACATGCTAAGATATTTACTAATAAATATATCATCACATACTTCCATCTCAATAAAGTTTCATCATGAGGCAAGCTATAAGAAATAGTAAGATGACATTATGAATAATTGTAAAATAAATACATTTTGTAAGTTTATGAACAAGTAATAATTATATAATTGAGGTCTAAAGAAATACATTTTTATTATGTAATTCTGGTTTAATTCAGGGAATTCTTATACATAAAAAACAGTAGTTTACAAAAAATGAAAAATGCATTTAATTTAAAAAATAAATTTTAATTAACTTATCAATCCAAATTTGTTTGAAAAAAAAAGCCTTTCCTATCATTCAGTTAAATGCAAGGAAAAATTAATGAAATCTAGTCAATGAGTTTTTGAAGATATTCATAATTATTTTTTTTATTTCATTCAAACATATTTTTGTACATATCTACACTGAAAGTAATAAATTAAATTAATAATATATTTATAATACATAAATATGAGGAAGAAATTAAGTCATAATAGCTAGCAATTATTATTAAATTTTCAGCTTTTTTAAAAATGTGTATATGAAAACACTTATACTTAATTTTCTAAATATTATTCAATTCAATAATTAAAAAAGCTAATAGAAATAAAAACTTCATATAAATTTTAAAAAAAATTTTAATTTATCACAAAGAAAAAACTTTTATTCCATAACAAATAAGAAATTTTACAATTAAAAAAATGGAAATTTCTAATGACATTTTATAGAAGTAAATTTCTAAGAATTTAATAATTTTATTATAGCATGATTAGTATGTTAGTATATAATATTTATATCCAAATTATTTCAATGATATTTGTATTGATATATAAATTTTTCTTCATATTTTAAGAATTATCCTTTGAACTGGCTTATCTGTAATAGTAGCACTATGCAATACCATAGATAATCGGTAATTTATGACATTACATTACACTAATCTTGATTTATCAACAGTTTGTGCAAAATTTAGGAATAACTAGTTGATATTGCAAAATTACAAATTTAATATTTTTTCTCAATGCATGTCATTAATTTGGCAGATATTTAAATTTTTATTTTGTATATAAAAATCCATTACAATTTAGACAGCACCATTTAGCATTAAATGAATAGCATAGAATCATAGGCATCAATGATTCAAAGTATTTCTTCATCAATCCACGAACTCATTGACACAAAAGTAATTGTGTGTGTGATATAACAGAGATAAATTAAAGATTTCATTTTTAATCAAAACAGTAATTTTTAAATATATGATGTAAACTTAATCTTTATACAAAATTAAATTAAATAATAATTATAATAAATAAAAAATACTGACTCATGTTTCTTTCCTTGGATTTCCCCAACTATTAAATTTGAGAATCCATTACCAATCATTTGAAGAGAAGTTGCTATACCCATAGCAGTTCCAACAGTTGCTTGAGATACTACCAAAGGAATAGATGGCCACATACTAGCCTAAAATCAAATCATTAATACAATCATTGTTTTTTTTTGTATAAAGTTTATAATTATCAATGATTATGTTTGAAAAAGTATTCAGACTTTGTTGTCATATAAGTAAATAAAATTTTACGAAGATAAAACTTAGTATTGCAGGTTCATATTATAAAGTCAAAATTAGTTAATTTTATTTTTTCTTTAACCTAAATATGTATTCTTTAAACGAACATTTTAAAAGGCAATTCTTTACCTAAGTTTATAAAATGAAGCGCTGCTAAATTGAGTGATAAAATTTATTATTACAGTTAAGTATTAAATTATTTATAAGGATTTTTTTCATTATTAACTTGTTTATTATTAATTGACTAATAATGGCATTTAGTTATGAAAGTAGCAATAGATAAAATTTTTAAAGTTGAAAAAATACAATGAGATGTTACCACAGATTGCTTATCACAAAAAAAGCAAAAATGTAACACACATTTATGATAAATATAAAGCAATGTTTGTTTTTGCACCAGCATATTTTCATTACAAAACCCAACGTTAGGCTCTATTAGTTAGGTGGGAGCAGCTGAATTGGAATCTTCCAAATTTAAAAGCAAGGATCAAACAGAAAACTGTTAATACTTGATATGTGTACATCTCCAATGGTATTAATTCACTTGGAGCACTTTGACCTATTTAAATGACCCAGATACCTTTTAAAACACCATCTCTTCAGTTAAGTTGGGTTTTGTGAATTTATTACCTTTATATAATATGAATGAAGCCTTAATCAATCAAGTCATTGCAACCTTAACAATATGTTAGTCATAAATTTAAAATAATTTAGCAAAAATTCCAGGTGAAAATCAATCGTTAGTTCATTTAGTTTATAAGAAGTTGATAGACATTGCATTTACAATTGATAATATTAGCCCGCATTTTAATTTCCAAGACTGTTTACTTGAATAAATTAGAAATTAAAATTATTAAGAATAAACAATTAAAAACTCATGTGGAATTTATCTGTGCTACAAAGTAAAAGTATTAAATTTTAAAATTATTTTCGTATTGAAGATATTAGAGGGAAAAAATGTGGATTAAATCTAATCTTAACACACGCAATTTTGTTGGCAGTATGTTCTTAATAATTAAATGGAAATTTTATTTTGCAATGAAAAATGTTTTATTTATATTGAGATTTGATATAATGAAAGTACATATTATTAAATTAAATCTCAGAGTAAATAATATCTTTTTAATAATTAAATAATAATGTGATAGTTCTTTATTGCATATTATCTTTGTTAGAATTTAAATTTTTTAAACATTAATCATATTGAATATTTTAAAATTTATAATACATATTATGTTATGCTATATTAAATGTGATTTTACAATACTTATAAAATTCTGGCTTTCTTTAGCAACAAGATTACAATCTTAATATAATATATAAAAGATTTTTTTCCAAAACATGAAATCAATCCATCTATTTCAACAGTTAAAAATTAATTTCTTATTGTTAACAATTGATGCATAAAGTGAGCATTAATTTAAATTTAGTCATAAAATTTCTGTAATATACAAGTTATATTAGAGGAATTTTAGTTTTGTATTGAGATTCAGATGTTTTTTGATTTTATTCCTAATAAGAGAAGAATCTTATTATATTTTAAATCGTCAATAAGAAAAGGTTCATTATTTTTACTTAAAAAATATTTAAGATTTATATAGCTGAACTTCAATTTGTCATATAAAAAATAAAGAAAGAGATGGTCAGTTACTTTTTTAATAAACCTGTATAATAATAAAATAATTATATTTTAAAATACTCTTCATAAATGCATAATTATTAAAACAAATTAAATAAATTTTGATTTTTAGTTTTTTATAGTACTTTACCTAGTATGTTCCACAATTAAACCCTGAATATGATTTGTTAATTGTACTGTCTAATACTTACTTAGTAACTGTACAAAGTTTAGTCTAGCAATATTTGTTTTGCATTGGTTCTATTAAAGAAAATAGGTTTTAAAGCATTTATACTTATTTGAAAATAAATAATGTTCCTAATAATACTAACAGATATAGAATTTTGTTTTTTAACAATATGCTAACACTTTGAAAATTTTAACAGAATAATATAATAAAACAGAATCATCTTCAAATAGTCAATTAAAATATGATAATTATTGTAAATAAAATTATTTTAAACAAAATGAAAAATAAATATATGATATAAAACTTAAGCAAGTACTTCTTCTTTTATTGTTTAAGTTTTTATATAGTCTTCAGTTATAACTACTTTATGATCATCAGATGTAATATTTGAAGGAAATGAAATGTTTCTATCAGCATTGTCTTTACAAAAATCAAATCATTCCAAAATTTTAATTATAGTGCATTTCAAATTTGTATGTAACAAAAAATAGCATTTTAATTTGATATAAATTACATCTGGACCAAAAATTTTTCTCACATTTTTCTACAAAAAATATAAATCTCATTGATAAATTAAAATTTCAAATTTCTAGTCATTTTATTAAAATATTTTTTATGTTACAATAACAAATTAGAAAACAGTGTAACCGATAATTATGTAAGATATTTGAATTTTCCTTGCATATTGCTGTTAAAGTTTATTTCATATACATAAAGATAATATGTACCATTTATCTCAAAGGTTATCATCTAGAAAATTCCTAAAATGACTTATGTGAATTCAACAAATATAAATTCATCATATATGAATACTATCATATTGTTACTGCTATTCAATAACATAGTTATAAATATAACAATTTATGCTGCAGCATTTTCAGAAACCATTAATATATAAAATATTACATACATTAAAAAATTATTTAAAAGGAATATATAAATTCATAATTTTTTTGAAGAATTATCATTTTAAAAGTAACACAATTTCTAAGAATATATTAATGACAATAAATATGAAGATATAATTCAGAAATATAAAAAAATAAATACAATCACCACAAAAATATATTATGTCTACTTTTTAAACTTAAGAAAAAGTAATAAAATATAATAATTAAAAAAATTAATTGCTTACTGCTGCAACAGAATATGTAATGCCCAACCACAACGTGGAAATCAATGGATGGGCATGAGAGAAAGCTAAAAGACCGAAAACTGGGATTGTCAGAACAGCACACACAATACAAAGAATACCTCTTTTACCAAAAATATCCTAATCCAAGGAAATAAAAAACTCATGTTAAATTAAGATACTAACACATCAGTTTCAATAAAAATATAATGCTAAAAAATTTCTCATAATTTAAGTAAAACAGTCTCAAAATAATTTTAAAAGAATGTGTTTTTATTATGTTCATAAAATTAAAAAACTTAAAAATTGGTAGAGCGAAAAATATAATTTTATATATTAATATTTGAAAATATAATTTTTTCTAATTTAAGTCAATTTCAAAATACAAGATATTAGAAAGTAAAAATATTTGCAAGAAATCATTTTAATTTATAAGAAAATCCGAATGAAAAAATCTATGAATTATTAGAAAATTAGATAGAATAAATAATTGCAGAATCTAGAAATGAAACTTAAAACAAAATAATTGTGCTACAAAGACTAAAAATGTAAAAGGAAAAAAAAAAAGTTTTTTACAAATATACATAAAATATTCATAAAAAATAATGAATAGAAAGGATTAGTAAAAAATAAATAAAAAATTCCTTACTCATTATATAGAAACTAAAAAAGTCACAATGAATATTTTTTTGCAGTAGACATCTATTAGTAGTAAACTGAAGTTGCACAAATAACAATAATTTTAAAAAATTATTTTTAATTTTAGACAAAGCCTAAAGCCATCTGGTTCAGGGATTCTCCCTAAGCATGCATTGTATAAGCCCTGGGTGTGCAATTAGATTTATCTCTATCTTCTTTAGTTTAATATTAATATAACTATGTGAATCTCAATATATATATATATATATATATTTTATATATATTTATATATATATATTAATTCCACTTTTTTCACATTCGAATTATTTTAGAAAATTATTCTGAAGGGAATTTATTACCATAATATATTTCCATTTTGAAATTTCATATATATATATATATATATATATATATATATATATATATATATATATATATATATATATATATATGAGAATTTCAAAAATGGAAATTATGTTATGGTAATAAATTCCCTTCAGAACAGTGGTTTGTACAAAATTAATTCGAATGTGAAAAAAGTGGAATTAATATCAAAATTTTTATTGAGAAAATATAAAAAAAATTACATAAAACAGGGTTCATACAGATTTTCAAGAATTAAATTCCAGGAGTTTTCAAAAAGTCAAATCAAAAATTTTTAGGAGGTATCAACATTCACATTAAATATTTTTTTAAATTTTATTTTAAAAATTGCTCTTAACTAAATATGAATATAGTTATGTACAGATAATATTTTTCAAACATTTCTGTAAATAATAAAAATAAATAATTGCAAACATTAATGAAACTATTTTTCATTTGAGTTAAAATTATTAAGGTTTATTTCAAAAGCCTTCAATGAATTTACAGTTATAACAGAAATTTTTTTTATTTAAAAAATCAACATTCTATATAATACTGAATTACACATTGTATAAAATAATGAGTAATTTTAGAGTTTTCAGACATTACTAATAGATTCAAATGGCAAAGATTCTTTTAAAAACTTTCGCATCAAACTCTTCAACAATGCATGAAAATCTCCAGCAATAAATTGCAACACTGGTTTATCAGTTTGATAAAGTGTCAGAACAGGTTCTACTTTGTGAGCAATAAATATAAAAAAATTACATTCAGCAGAAAAAGTACACCTTTTGTACACTTCTGACCAATATCAAAAGTTTTGGTACAAGGATTAGGAAATTTTTGCTTTGAACATATGACATATTTTAAGATACAGTAACATTTCAAGTAATCTGTTGAAAACACTTATATTTTCTAACCATTGATGTTTTCAAAACTTTAAAGGAAATTTTACACCTGGACCAAGGCTATCAAAGTCATCCCTAAGAGCGGGTGAGTCCTTAAATAGTGAACAAATGCATCTAAAATTTCAGAGCATGCTTAGGGTTCACATTCTTTAACAGGATCAGAAGAAGTGAAAAAAATCTTAAATGAGTAGATTTTTTACAGCTTAAATGAGTAGATATAGCTTAATCTTAAATGAGTAGATATAGCTTGTTCTAATAAATATATATGCTTTTTCCCTTTCATATTGGAATTAATTACCAATTCTACCTTATTTGAAATTCTACTTTGATACTAGAAAATTGTACATTAATACTAGAAAAAACACAGGCCCATTGTCTGTTCTGTCTTTCTTGCAGAACAGACAATGGGCCTGTGTTTTTTCTGAGCCATGCAAAATGCAATCTTTTAATGGCTTTTCCAGAGTTCACTGGTCATTGAAAAGACACTCTTCACCAGGTATATTAATTAATTTATTTGTTTTTATTTCTTTAATAAATTATACACAATTTTCATCAAGGGAAACATGGAAAGTATGTTTTAACTCAAAAATTTTATATTTAAATATTAATATATATATATTTAAAGAATTTTATACAATATAAAGAAAACTTCAGCAAATAGAAAAAGAATCAAATAAAATCACCCATCTTAATTGCACAACATATTGATTTTGTTTGGCGATTACTTCACTTCATATAAATCTAAATACTACTAAACAAAATTATCATGAAATTATTCTAGCCGAGCTAGATCTTGAAACTCTTAATACAAGTCAACAGTTAAGAATACAAAAATTTAATGTTCATCGTGCTGCCATCTAAAGGCAGTATTAAAAACTAATACTAAATTAAATTTTCCAAGAATTTAATTGAAAATTTTAAAATAAAAAAAAATAAATATTAAAAATATAAAATATATATAATAATATAAATATTAAAAATAAATAAAAAAATAAAATATTATATTTTCTAGAAAAAAATAAATGCATCAAGGTAACAAAAAATTCCAGGAGTAATTTACAATTTTCAAATAGTCAAGTCAAAATTCCAGGAGTTTCAAGGGCCATAAAAATTGTTTTGAAATTTAAGGAGTTTCCAGAATTTGTGCAAACCCTGTAAAATATTTTTTAAACAATAGAATCAATTGCAAAAAATTAAAAATATTCAGTTTTCGAAAAAAAAAAAAAAAAAGATTTCAAGCTAATCTTCATTTCAAAATTATTAAAAGTGGACTATAGAAATGTACACATGAATACATACATGTATTATTTAAATATATTTGTTTCATGCTTAAATTTACCATTAATTTTTGAAAGAAAATTTCAATTCCTGATTCTAGTACTTTTGGTACAAATTAAGTGACATAATGTCATTAATAATAATGTAGAAAAACTATCAAAAATAGATTATATTCAGTAAATTTTATTATTGGTGGCAAAATTCAAAACATTCCAGAAAACTCCTTAGTTAAGGAATAAGAAATTTGTTTTTATAAAACAAGAGTGAACTCCAACAACGTAACTTTCATGCATACAAATAGGAGAATTGGATTCAACAATGTTGTCATTTAAATTGTCAGTAAGTAAAATAAACATAAAATAATAGAAATGACCAAGAAATATTTTGATTTAATAATGAAACTTTCATTAAAAATAAATAACTAATTAAATTCCCGGTAAATTAATAGTTATTTTATCTATTATTATCTTATAATATTGAATAAAATAATTTATTAAAATAGGAAATTTAAATAGGGCAATTTGATGTCTTGTACAGAAAATAGTATAATTATAATGAAATTATAATTGAAAAATGGATTAAAACTTTTGAAATATGAATATTATTATTTAGAGATTGGTGCTAGTTGGTTCTAGAGGTTTAGAAAATTTTATTAGATAGTTGCAGGAGACTATCAAAATACTTTTTGCAATAATGTATTACATTTAAAAATGATAATTAATGTGTTCTTAGTTTAATTTAATTCAGATTATTTTATAACTTTTATGCAATAAAATTAAAAAATTCTTTTTAAATCATACATTATAAAAAAAGGATTCTTTTTAAATAAAATCTTTTTCAGATTAAAATAAAAAATTGCTAATAAACATTTTCACTAATTTGTAGATTCTTTTAGACCTAACACCAACCTTATACTTTTCTAAATGCATTATTTTTTCCTTTATATTCTTCAAGAACTTTATAATATATTATAACATTTATAAATAATTATTGTAGCATATGTATATATACTTATAAACAATTATTTATCATTTATTCAACATTAAAAGGTAAAGATTTTTGAAGAAATAGAAATACTTACAATAAGGCCTCCTAAAAATGGTGATAAAATTAAAGAAACATCATAAACAGCTCCAGCAATGAGGGCTGCATCATTGTCATTAAAGTTATATTTATCTGTGATAAATTTGCTGCAAAATAAGAAATATTAAAATGAAACAATTTTAAGTAATACTTTTGATTCTTTATTATTAAATGATATAAATAAAAAAACTTAAATTCAAATTTAAAAATTCTATAATAAGATTTAAATTCAAAAGTCAAGGGACAAATGATTTAATATAATGTCACTTTTTCACAAATGTTACTTTCCAATTTGAAATTTGAGATTTAAAATAAATCCTGAATCATTCCATGATATAAATTATAAGCATTTCTGAATTCCTTGATATTGCAAATATTTCAATGCAATAATGAAAATAATTGACAATTGAGCATAAAATTCCATATTTATTCAAAGTTGATCTAGTGTGATAACAATGGGAATGTTACATTATTTATTTTCCAATCCTTATTTAAATATGTTCAACAGGCAATGTATCAGGAGAACATGCAGGCTAGAGGAGCAATACTATTTAACAAGATAAGAGAAAACTGATATTGTAATCATTTGCTTATTTTATGAGAATATACACAGTACAAACTTCACATGGTTTAAACAATCACAGTTTCAGCAATTAGCAGCAAGGGAGGGAAGATAATTTTTATTCATATTTAAAAATTTAAGTTGAAAAGAAATACGAAAAACTATTAAAAGAAAGTTTCATACACAATAAATATCACAAATATTTTAATTTAATAAGAAGGAATTTAGAATAAGAATATCCATACATTATTTATTTGAATAAAATTTTAATTTCTAATTAAAAATGTTTATAAATTTTATATTAATTCTCAGATTTTTTTTTTTTTTTTTTTTTTTTTTTTTTTTTTTTTGCCTTGTGTACACACAAATTGCAAAAACAACTTTAGTTTATTTTAAGATATTTCAAGAAAATAGATTTTGATTATCAGGAGATTCTTTAATATGAAATACAGCAAGAGATTTAAATCCATATTAAAATAAAATTTGATGCAGTGTTAAATTATATTAACCCATTATAGTTCTTGTAAATAAAAAGACTGCTATTTTTTTGGTGTGATGAAAACTTTTTTTCATGTGAACCATTTTCATTTTAATTTTAAATGTTGAAAATACTTCAGATTTCATTTAGAAAAATTTATGAATTGAATAACTAACTTCTACAATTTTAAATATGTACTTATTTAAAAAAATCTTCAGAAAATTATAACAATATTTTTTAATATTTAAATATATATGCACTTTTAAGTTTCAGAAATTATTAATATTGATATAATTTTATCAAACTAATTTCAAATAAGCTAGAAGATTTTTATGTAAATTTTTATAAAATTTGAAGTACCTATAATGATAATACAGTAAGTTTTTCTCATAAATATGAAAAATTATTTTTCTTTAAGAATTACTTAAAATATGAGACATTAATTATGAATCTAAACTACTTTTTATTCTTATTAATAAAGCTAGCAATTTTAATAACTATTTTCCAAATTAAACATATTATAATATATAAAGTCTAATTTAAAAATATTAACAAATACTGTTTATTTCAAATTAAAAATTCGATTCCCCACATGCATTCAAAACTACTGAATACTGTTGATTGCTTATTCTTTCAATTAAATTTCTGGAATTTGTAAGATATATAATTACTATAACTTCTAAAAGTAAATCTAAATTACCACATTTAGAGAAAAAGGTTTAAAAATAATTTTAATTGTGCAGCAACACTGCATCAATGTAAATGGCATTAAATTAAACTTAGTGAAGGTCATATCATTGGCACTTACTCCCATGCACTTTTTAACAATTTTAAAAACCACAAAAGGAAATTTTAATTTTTTTAAAAATGAAAATACTGATATTTACTCTATAGTTTAAAAACAAATAACTCCTGAAAGTTTTGAGACAATGTTTTCTGTTATAACTTCTTTCAATAAGCAAAAAATTGTAATCACACAAGGAAGTAATTAGCAATTGTAAGTCATCCTACATGGTATTCAACTAATGATATGTGTAAAATTGTTAATTTAAAAAATACTAAATATGAACTTTAAAAGTTGAAACAGAAGTTTTTTAACAATAAATTTTGATAAAAATACAAAGTTGTCTCAAAATTTTCAAACAAAATTTCAAAGTTTTATGATTTTTTAAATTAACCGTTTTTACATGTCATTAGTTGTGCAGCTTGTTGGATGACTAAAGCAATATATTACAGTATTAAAACTGTAAATATTTCCTTAATGCAATCAGTTCTATAATAATATTTAAAGATAACTCAAATTTAACAAAACTATAAGTTGTATTTAACTAATTTTTAAAAAATTACAATTTAATTTTATTATCAGAGTTTTATAAAAATAAAATATTTAATAAAGTAAATTATTTTTCCCAAATAAAAGCTCCCTAATTGGGAGACTCATGACAACTTAATTTTCACATTACATTACTATCAGTTTGGCTTTTAAAAAATAAAAATAACTTTTCATGTTATCACATTTAAATGTACCAAATAATAACTATTTCTAGAAAACATACAAAAGTTTTAAGGATGTTATTACATAGCTTTTAAAAAATGAAGTTACAAAATTTTTGATAATTAAGAATAGAAAACAGGTTACCTTTTAAATGTTAACTCATTGTATAACACTATATATATATACATCATTGCATAATAAATTTGAAATTTCTCCTTTGAAAAAAGTAATTATTTCAATCACTAAAAAAGTACTTTTTATTTTGTACCTAATGAATTTAAAGGAAATATGTTTGCTGGGATAAAAAATAATCATTCCACAAGAACTTTAATCTTGTACAAAATATACATACCATGTGTAAGTGGTAAAACTATCTCTAGAATTTATTTAGCATTCTTATATCTTGCTCTTTAAACATTGCAAGTATACTTAATGACATTTCAATTTGATAAATTAAAGTATCATTTGTTACAAATAATTAAATCTCAGACTTTTTCTATAACCATCTGCACAAGTCTAAAAATTACTTATATTTATTAATATTTATACTATAAAATTTCATAAAAACAGAAAATATTAAAAATTACACAAATAATTTTTAAAATTTTAACAGAATTGAAACAAATTCAAATAAAATTTCAATTAACTTTTTTTTAGTTTACATTAAGATTACTACTTAAAGAAAGGGATCAATAAATGCAAAAATAAACAAAAGAATATTAAAGAGATTATAAATGCAAAAGAACAAAAAGATAATTAATAAATTCCAAAAAAATTATTTTACCTTGCATCAGCAACAAATGGGAAGATACCATTGTAAAAGAACATAATAGTAAATATAACTAGCCAGTAAGATGCAGAAAAATACTTCACATCTGAAATCCGCTATAGAATTAAAACAAAATGATAAAAACTCATTAGTAAAATGATTGCTTAATGCACATTAATTGATGCCTTCAAACTAAACATCTTTTGCTTGTAATTATTATTAACCAATGATTTTACTACTTTAATAAAAAATGATTAAATATTTTCTATCAACAACAATTTTAAAAATATGAATATAAAAATGAGAAAATAACATAAATTAACTCTTCAATAAATTTTTGTTTGTTTTATATTTAAAAAGTAAATATAAATATAAGAAGTAAATATAATATATTAAAGTTACCCTTAATAAAACAATATGGATTTACCATTTTATGATAATTTTTTTTTTACCCAAAATATTCTTTGAACAACACACATGGTTTAAAATGGATTTCAAATCCTTACATTCATGTTTGAAATGAAAAATTGAGTTTATGAAATATTAAGATGAAAACAGAATATTGATTAGCTTATAAAAAAATTAAACAATTAAAATTTTTACAGACATACACAAATTTCAGAAATCATTGAAGGGTGCTTAATCTAAAATAATAAATTTGAAATATTTAGAATGAGAAAAATAACAGATTAATATAGATGGATGCACTCTTAAAAGAATCAAAACAAAAATTTAATAAAATTAACGTATGGAGAATCTCTTATGATCACTTTTATGATTTTTCTATACAAATTTCCCAACCTGTTAATGTTTAAAACAGGATTCGTACAGATTTTCAAAAATCAAATTCCAGGTACTTCCAGGTGATTGAGTTTCTAGAAATCACATAAAAATATCCAGGCTGTATTGACATTTGTGTTGCATATTTAGTTTAATAATTGCAAAAATGAAAGAGAATACTTTTCAGTTAAATTATATTTAATGATTACTTCTCAAAAGCCTTCAATGAATTTACAGCTATAACAGAAAAATTTTTATTTAAATAATTTATATTCTACATAAAGTTGGATTATATATTAGATAATTTTAGAGTTTTTAATATCTACAATAGATCTATCTGTTAGTTTATTTCAAGATGAGTATAACAATCTCTTTTTGAAATATAATATTTGATCAAAACAAATGCAATATTAGATAAGCTTTTAGAATGACCTTTTCCACCATTAATAATTTAACAAAAGCAATTCTAAATTTTTTTTCAGTTTACATTCAAACTATATAATTTTATATCCACATATTTTAGGCTATACTATTTCTTTAATCATTTGATTGATTTTCACATTTGTTAATTATCTACATATACAAATATAGGAAATTATATATATATATATATATATATATATATATATATATATATATATATATATATGGTTTATACCAGAGTCAAATAGTCATTTTCCACCAGGTATATTAAATAATTTATCTCAGCCTTGATAAATAAATTTCTCCTGATTAATTGAAATTATATGCAATTTTCACCAAGGAAAATATAAGATGTATTCAGTGAATTTTAAACAAGATACAGAAAACAGAATCAAATAGAAAAAGAATAAACTAAAATACCCATCTAATTGTACCACATGATCTTATTGATGATCACTTCACTTTACACACATAAATTTACATACTACAACTGGTCCTGTCTAAACCAGATTATCATGACATTATTGTGTCTAAATTGGTTTTTTATTTTATTCAACAGTTATGAAAAGAACAATTTAATATTGATTGTGTTGTCATCTAGTGATAACATTAAGAACTAATACTCATTAAATTTTAAGACAATTTCATAGAAAATTTTAAAATATTAAAACAACTAAAAAAAAATAAATAAATGCATCAAGGTAAGTAAATATTTCCAGAAGTGATTCATGAGTTTCCAAATTCCAGGAGTTTCAAAGGTTTTTGAAAATTTATTTTGAATTCCAGGAGTTTTCAGAAGGTGTATGAACACTGTTAATAACACAGGTCTTTTTCCTTTATTCTTTCAAAGACTTATAGACTTACTTTTAGACTTATTTTAAATGTAAGTCTTCTCAATATAATTTATTCCTATAACCCCTATATTTCTTATTGTAGAAATATAATCTGAATTTTAATTACTATTTATTAAGCTGCAACATGCCATTATATTTTATATTTTTTATAATCATTTTCAACATGACAAATATCATAATAATGTAAATTTAAGCTAAGAGTTTTGCACTATATTAACTAAGTTTTGCGTAATCAAGACAATTGCAATTAGTATTCCCTGAAATTTAAAAACTGATATTGAGTTGTTTGAATGTTTAATATTTATTCAAAGTCTTTAGCAATTTAAAAAAAATTAAGCTTGTTTTTACTGTTACCATAAAAATATAATTTTGAAAGATTAACAATTCCAGAAGAATGAAATGCTACCAGATATCATGAATGATCCAGTAACATTCAAGGTAACTCAGAATAATGAACTAGTTTTGCAGTGTTGATAGCTAGACATAGATCTTAAACAAATTCTTGAAGTAATTTATAATTAATGGAATAATTTTAAAATGTCAACAGCTATTTTGACATTAATTTTGGATTAAGAATTTTATTTTTCTTATTATTAATTTATTGAAATACATTGAAAAAGTAACAATATTTGAATGATAAATATCTTTTGTACAATACATACTGGAACACGTTATGCAAACCTTCATGGATAGTATATCTAGTTTGTAGGCATAGATTATATTATATATCTATGTAAGCAATAAAGATATAAAATATTTAAAAACATCAACTTGAAAATGAAATGAAAATAATAAAATTTATTTGCAAATCCACACGTTTATATTCTAATACAGATTTTAATCACAACACAAGATATCAAAATATGAAAACTTACAAGTTGTTTTGATTGTTCGGTAATAGTATCTAACATGCCTCGTCTTCTAAAGCCGTAGACATCTAAGATACCAACAATAATTGCAGACACGAAACCAAGTCCACAAAGACCAGCACCTATTTTAATATTTTAAAAAGTAACAATATATATTAGGGAATTAAAAGGTTTTAAGCAAAATACTCCTAAGAAATTATTACACACCACTTTCAATCAGGACTATTAAAAAATAATTTGCATTTGAGCTTAAAGAATTTGAATTATTTCCCTGTAACTAGTATGATTCAGAGTTTGAAAAACATTTTTTAGCTCTAGTTATTGTATGTGTGACTTTACACTAAAGTAACCTATTTTTTGCCCCTCCAATATTTTACAGAAAAAATAAGACTCATTTTTAAATTTTATAGCTTTTAATTTATTTAGTATATATATTTTTAAATATTTAATGTGAACACTTAAAACATCCTAATTCAGCAATATACAAAAACACTAACAAGAGATTTTAATATTATTACAACAGTAGAAATTCATTTGAATTACAATTGTTACTATTGTTTTTAATCAAAAAATAAATTTGTAAAAATATTTATAATATTAATAAATTAAATTTCCAATTTAAACAGAATTATAATCAAATCTTATTTTATATTAAAATGTTAGAGACAGTTTAAGGCCATATACAAAAGTAATATGGAAATGAATTATTTTGCTATAATCAATAAAATGAGAACATTAAATTACTAAATAATTGTTTTAGGCTGATTAAATTTTAAATTAAAAATTTCACACCTATAATTTCCAGATCCAAATTAACCTACAAGTTAAAAACAGATTGTACACATACACAGATAAACAGTGGTATTTAATAACATTCAAAATAAATTATTCACAATACTCTTTATTTTTATCAAATAAAAAAATGCTTTTTTTAATGTTTAGAAATTGAAACAAGCATCAATTAAGAAAATTAATTTAAAATATTCAATATTATTATTATAAATCTAACTAATATTTAAATTTTGGATAATGCATTTTGCTCTGACTAATGTTGGAATGAGATAAAAGTAATCTTCAAAATTCATATTGTTAAATATATATATAAAGCCAGTATTTACCAATCCATAATGTATACTTCATTCCTACAGTATCATTCAAATGGCCAGTGAAGAAGAAGTTAAGCACACTACCAAGACGAGAGAAGGCAAGAGTGAAACCAAATGCTAAAGCTAGTTCCTTACCAGCGAACCAAAATGAAGTTATTCTGTTTTGCACAACTAAAAGCAATACATTTTAATTACAAAAAGAACAAAATATTTTGTAACTAAAAATTGTGCCCAATAACTTATAAAATATAAGTATTGTAATTTTTCAATTAATAAAATATTTTTATAAGATACTTAACCCATAAAAATGCAAGACAAAATAATACATAAGGATTTAGTTAACTAAAATAATAATAAGTATAAGTAAAATTAATTTACTAAGAATAAGTAAAATTAATTTACTTGTTAAGGAACCATTTCCTGCACCAAATATTAATCGACCAAGAAGCATCAATGGTAACATGTAATCAGTTCCTCTATAAAATGCTCCAAGAGCAAAAATGGATGAACCAATCACACATAAAGAAGAAAACAAGAATGCACCAACTAAAAGATTAAATAAATAAAATAAAAATTTATAAAAATGTATAAATTGGCTAAATAATGGATAAATATTAAAAAGACAAGTTAAATTCATATTCCTTAATTATGGAAGCAAAGAAGTCAAGAATGAAAATATTTCTTACAAAACTTAGATTTTTACACAAATATTTTTGGATACAATGTTCCTTGTATCAGTTATATGAACAATATATGCCTCATTTCCTTATTTTATACTTAAAGCTAGTAAAATTGTAATCAATAAGATAAAAAAAAATTATTGATACTTTTAATATTAGCTGTTTACTTCCTATATTGAATTTTTAGTTTTTATCAAAAGCCAAATGTTTTTATAGATTATTGTATTAGTTAATAATTTATTGCCTATCTCTCTGCTATATTCAATATATTTATATAAACACGATATATTTATATTCAGCACATTTCTAATTCAGATGTTAAATAAGAAAATAGAAAACAAAACCTTACAACCTTTAATTTTAAAAACAAATACTAGTGAAGGTTATTTAAAAAAGGAATATTTCATTAAATGTTAAGATTAATATCTGACTATTTGAAGTAAAATGAAAAAAATTAATATTAATTTGATAATCTAAGTAATATTTTAAATATTATAAGTATATACAACTGAAATAGTAATATGAATAAAAAAATTAGGCTTTACAAATTAACAATGCTAACAACCATGATAGTATAAATAGTAAAATCTTTATTAATGGAATAATCAACAAAAATGCATTTAGCTGAAATTATAATCTAAGGATATGTTTGAATTAATTGATATATTTTAAATAAATAGCTGTATTTCAAAAGAAAAAAATATGATATGCAATACGAAGAAGCATTTCGAATAAACAAAAATAATTGCAATAAAAAGTTGTTACTTAATATTATATATAATTTGATGGATTAATTAAATTTATATACACTAACTTACCAGAATCCTTAAATGATTAGTTATTGATAAAAATTTTGTATAAATAACTAAGTAATAAACTAAATTTCATAGAGAGTATAAAAACTAATAAGCTAAAACTTTTTGAAATATGCAGTCTTCAAAATTTGTTTATAAACTGATGGGAATAAATATTATTTATAAATCTAAATATCTGTTATTAGGTTAAATAAAAACTTCTTAAATATATAGCAAGTTAAAAACTGAGAAATATTTTAATGCACATACTTCGGTTTCCATATTTATCAATGAAAAAACCAGCACCAATAACAACTACAGCATTTCTAAAAAAAGAAAATTTACTTCAGCATGTACAGTGGATAAAAAAAGCATTGGCAATTGCCTATAAATGATCATATTTGCTAACAAAGTATGTTTACAAATTTTATTTTTTAACATAGCGATTACAGAAGGAGAAAAGACAAACACATACAATAAAATGTTCATTTAAACATCTTTTTAATCAAAATCTACAAGAAAATCCAAAATTTACTTGATTAGAAAAGTATTGGCAAAATTATGAGATTGACAAAATTATGAGCGCAAACAAAATCAATGTTTAGTACTTTGTATGTATACCTTTTGCATCTATAACAGCTAGCTAATTTTTTTGCATATCATATCTATTTCTCATAGAAGAAACTAAGGTCTTTGTTGTACTGCTGGAAATTTTGGGCCAATCTTCCGAGAGTAAATGAATGAGGTAGTCTTTACTTGAAATTTTACGCTTCCTGATTTCTAGATCCAGCAGGTGCCCTAAATTTTCAATTGGATTGATGTCAGGTGATTGAGGTGGGGTTTTTAACTGGCGAAGAGCATTGTAGAGTAGCTATTCACAGGTGAGATTCGCTGTATGATTAGGGTCATTGTCTTTAGCTAAACTAAGTCACCCCAAACTAAGTCGCTGCCTCCAGCATGTTTCACAGTAACAGTTAAATGTTACTCCTCCAATTCAGTACTTGGAGACCTCCATACATATCGTTGTCCATCACTGCTGAAAATGTTGAATTTTGATGCGTCGTAAAAAATAACTGTGTTCTGAAACTCTTCAGATAAATCAACGTGGTATTTTGTGAAATCTAACCTCTTTCTACTATTTATTTCCACGATGAATGATATCTTTCTAGCTGCCCTTTCATAGTAATTTCTCTCGTGTAAAATATTCCGTACAGTCTGTACAATGAAAGTCTTTTGCAAAATGAAAGCGACATCTCTAGCTATCTGGGATGCACTTATTTTAGGAGTTTTCTTAACCTTGTGTTAATAATGACACGTTCTTCTCTTGCAGAAAATATTCGAAGTCATCCACTTCCAGTCTTTTCTGTTTATCCTGTTTCCTTGAACTTTTTTACAACACTTCTGACAGTAAATAAACTGATATTCAACTGCACTCCTATAGCATGATAAATTAACCTTCATTTCTGAGCCTAATAATCATGTTTTTTAACACTAATGTCCAACTCTTTCGATTTCGAAGTTATTTTACAACAGTAATTACAAAATAATGCGTAGACACTTTCGGAGTAGTTTTGCAGACTTCATACTGGTAGAGTTTCTTTATCAGTCAAAACACTGACTTCAATGTAACAAAATTTGCATAGCAATTAAAACTTTGGCAATACTTTTTTGATATGCAAATTTTCGTTTTTAAAAGAAAAAAAATCATGGGAAATGCAAATTAAAATAAAATTTTAACTATTTTTATATATCTAAGATGTTTTGTATTTAATTATGACAGCTAAAATTGCATAAAATTTTATTTATTTGTCAATATAAATAAATTAAGGCAATTGCCAATTCCTTTTTTTTACTCACTGTATTATTCTAAAATATTCCGCATTTATAATGAAATATAAAGCAAATATGTACTGTGAAACACTGAAACATTCCTTGCGAGTGAGAAAATTTTTTCTATATGTAGAGAACATCAAGAGCATATTTAACTGAGCCTCAGGTGTTGTAAAACAAACCTGTCAAATGTCTATTGATCTTTGCTTCAACTTGTTGCCTGCTTGATAAATGACTTTTTTCTTCATGCATAGTACAACAGATATATGGTCCCAGTGCTGGATTCTTTGTGAAATACCCACTCTTAAATCAGTGGCTCATTATCACAAGGATAAATATCTAAATTTAATATTTTTAATTTATCACTGACAAGACAGAGGAAATCTTGTTTCTTTAACTGCATAAGAACAAACATCACTAAAATTTCATTATTATTTATCATGTTATTATTTGTTTAAAAATATATAATTAGATCAACATATTTTTTTACAAAAAAATTAATTAGCAATTTAATATCCACTTTAATTAGTAATAATGAGTAGAAATCATTAGACAAATTTTTTTGGTGGAATGAACAATTTAAAGCAGTAGCAAAATTTAATTGCACATTAGAGCTCTTTTAAGAGTTGAATTCCATGCCTAGTATTATAGAATAGACATATTATAATTCTAAAACAAGAACAGTAACAAAATTTTAATTTTATTTTAACTGTACACTGACTGAAGAAAAGATGATTTAAATGTTTTAAAATATGTTTAAATGATGCATTTCAATACATAAACTAAATCTATATATTTTCAAAGAAAACATTATAACTGCATCTAATTCAATATATACTGGACTTGTCAGTTTATAAGATGCTCCCCCTTTTTTTATACACATTTTTGAAGGATAAATCCTTATAATGAATTTACAGTACTTAAAATACAAAATACTTTCTACAAATAACCAACCAATTTATGAAAGAACAGTTTTTATTCTTTTTCATCAAAACCCAGACTTTATCTCCAGAGCTAAATGAAGAGTCACTTGAACCTTTCCTAAATTAGCATATGAGTCCTCATATAACAAACTGTTCTCTGTACCATACAATGCATTATTAATCACACACTTATTAAATGATTTAATAACCATCTCTTTTTCTCATAAAAACAAGAAAAAATTCACTTAACATTTAATACAGGAAATTTCCAGAAATGAATGTAATAAAAATAGAAGGGATGTATAAGATGCACCCTATTTTTCCTACCAATTCAACATTTTCCATCCACAAATAAATGTCCATAAATTCATTAAACAAATAAAAAATAGGATAAATTTTTTATATAATTAAAATATTATAAAATTCATAATCCTAATCATCAAAAATCTCAAACTTAATACTTACGTCCATGAATATACTGCATATAACAAGTTATATTGACTAAAAGACATTCCAAGGCAATCACTACAACATGTATCAGTAGAATTGGTTCCATTAATTGTTTTATTGTCACACTTAAAATCCTATAAGTAAACAAATATAAAATCTTTTTGTAAATAATGACTGAGTAGAAAGTAAATTAAATTGCATGAAAATTATTACATATATTACAGATATTTTGAAAAGATAGTAGGAAAAAAACTAATGATTAAACTGAAAAAATGAAATATTATTATTTAACTTCAATAAATTATAAAAATATTTTTTAAAAACAGAAAATTGATTAGCAATCATTAACCTAACTTTATTTTTTTTAGAAATCTTAAATTTATTTTATAATAGCACTGATATATCATGCAAAAAATATTAAATTTAAAAATCAATAATTAAGTTTCTAATTTTAAATTATGAAACATATTATCTTGCATAATCTTAGCAGTAAATTCAATCTCACTGTTTGATATAATTAATAAACTCATGCCATTCAGTATGTGTGTTAGACATGACATTATTCCTTATATTTATTATTTTGAATATTAATGTTATATGGTTAAAGTTATTTGGTTCATTTAAAATATTAATGTTATATGATTAAAAAGTAAAATTATATTATAATTTAATTTATTATAAATTAATAAATACATACTTAATTTTTATCATAATTAATAAAAATGAAATTTACGAAAGAATTATATTTTACAGATTTTAGCTAATTCCTTGACAATTCTATTATAGCAAAAAGAATTTTGGATTATTTCTAACATTTTAAATAAAATATAATAATGAAAAAGTTATAAATATAGATGCAAAAATAAAACCTAGATGACAAATACCTAAAATAATAATAATAGAAATTACTTGTTTTATAAATGTACACTTTAAGTAAAATGAAAGATATATCAGATAATTAAATAAGAAACAATAAAATATTATTTTGAAGTTTGTTTGAAAATAAATTGCTTATTTTGTATAATTTTTCATATTATGTAAATTTTAAATATATAACAATATTTATGATAAATATTGTTATATATTTAAAATTATGTATAAATAATTTGTATATAAAATCTGTATAAATAATGAGATAGGAATGAGAAAATATGAAATAAAATTAAGTCAAATGTAAGAAAGGAAAAGAAAATTCCCTTATCCCAGGTAGTTAATTTAGCTTCTATCAGCCTGTGAAAACAAGTTTTGACAATTGATCTTCATTCAATATAATTCTTCAGTCAATTTCCTTTCCAAAAAATGAGGCATGAGGGTAAACAGAGGAACAATGAAAGATAAGAACTTTGTATAAAAGTTATTGTTTAAATGTTAAAGGTACTTTCAGTATTTATGCCAAATAAAAATACATCCAGCTGTTTCTCTCAAGTATTTCAAGAAAGAAATATTTGAAAATGAAATAAATGTTTATCTCTTCTTGGAAAAAATTCTCTAAATAAATAAAGCAAATTCCTCAATAATGTAATCAATTTTGGTGGTCATTATATTAATATGTAAAAAAATCCTCTGGGACAATCTGTGGAAAACATATAAGTTAAAATTAATAACAACGGTAAATTTTATAAAGGGTGTGTTTTGTATTAAATTAATTTTTGTCTCACTTACAACTATACAAATTTGCTTGGATTTTACTCATTATTCTCCATAACATTTAATTAAATCTTTTTAATTTTGTTAAATTTTACATACTATAAAAATTTATTGCTCTCAGTAATGATTATTTGTCAAACCAATATGATGCTTTTTAATTATTACATACATTTTAATTTCACATAAAATTCTTAAATTACGATTCCACATTAATTCTAATTGCTTTTAAAACATTCAATTGGAAGATTAAAGTTTTATTTTTCTAGAAACTTTCATGAAATAATATTCAAAAATTAAAATAACATGTATGCAGATGAATGGATTTTAAAAGACTCATGGTCGACTTGTGCCTCCTTTATTAATATTTAGTAACTTAAATTGTTCAAAAGCCATTATAAACAAAATTAAAAAGTAGATATGTGGTAATAAATTTTAAATACTTTTCTTCAGTTAGATATATACTGATTTTTTTAATCAAATATATTAAACAAGAAACAAAAGAAGAAGCTTTTAGGTACAAAACACATAAATTATACATTAGACACATCAAAAATCAAATTATATGGACAAACCATACAAACTGAATCTATGAAAATTTCAAGATTAATTTTAAAAAACAAACATTTCATGACATTTTTCAAAATTCTAAATACAAAAAATTTTACGGTTATTAGGATAATTCAAAATATTAAGCAATCAAACTATTAAACTATGGCTTATGTGGTTCATCTAGAACAGGAGGTAAAAGCTGTGGGACTTCTTGTTAACAGAGGGAAAACTTTATTGTTATGGATAGAGCCGGGGCCTTCGCGAACATATTTCTTTCACCAGGCTTGATACCATAGTAACCAAATTGGTTCTGATGTGACAAATGAGATCGATGTATTTTGGAAGATTCTTGTAGGAAATGCATATTGTTTGTATACGTGTTTACATTTGAATGGGAAATTTAACTGATAATTTAATTGTTATGTTAAATTAATTTTGATTGATTTCAGTAAGAAAATATCAGCAGAATCTTTGCGGGCATTCTAGGGATTAAGTTATTATCTTTATTAAATTTAATTAACAAATTTTAAACCCTTTCTTGAAAGGAGCTTCATGAATGAAACGTTGAATACAAAAATAATGTTTCATAAAATATTTCTTTGATTTGTCTTTTAATTTTACTTTTCCATATTGAACTTTATTTTAATATAAATAGAAGTTCACTTGCAATTAAGTTTGAAGTAAACACTGAAGCATTTGAAAGCTTAATCAAAACTGCTTATATTATTTGTTGTTACAATATAACTTTATTTTAAAAAAAATATTAAGCAATTTGGATTGCATAAATTTTCTCTATAATTATGTTTTATTTATGTGTAGAAACTTTAAAATGAAATAATTATTTATTTACATGTAAATATTTCTATATTATTCACGAAAAGATATAAACAAAGAGATAAAATCATACATCATCTTATCAATATGTTATATTCTTACAATATATATATATATATATATATATATATATATATATATATGAAGTAATATGAGCCACTTTAGAGAAAATTATTTAAATTATTTGATTAAATAATTTAATTGTCTGATTATAATTGAACTTGTTACGTGAAACTTAAAAATTCTTCTGAATTTTGTTATACATTGGTTTATAATTTTTTAATCTTATTGAAACATAACCTTAAGTTTATTGATCAAATATTTGTTCTCGAAATGTTAAGTCAAGTATTTTTCTATAAATGTAATATCCCTATAAAACTTTTCACTTTAGTTTGTGAGCAAGTTAAAAACCTATGTTTTAAATATTTATTTTAATGTGCTTCGGTACACTAAAAATGTATTTTTTAATTTCAGATCAATATGGGACGGAAATGTTATATGTCTTAATGTCATTCTAATTATGAATCCAAAGGTTATTATGCAACAGTTTTCAAATTTCCCTCAGATCCCCACAGCAGGGAGAAGTGGATTAAAAACATAAACCGTGTAGATTATGAATCAAGCTCTTCTGCTGTGGTACGTATCAAACATTTTGAAAAGAGGTTTATAATTCAAGAAGACTCTGTTGTTCGTGATGATAGTACAATTTTAACAGTGCAACAAAAAAGACTTGCACTTACTAGTGATGCACTGCCTACAAAATTTGAAAATCAGCCTTCATATTTATCGAAAAAGCTGCCTGTAGAGAGGAAATCGCCATCTTCAAGATGACAAGAAATGGAAAAATAGGATGAAGGAAAATTTTCCCAAATGGTGTAAAGATGATGAAATTTCCTCATTTTTAAATTTTTTAAGTAATTGCAACAGCAAGATCAATAAAAAAAGGATAGTGTCAAAGAAAAGTAATTTTGTTGGATTTTATTTAATTGAAGCTAGTGATAATCCAAAAATTATTGTGGCCTTTAAAATATTAACAGATCTTTCTGTTAAAATATGGTATAAAAATGTAGTTATTAACATGTAAGCATTTGAATGGCTTTTAGGTTCCAAACATAAATGTGACAGATGGAGAAAATTTGATTGGCTTGTTAGTCACTTATCCTCATATGAAAAATATTCAACCTTTGAAATAAATTTAGCTTGTGCATTTTATTTTTTAGAAATTTCTTTAGTTTGTCAGTGAAGAAATAATCAAAATGAAGATACAATTCATAATGGAACAAATTTCACTAATAACACAGAAACAGATAAGATATTCCACATTTATTATTTTATGGTCTGCTAAAATGTATAATACTTATCCAGCAGGATATTGTTTACTTAGGAATTCGCAAATCATGACATTGCCTCATCCATGTCATCTTAAAAAATTTTATCAGTCTCCATTTCAAATTATAAAAAGAAAACTGCAATATTGAGTATCTTTTGAAGAAATCAAGATTGTTAGACTATGAAAAAACAGTAAACATTACTATTAGATGAAATTTATGTGAATCCAATGATGTTGTATAAATCTGGAAAACTTACTGGTGCTTCAAATAACTCTATTCTGAAGCAACAACAGTTTTAGATTTTATGCTGTCTTCAGTTTTGTCAAAAAACAAGGATGTTGTAGCTCTTTTTCCAATGCGGAATCTCATTGCTGAAGATTTGCTAAAATATACACATCAAGTGTTGGAATGTCTTCACAAATTTGATTTTATGGTGTTAGCTGTAATTTCTGATAACAACTGTATAAATCAAAATATGTTTACACAGTTCTGTGGAGTTGAATTGAAATCATCCATTCAACATCCATTTTGTCCTGAGAAAAACTTTTTCCATGTTTGACAGTGTACATTTAATGAAAGCAGTTAGAAATAACTGGCTAAATCAAACTTTCACAAAACAAGTTTTATTTTTCCCAAGCCCTACAAAGGAAAAGTTGTGTCGTGGAAATTTAACAGACTTGAAGGAGCTGCACGAGTTAGAAAAGAATTCTTTTGTTAAAAAAGCTCCAAAATTATCACATAAAGTACTATATCCTGATATAGAAAGACAAAATGTAAGTAATGCTTTAAATCTGTTTCAGGAAACAAACTGTTTATTCAATATACTTCTACATTGTGGGAAATAATGAATGCAAAACATCCTGTTAGCAATCACCACTGTTTTCATGATCTAGCAGCACCTATCAAAAGTGTAAATGATAATTTTTATTTTTAAAGAATTTAACATTTGGTTGACAAAATGGATTGAACTTAGCACTTTAAATGCAGGAGATAAAAAAAGCTTTTGGTATTCCGGGCAAAGGAGGTATGTTGTCAAAAGAAACATTTTGTGCTTTTAAATTTACAATGCAAACTGTAATTGAAATTGTTCATTATGCATTTGTAACGCTTGGTCTTTCTTATGTTTTATTAGGAAAATCAGAATTTTCTTAATAAGTATATCATTTTTTAAATAACAGTGAAAATATTTATTTTTACAGGAATGAAAGAACAATTAAAATTATTAAAAATCAAATATTTTTAAAAATATCTTAGAAAAATATATTTATTTAAAGCAGAAAGCATAATTTAATATATCACTAAATATATAAGAACACATTCATAAAGCAATGCAATTATTCATTATTATTAACATTGTACAGTGTAAGAATCAAAATTTCTTACACTGTACAATGTTAATAATAATGAAAATTAGAAAAAAGTTTAATCATTAATATCTAGCTTTAGTTGACTTCCAAAGATGTTTTCATTCTAAAAATTGAAAACATATGGTGCATAACAATTTAAGTGGAAAAATTTAAAAAATTGATTTATATAACAGTCTTATTAAAATTTTTAATTATTAAATCTTAATAAATGAGATAAAATTTAAAGAAAAAATATATAATTCTTTAATAATAGTTCATAATTTTTTGAAATAGTAAGTTTAAATTTATTAAAGAATAATCTGAAATCACCTTGTCTTACATTTACCTGAAACTCCGCACATGATGAATCAAATTAAAAACAAATAAACAATGGAAAACTCTAAACTCTATTTTGAAATCAATTTCTTCAACTAAGGTAATTATTAATAAATATAAGTATTTTTTCATATTTTGCTTTATTTTCCAACAACAGGTCAGAAATACTTTTAGTTTAGAAACAGAAATAGTTTCTTCTTTCTGTATGTTATACATTTGTGTGAATAATATGTGCTCTAATATATAATATACTCAAGTTCATAAATACTATTGTAATCTTATTAGTTCTTACAGTATTAAAAATAAAAGGTTAATTATTTTTAATTGTTAACTGTTATACAAACATCTTGTATTTGGTCTTGAAGGGCACTTGATGTAAAAAGTTAATGTTATTACAATAGTACTTAGATACTTCTAAATAATGACATTAGTTCTTACAGCAATAAATATAAATGAATATTTTAAATATTTCACAAACCCCTTGCATTTGGTCTTGAAGAACACTTGGCATATCAAAGCAGTAATATGAGCCAAAAGTCAACAGACAATTGAAGAAAAGAATTAAGAACCTATAGGAAGCTATAATAAAACATTTTAATTAGTATATTGATGTATAATATATTTTCATATCATCATGATAACTAAATGAAAACTGTTAAGAATAAAAATAGATAAAGAATATAAGTACACAAACTAAAACCTTCCTTCAGATTGTCTAAAAGATTCATAAAACTATTTTTAAAAAATAACTGTGATAAAATTCTTCTCAAAATCAGAGGAAAATTTATTTCTTCAATTTTAGCAAGTCTTTATTCTAAGTAAATTCTTTATTTTAAACAAGTTTTATTTATTTCTTTATTTTTAGCAAAAATATTTAAGCACAAAAGACATTTTCTAACTTTTACAATGTTTGCAAACATGTTGAAAATCAGATTGCATTTATTTAATAAGCTGCCACAGCATTAGGATTTAAAAAATATATATATATACATACAAATGCAAGATCAGAGAAAAAAAAACTATGCTAGAGTCTAATATTTACAATTCCAATATATTATTTTTGTTTAAATTAATAACTATTATAACAATAGTAAAATAGCGAATATCATTAATAATTCCCATCTTAGATATGAAAATAAAAGACTCAAAGCATAAATATAAAAGGAAAAAAAAGGTTTTCTGGCACATTGTAGGATTAAATTAAATCTAAATGAGAAGATTTTCTAACAAAGCAAAGATAAAGATATTAATTATTAAATAACTCTACTTATTGATGTTGATTTAGCATAATTTTAAAATTTTCTACCAATCACTTAGAAATTTTTTTTAAAATGAAATAATGTTGATTTGCATCATTTTTTGAACTTCAAATATCCCCGCTTATTTATCTGTAAGAACAAAGTTTTATGGGATTAAATTTTAGCATTATCAAAGAGTATATTAAAAAATAAAGTATACAGTGAACTGTAATAAAACATCTCCATTTACATGTACTACATTAATAAATGTACTACACTTATATGTACTACATCAATAAATGCTAGTACATATAAATGTTTTTCCAATTTTTTTTTTTTTTTTTTTACAAACAGCAGAATTGGTTTTTAAATCTATCAATAATTGTGTAATCAAGTTAAATTGATAACATGAATAATATTGCCTTTAATAATCATTTATTTTTAGTTAATTGCCTAATGATCTTTTAAAAAAATGATTTCAGACAGTCTCATCTATTGGATATAAATAGCTATATAATTCAATAGACATTTGTCAATAATAATTCTCCCTGATAATCATTTTAAAAAAATAGTCAATGATTAATATAACTAGTACTATTAGCATTATTAATATAATTACTGATAAAAGAAAAATATGCAGTTTCAATGTGTCTAAACATTGATTACTTGAGACTATACAAGATCAGTATATTCATAAACATTAATATGAGCCTATATTAATGTTGATGAAAATACTTAATTTTTATAAAAAAATATTAAATTATTAATAATAAACTTACTATATACTTGAATGACAAGCATTGAATTTAATTATTTATAAATATAAATAGGTAATAAATATATATTATGAGAGGATAGAATTTATACATAAATTAATGATTATGTTTTTGATTACTCAGGCTCATGAAAATTTAAGGTTAATATAGCAAAAGTTTTCTTCTTTGAAATTAAAAAGTGATTTGGTATATTCAATCATATTAATATAGTTTGTTCAATTAAAGAATAATTAAATCCTATAGGGGACTGCACATTAGATTTTTCTTTTCGAATTAAGAATAATCGAAGACAACTAAACTACTTTTATCAAATGAGATATTTAAGATAAAAGGATTATAATGTTAATCTGAAATAGAATATTTAAATAAATAGTTACCAAAAATAAAATTAATCTATCCTAATAATAATTTCTAAAACGAAGTTTTCCAGAAATCTTAATCGTGAGAATACAGTAATTACATGATTCAAAAACATAAATTATTTCTATGGCATTTTCTTAATAAAAAAGCTTACTGAAAAATGCAATAATTAACATTTTTTCATACTTACGTTTCTCTACATCAAGACACATTTTGAAATTTTTTGTTTCACACCAAGGAAATTAAAAACTTGCAACTTTCTGGCGCACTGAAATATAAGTCAATTCATTGAAATATTTCGAATCTTAATTGATATCTAAGTAGAAAATAAATGTGTTTGACTGTTGCAAAATACTCGGTCGTTGCACTGATATGTTATCAAAAATTCTAATTGAAAAACTTAACTAAGTTAGACTAGTCATTTTAGAAGTTTGGAGATAAATTAGTCAGATGTTTGTTTATGTTTATAGGAAAAATATCGATGTAAGCGAATCATTATTGTAATCCCATATCGATAGATAGAAAAGAAAAACAAAAAAATCTGAACTCCATTTTTTTAAATAAAAGTTCATGTTTATCTCATAGTAAATTGCATAGTTAAATAGTCGAGACAAAAGAACTTTTAATTCATAGTTAAATAATTAATGTGAAAGAAACTTTTTTAAGTTTTTTCAAATTGATTTTTAATTGAAATGTAAAATAACTTGTTTCACTTTAACTGTAACGGTTTACATTGTTTGTGTTGTGTTGCGGTTTGCTCATGAATTTTTGAACTGTTCTGTAATCTCTGCTTTTCCTGTAGGAAATATATTCATTTTTAAAGTTTAATTATATTTGAAATTGAATATTTGTTCAGTATTGATTATTTAGAGATAAATTACTTGAAATATGGCGAAACATCATCCAGATCTCATATTTTGTAGAAAACAAGCTGGAGTTGGTAATTATTCTTCTGAAAAAATTTTGTAATAAATGTACTATATTTGAAAAAGGTTTATTACTTTTACTACCATAAACAATCAATTAAAATTGTAATAAATGGTGATTGGAATTGTAATCGATAGAATTATGTAACACAAATGATGTAGCATATTTTTAATGTTATGTTAGCATTTATTCAATATATTTTTATTTCGAGTGTAAAATTATTGTGAAAATAAATAGGAAATGTTAGAAATTTTTTAAAATTGTTAATATTTTATGAGGTAATAATAATAGAGGGAAGTGGTTATGATAGGGCTCATCTCATAATACAAAAAGTTAGAGGTTATCAAATAATGCAGAAAGTTAGATTTCAATAAAACTTAATAAATAATAGCCTTTATTTGTGTATTGAAGTGGTTGAATCCAGGCATTTACTTTCGGGTATATACTGGTTTCTATCCCCCTCCAATACAATATTTTGACACCATTGATTGATATTAAATATATATATTATTTTGAAATGATAAAAAACTTTTTTAAAATGTTTATATCATTTCCCAGGGTTTTGGCACCATTTTTAGCTACAAAATAACCGCCAGTCTTCGCCAAGGACACCCTAAAATATATTTTATTCAAATCTGGAAATAATGTTTTATTCTCTTTTGGTTGTAATTTCGTCAATAATAGATGAAAACTAGATAAACTTATGTTATCATGTAATAAATTTCTGCTGTAAATACACCTATGAACCTCGTAACAAACTAATTGTTATTTATTAAAAATAAAAGTAAGGTTTATTTTTATAACTAATAAATACTTTAAAAATGTTTATTTTATAAAAATGAAATGGAACAGTGGTAAATATTAACTGTGAAATAAAAGTTTTAATTATTAAGTATTAAAAATGCTTATGGTTATTATTTATTGAAGTTATAGCCAGAAGAGATGGGCGTTATAATTATTTTAAACTACTTAGAATATCAGAAAAACAAAAATTAAGATAAAATTAAAAAAATGATGAAATACAGGGAACTAGTTCATTATCCCTATATATTGGCGAACGCGGCAAATTTATTTGTCCCCAATCTAAGCGTATGTTTATTAACATGGGAAATTTCCCGAAGTTCAATCGAAAAGTAAGCATTTTAGAAAAATTTGAAAAGGGAAATAAATATAAATGATAGACTTACGTGATATGAAGTTAAGCTAATGTGCCGATTGGTATACTTATTTCATTGTCACCAGTGTCCCATTTCAGTAAAAAAAAAGGTATGCAAAAAATATTTTTCTAAATATATACACCTTATGCAATTTAAACAAAGCAAAAAAATAAGGGGGGGCATGCAAAAAATATTATTCTAAATATGTACACTTTATAAAATTTAAAAAAAAAAGCATGCAAAAACTATTTTTTCAAATATATACATTTTTTAAAATTTTTAAAAAAACATGAAGAAAGTGTTTTTTTTAAATATATACACTTTATAAGTAAATAAAGATGAAACATGAATACAATAAAAAAAATACATGTAAGCAATAGAATTTAAATTTAAAAAATGAATGTATAAAAATGTATATTTAATAAGTAAACCAAATAAAAAGAAATAATGTAAAAGAAATTGTGAAAAAGAAAAATTTACGATGATTAGACGCTGGCGTGACAGCGAAACACAACTGAGGGAAAATCCCCTAATTGCACCAACAGCAAACAGAAGGCAAATGGCTTCCAATTGCAATAAAAATGTAGAACAAAGAAACTCGAAGTGAAACTTAAATAGCTGTTGCCACTAAAAAAACTCATATATAATGTAAAATTATGTAAAACACAAGAAAAACAAATACTGGCAACAAAAAAAGAATAGTAACAAAAACTGATTTGGCAACAGTACAATAAAAACAAAATCTGAAATCGGCAACACTATGATCAAAACAAAAGGCACCAGATTTGGCGAGGAATCATATGAGGATACTGAACTTATACCAAATACAGTAATATCTTTAAAGAAAATTTGTTCTAATCTCAAAAAATGTGCTTGCATTTATAATGGAAAATTTTATTATTTCTTAATTTTTAATGTGTACAGTGATGGAAACATTAGTTTATGAATATAAAATATTTTTAAAATTCTTATTTGCTGATGCAATTAAATCATCATTAAAATCTCTATTTGTTGTTAGAAAAAAAGTATTGACTAAAAGGATAACATCAGTGAGATTATGGCAGCTTATGGCTTCGGATGATTTACAATACTCTCACCACTCAAAATTTCATGTAAATTAGACTATCAATATTATGCTTCTCCAAAACATGACTAAAGTTATTTTGAAAACTTATTCCACAGAATTTATCAAGGTATATAAAACTAAACCTGTGCATGATAGACCAAATGAAGGTCTAGGCCTACAGTGCCCATATATATATTTCTTGACCGTGGACTCCAGTGTATGAAGCATATTCCCCAGTTAGATGGTCAGCCTAACACAAAACTCCCAATGTTTTGTTCCCAATCATAATTGGTGCTCACTTTATCAACATATTGAATGGATAAAAGACTTGTCAACCTTTTTGAGTCTGAGGATCGAAACTTAGACCCGTGCCTTTGGAGTGTGAAGTGCTGTCACTGGGCTTCATCCAAGTGTTTAGTTTACTATCATGCTTGGTACTCAATTTTATCAATCAAGTAAAAACTCAGTTGACCTTGCCAAGCCCAAGGACTGAACCTCGGATCTGTGTTTTAGGAGCAAAAAGTTCTACCACTACGCCATCGGATTAGCAAGATAAAAAAAAAAAGTCTCATTTGTTCTAAAGCAATATTATAGATGGCATTAGTTATTTGTATTTAATGTTATCATCCCTAGTAATGCTATCATCCCTTAAAAAGACTCTATGTAATGTTTTTAATCAAAGTTAATAGGACTATAAGTGTGAATGGATAATATAAGTAATCATGTATTTTAATTTATGCTGAAGTAATAAAAAATATACTGTTTTAAATGTTATTAAAATAATTTACTAATTAAAGCCTTATTGTACATGTAAACTCATGTATTTTAAGATACCAAATGCTTAGTATAATTATAATGTACAACAATAATAAAAATTATAAAAAAAATACCAAACATCAGTTTGTAAGCTTTGTAATTTAAAAATTAGAGAATTATAATTTTATTCAAAATAATGCTTTACTAAGATTTTTGTCATATTCTATGTTTAAAATAAATACAATTAAGTCTTAAATATGTTGCAAAAGATGTAACAAGACATGTTAGTATAACTCATAGAATTATGATCAAATTCCATTCAAACTAAAAGTTGTCATATTTAATAATCAATTCTAGCTCAATAAATTGTTTGGTTTATTTGATAACTGTATCAATAAATAAATAAAAATATTCTTTACTTGATAATTTTAAAATCTTATCTTAAAAATAATTCATATATCTATGAAACATTTCAATAATATTTATTGCGAAAATATGACTAATATTCCAAGTGAAAAAAATAAGGCTTAAGATATAAAGCATATTTGATATGTATTTTGTTTTAATTTGATGTATTATAAGCAGTTTTATTTACAAAATTGAAAAATCAAAGTTACAAATTATTACATTAAAACAAAATCCCATACAAAGTAACGCAAAGGCTGCTGTATCTAATAGAAAATTGCAGTGAAATTTTGAACAATTTTAATAAAGAAGCTATTGTATATATGAATATAAAATAGAAAATGAATTTAAGAAACAAAATGTATAAAGAAAAATTTGCATAGGTGCATACATGAATTCAACAGTATTGTAAAAAATTTACACCAATTAAAAAATTTTCTTGTTTACAACATTATGATATGTAAGATTATTCTATGATCTTCATTTTTAAACTTTGCTTTGTTTGTATAAAAATGAAAATGTATTAGAATTTTCAATAATAGTAGATTATATAACAGAATTTTATATATATATATATATATATATCAAGCTTTAAAACAACATTTTTAATAAGACTATGATGTTAGAAAACTGAAGGATTCAATCAAAATCCTTGACTATTTTTACTAAACCTTTCATGCTATAAAGATGTATAAGAACTTCCTTCATTCAATTAAAAAAGAAAACATTCATTAACTTTATGAAGTATAAAGAGTATTTTACTAATTATAAAGAGTATTTATAATGGGTGTTTAAACACAATTGGGGTGCTTGGATATTAATGAAGATTATTTGAGACATATTGAGAAAATTTTTGCTGATTTCTTTCAATGAAGTAAAACTGAAATGTTTTCTAATGAATGTTTTATTTCCTTTTTGCAAAGCTCTTCTTATTAAATAAATATTAATCTTAATTTTCATATTTTATGCATGTTTAAAATATTAAATGTTGTGTTCTTTCAATAAATGTGCATTCTATTTCAACTAATCTTACTTTTATTTAATTTTTTACAGCAATTGGAAGATTATGTGAAAAATGTAAGTATATTTTTACTTTTTAAAACCTCTTTTTTTAAATATTTGCTGTAGTGTTTTATGTTAAATTATTATTTTTATATGCTTATTGTTTAAAATTGTCTTTATTCTTTTTTGATTTTATTAACACACGCTTTTTAAATTAAGATTATTGATATTCTTAATGCACAAATTTTAAATGAAAGTTATTAAAGTATTGATAATGTATTCTTTATCTCATTTACGTAAATATCAAATCTAAAAAAGAAAAAAAATTTTTTATCCTTTTAGTATTCAGCCAAAATTTTATTTTATTCCTAATCTTAGCAATGCTCTTCTATGTATGTAAGTTTGATCAAATATCAATATTGTATAAAAAAAAAATTAATGAATTTCTTAGTTTCAACATCATCAATACCTCAAAATCCGTAACAAACTTGAATTTTAAATTAATTTTCCAAATAATAAATAATGGGAAAAACTCTGCATCAAAATTAATAATATTTAAATATCATTATTAAATAGATCTATAAAGAATGCTACTTTTATTCACTGTTATGTGACAATAATTCATATGAAGTTCTTATTTGAGAGAAATATTCAAACATGTACTTCGACCAATTTTCGCCTTATTAAAGACAATATAAACATATTTTTATTTTAAATTGTTTAATATAAAAAAAGATTAGTAGAGTTTTAACAGTGTGAAATTTTCAGAATTAACTTGATGTATTCTTGTAATACATTCCATAACTTTATAATTTATAATGCTATAGAATCAATACTGATGAAACTAAAAGAATTAAAAATTTCATAAAATTAACTTCAATTTTATTTGTTAATTTACACTTGTAACTTTTATTCAATTGAAGATAGTTGTAATTTTCAACTTTCAAAATCTTTTCAAATAAATTTTATTATTTTATGTAAATAGTATGAATGTATAAATATGCAAACTATATAAATTATAAATGTATCATGCATGTGTATTAGAGGAAATAGTTATTTTACTGTCTTATATCATTTTATTGTCTCATAATTTTACTGCCTCTTAATTAAAAATGAGAATTTATTATTGCATGTTTCAAATTTTTTATTTTGATTGAAATCTTATTTGCTCGTCAATACCAAAGTATTTAATAAAATCCCATGACTTTGTCTAGGTTAAGTGCAGTTTCCAATTTTTGTGTCAAATGCTGTACAATCTCTTCTTAAAAACTTTAAATATTATTATGAATATTTTCTTTTATTTAATACAAAAGGTTTCATAACTGAATGCTAGAAAGTTGATTCTACAATGTATAAAATAGATATTACAAAACAAACTATGAAATAATTTTTAAAAAAAGCAAAACAGCAGTCACATATGCTTGATACAAGAAATTTTATTTTTACTGTTTCACTTTAATTAATTAAAAAATTCAAAAATTTAAATATACATTTCATATAGCACATAATAGACATGGATCATCAACAACAATGAAATTGAATCAATAATTTGAATAACATTGGATTTTTTACAATAGTTTGTTATTTTATTAATCAAGTTATGACATTTTTTTTAAAATTAAGTTTTGTTTTGCATATGTGCAAGTGTGAACGAGAAAGAAATAACTATATCAATAATATGATAAACAAAATCAGTTGAATACAATTAAATTCAGCAGTTGTAAACAAGAATTCCATAAGATTCAAAGGTTTCAAAAATTCTGATCACACAAATTTTATAATTATCTATGATAAGTTTTTAAAACACATGTAGAAACTCATCTTATAGAAAGTTTTTTTCCCCTATAGTGATCTAAAAGTTAGGCTTTTACACCAATTAATAACACATTCTCTTTTTATTAAATTATACATTTTTTAAAATATATGGAATTTGTCAATTTTTTATTCATATTTTATATTTTAATTTTTATTTTTTGTTTGAATTCAAGTTGTAAAGAAGCAGTTTTAGATGCTGCTTTTTTTCAACAGAAATGTTTTTTTTTTAATTCATAAATTTTTTAGTTATAAATTATATTCCAAATATAATAAGGATTCAAATATTTTTTAAAAGTCTTTTTCTTTGCAATCTAAAAATCATCAAATAATAATAATAAGTGTTTCCTCAAGTTGTTCAATTTTAAGTTCTTAGATAAGGAATTTTAAATATATGATATGTATATATTAATATAATGTATAATATGTATGTATTAAACAAGTACAACAAAAGATTCTGATAATTGTTTCGTTCCTTCAGGTGATGGAAAGTGTGTAATTTGTGATTCATACGTAAGACCTTGTACCTTAGTGCGGATTTGTGATGAATGCAATTATGGGTCTTATCAAGGCAGATGTGTAATATGTGGTGGACCTGGTGTTTCAGATGCATATTATTGTAAAGAATGTACCATTCAAGAAAAAGATGTAAGTTAGAAATATTTTGGGTAATTTAATTTTAATATTAAAATGTTTTATGTGTTATAATATACAGATTGTATGAAGCTTTAATATGTGAGAAAATGTTCTTAACAAATAATAGAATACATTAAAAAAAATAACTGATACTGTGATCTTAATAATTTGGTTAATTTAACCAAACAAAAAAAAATGTTGAATCTCATTCAATAGCTTTTTGATTTGTAATCAATTAAGTTCTTGAATTTTCTTTAATATACTTTGAAATATTTAACTTATACATTTAATGATAAAAATATTCATTTGAATAATTTAAACATTTTAAAACTGATTTCCTATAATGCAAATATAATATACCTTAAATTATAGTGAGATTATTTCAAATTTGCATTTTATCAGATAAATTTGTAAGATGTCATCTTGAGAACAACCAATGCAGTTATTTATTATTTCCTTTTGTTAAATTTAAAATATAATTAACTTTTCAAATGTTTTAAAATTATACTTCAGAATGTGTCTAAAAATTTTTGTTGGATGATTCAGGTAGAATGAATATATCAAATTATCACTGGCAGATTAAGCTATGTTGCTAGTTGTGCAATTCCAATGCAGTAGGCAAAACCTCTTAGTCATTAAATTATGAAGTAATTTAGAATTCTATGGATTTCTAAATAAAATTTTTATTGATTTTCAAATAATATTATTAAAATGAAGTAATTAGTAAGTAAATGAATAAAGAAGTAAGAAAAATCAGGAAATATTTTTAATCTGGCAGAATATGTTATAGTATATTTATAGTGAAAATGCTAAGTAATTCTATCCTTCTGAAATGGATACTTTTCATGACTCAAAATCTACTTTTAATTGCAGTTATTAGTTAAATAAATATCCTTGTTAAAAAGAAACAGTAAATCGATGTAACGAATCAAATTATTAATTTAATAATTTTCTACTTAAATAATTTAAAAATTGTTATAAAGGATATATTTTGTTTCCATATAACTTTAAAAATATTTATTGACATTATTCTAGTTGACTTGTTTTTTATATTTATGGAAAACTGTAAATTTTATTACTATTTATTTGATATCTTGTCAATGTGTAAGATAAATATTTGACGTTTGTAAATCCAGATGCTGATAAAATATTTGCCATATTATTTTAAGTTGTTTAATTTTATTGGTATAAAAGGGCTGAAAATATGAAACAATCAAAATAAATGTAACAAAGGAAAATTTATAAGTGCATTATTATTGTCCAATAAGAATAAAAAAAAAGTATAATTCATATGAATTATATGAATGTAAAGTATAATTCCTGCGAGAAATGTTAAGATTTATTATTATACATCATGTAAGATTGCTACAAAGTATTACTTTTTGCATTTATATTAAACCATGAAAATATTTTTAAAATATGTACAGATGACTAATTTTTTTAAGTTTTTGTAAACATGCAAATTTAAAGAATATTTTCTTTCAAACTTGAAGGGAAAAATAGGGCAAAATTATCTGGGAAAATATCTTCAAGCTGTAAAATAAATGATCTAGTGTGTAAGAAATTTTTACTCCAGTAACTAATATGAACTAAATCCACAAAAATAAAAATTATCTGTAGTTACAATTTATTTCCATGAAATTAAATTTATCACTCTGGTTAAATATCAGGAAAAAGGAGTTTTAATTGAAAAATTATAAAAAAAATATATTTAAAAAAATGCTAATGTTTAGTTCTAATTTATATGTTATACATTTAAATTTTATCATTATATGTATTAATTTTCTCAATATGTTCCTTGAATATGTGTAATTTTTTTTTACTTATAAGATATTTTGTGTATTAATTTATATCAATATTTTATATTTTACAGCGTGATGGATGCCCGAAAATTGTGAATCTAGGTAGTTCCAAAACAGATTTATTTTATGAGCGAAAAAAATATGGCTTTAAGAAAAGGTGACCATACGCTATATATTTCACAGAATGAACTGAATTTCAGTCATCTGATGAAAATTTTTTTACTCTATTCAGATTTTGGAATTGATCATTTTTTCTACCAATAATTGCTAATGTGACTGTTTAAATATTCATTTTATTGTAACAAATGTTATCACTTTTCCATTGAAAAATATCATTTGAAAATGCAAACATCTAAAAAAAGAAGGTATAGTATCTTTGTTGAAAAATATTATGAAATGTATACTTCATCATAAATTGGAATGCTTCTTCAAGAAAGTATATCAATAATAGATCAGTTGTACTTATATATTTTTGTCTGAAATACTTTATCTAAAATTTTTACAAATATGAAAATATTATAAATTTCTTGCAGCAATTTTGTTAGTTAACTTTGGTAATAAAAAAAGAAATATTCATTCATATATTATTTGCCTTTTTTTCAGTATCTTATTATATTTTGTTAAATGTTTCATTCATTTCATTTCGTCATAATGCTTAAAATAAAATTAATATTTTCCAGTTGTAAGATTTGTAGAAAAAGATTGTGTTCAAAGATATTTTTTTACTTATTAAATTATTTTAATTGCATGTAATTCAATTTTAATGCTTATTAACATATGTTATTAAATACTGCAGATCAACTTATTTTTTCATTATAAATTATACTGTGGTAAGAGGCACATTATATTTTCAAATTTTTGTTTTTACAAAATCTGAACTCATTTTTATGATCACTAACTAATACTTTAAATATAATTATGAATAAAAAAATTTCAGTTCTGAAATATTATACCATATTTTTTTTAATGTTTGTTTGCTTATGCAACATTAATCCATGTGTCTAATGTTTCCATCATATTTTATATACCATTGGAAATATTAAGTTTTTAATAAAATAAAACTGAAAAATTTTTCACATTGGAAACTTTCTTCACTTTTATTAATATACAGGTTATCACTCAAAATGGAAAAATAAAGATATATATTATTTATTTTGTGTTAAACCTTTAAATCCTCTTGCTAATAAAAACAATTCAGATGAATCAGAACGACTTGCTTTAGGCTTAATACGCTTTACATTTGAAAATAAGCTTTGTAAGTGTTTGAAAAATGTTTCCACATCAGAACCATCCCATGTTTTGCATAAAAATGTTCCATCTTTCTTTAAGGTTTTTATAGAAAAACCTAATGCACTGCACACAAGTCTTAATATTTCAGGTTTGTCCAACTCAGCCATACCACTTGCTTTAGGTGCCATGTCACTTAGGATCACATCAGCTTTGCCATTAGGTAATAACTGGAATATTTTTTCCTGGACAGAAGGATCTGTAAAATCTGATTCATGAATAATAGTTGCACCTTTAATAGGCATGATGTTTTGAAGATCAACTGCTATTGCAATACCATTCTTAGCATCTGAACCTGAATAAATAAAAAAATAATAAGTCAAATATCTTTATATAATGGAGGAGAACATAAACTGAAGTGTAGTTATTAATGTAATCTTGTTTAAGACATCTTTTTTTTATTTTTTAACTACATAAACATTTAAAACCTTTATTTAGATATTACACTGTATGTTGCCAAGAGTTTTGATATATAATTTTTTCAGATATTTACTTGTATACGTATACCATTGAATTAAATCCCATAATGCATATCATTGGAAACATTAATTATTTGTGATGTAAATTTTCTAAAAAAAGTATTGTAACAACTATTTGAGACAAACAATATTTCAAAGATTAAAATTGCTTCGTTTAAAGTAAAAATAATATATTCCAAATAATATATGTAATTTGCCTTCTCACACCTATAAGCCAGTATAAATAATTAATTTCTAATTTTATGGAAAAAATTTAATTATGATTTCTTGATAGATGAATGTTTTCAATAAGTCAAAATTATATGTTACCCTTTTTTATTTTTTTGTTCATATTTAGGCACCAGCTTGATTGATTGATATCTAGTCACTAGTCAAGATATCTACAATGTAAATTCCCTAGTCAGTTCCCTTTTTTAATGTAACTTGATTATTATCTTACCATAAAAATGAACAATTATGCTTCACTGAATAATCATTGATCATCAAATTTTGTAATCTTTTCACCATTATTAGAAAAAGTTATCAAAGGCAACTTTTCAGGTTTTTACATGAACTATATTGTTCTTGAATAACACAAATTAATATTCATTTAAAAGAATATTTTGCCACTTATTCAACAGATGACACCATCCAAATATTAAACAATTGGTAAAATTTTGCATAAAAGCTGTTATAGTTAAGAGAAATAAATAGTTACACATGTGAAAGTTTAGTGAAATCATTTAACTATCTATCTTAAAACTAGGAAAAGGATGTAAAATAAAGAATAAAATTTTTTCTTTAACTTTATTCATTATTTTACCAGACAAATAAACACATTTTATTTAATTAAGTATGAGAAAACTTACATTCATAAAGGAGTTAGTCACAAAATATTTTCCATAAAGATTCTTAATGATGTTTAAACATTAAATAAATTACTGTAGAACTCAATCATTGATTGCTATCTTAGTTAATACTTAATTTTTGTTGTATAAAATATAATTAGAGTGTGCAGATTTTTGATATAATTTTTTATGAATGGCTGTAAAGTGGTTAAGAATTCAATATAACAGATTTTGATTAATATTTCAGACTATATTAAAATATAAAAATGGACTTTTTTTTTTTTAACTAATACACACAAGATTTTATTGTAAAATGTTAAAAAAAAAAATATTAATAATTTATATATATATATCAGTAAAATTGAAGAAATATTTACATTCTAAAATTTCTTTTATAAAATTTGAAATTTTAATAGATTTCTTTATAAGCTAAAAAAAAAAAAAAATGCTGCAAATATGTAATATTGGATGTCCAAAATATGTATGAATTGTAACAAAATTACTTTGTTTGGCAATATATTTCATGAATTTTATTGATGATGCTTCAGGTTTTATATTTCGTTATTGAAATATGGATGTCATATATACACTTTAAATCAATGAAGAGTAATTAATTAAATATACATTAAAAGCACAATTTTTTTCCATTGCATGGCAAAGAAAAATCAAAACAATTTTAATAACACAAGATCAAAATTTTAAGCAAAGCTTTAAGAAAACGGATATGTTTTTACTAGTAATTATTAAGAATTTTGGGGTTGTTATTAACTGTATAGCAAGTATCTTAATTGAGTTAATATTATGCAGAAATAAATACAATTCTAGAGACAAGAAATATGTAATATTTAACCATAAATGATCAAGTAATATGCACCGGAAATAAACATTATCAAATTATATATTTTAATGAAAATTTTCTACTAAATTCAAAATATTGAGAAATTTATCCAGTGAACTGAGTATAAACAAAAATTTAGAGAATTTTTCTACTTGGTTAAATCCTTATCTATCTATATTGCATCTCATTGAACGTATATTCATCGCTTATAGTTCCAGAAAAGAAAATGACCATGTTTATAATTAGGATATGGATTTTTTAAATGATGCTATTTAATTTGCACTTAGCATAAATTTCAAATATTATTTAAAGAAAGAAATATTTTTTTAACTATACTATAATACAAAACCTTGCTACTTTCATTCTTTGCATATGAGAGAGAATTCTTCTGAAAATACAGTAAAAAAAACTTTCATCCTTCACTATTTTTGATTTGTATTTTCTCTATTATGTTAACATTTATTTTAGAAAAGGAGATAATACAAATATTTCTAAACATAGGTTATGAAATTTCAGATTTTAACTCTAGCATAATATACTTACATTTGTAAGTATTACATATTATAAGATCTGATATTGTGTATCATCAGAAATAAATTATTTGAACGGAATAATATTCAAGATATTTTAAATTTCAAATAATCAAAGTAATTATTTCAACATATTTTCAATAAATATTTTTTGAGAAGATGAGTTTCATTTTATAAATATATTTTCCTTTAATATCAAAGGTATTTTCCTAGATTGGACTTAGGAAAATTTATAAATATATCTTTCACATAAACAAGTTTAAAAAATTATGAATTATCAAAACTTTTTAACAAGACAAATGTACATAGTAAGTTAACGGAAAACATATATACTTAATATATAAATAGCAGACTTTAAAACTATCAAATCTTATCTTTAAAAAAAAATAACACAGATTTACAAAAATGGATGTACTTTACTTTTTTCAGATATTGTCAAAATGTAACTGATAGAAACATTCACAAATCAGTATTGATTTTATGTAAATAAAAAAATTTAAAATATGAATTAAATACTTTGAATCTTGCAATAGTCCAAATCAATGTAAGCAACAATCATTCCATTTTTGCAACTGCTATCTACATTCATTAAAAGAACAAAGCTCATCTTTTAAAAATGGTAACATTTAGGCTGTGTCAATGTAAATTATATATACCATTCTTTGAGTATTCTTTTTCTTCCATTCATTTTGGAAAATCAATATTACTAAAAACTGATTAATGCATTGCTTAAAACAAAGGATATTGTAAGTCTTTTATAAAAAATAATGATATAAGCAAATTTTTCTTTTTTCATAAATGACAAATGCAAATTTTGAAAGATGACTATTAGTGGCAGCAAATAAGATTTGGCCCTTAACTCTGATGTAAGACAAAAGTAGAAAAGAATGATTGTCATTAAATAAATGCATTATTTCAATGAGTGTGAAATTTCAATGATGTCATTTAACTGAATCAGAAGCTTGCTTGGAGAAATTTGTTGGTTAGAGGGGGCCAAACACAATCCTAAATAGCAGAAACCACAGGAGTTTCAGAAAGGGTGAGTTCTATAATCTGTCTCATGGCCTTCATTAATAGCCTTTTTGGGTCTATACCTCAATGGTGTTCAATTTTCCTGGCCATCCATGAAACTATACTTCCTACTAAAAATGACTTGCTTTTTAGGAAATAGTAGGTTAGTGATTTATGAATGCTACCGAATTGAACTTTTAAAAATTGAGCTAAGAAAGCTATATTGTAATTTAGTTTTTCAGTTAATGTAAAGTTGAAAATAAAAGTCAAACTTTCAATGAGATTAATATTTATTGGAAATTTAAATTATGTTAAAATTTGAAGCCTAAGTTAGAAGACAAATTTGGGAGATAAATACTGTGATTTTGTTTCTTTAATGTATCTATTGAAATAGGTGTTTAGAAATACAAGTATAAGACAAAATAACAGGAACATCCCTTTAAAAATGAGTTGTTTTTCAATTGTTTAATAAGCAGCTGCTTTATGTTGCAGCAGTGTGTCATCTAACAGCGATGAAATGAAAGATATCATTCAAGGATTTGGCAATATGAGAGTTGCATGAGAAAATTCTGTTCCAACCAAAGTGTGATTATGCCAGACCTTTCCAGAATGAAAAAAAGCATGATAATTGAAGTATGTCTTGTCAGAGAATCCATGTCCTGAACAACTAACCTTGTGGATGTTTCAAAGACCACTGTGTCAAGGGTTATAATAATTTATACAAACCTGGGTAAGTTTTCTTTTGTAATGGTAGGCTGAAGGCAAAGTTGAAGGACATTAATAGACAGGTGTTGAAAAGAATAGTCTACTAAAATTGCAAGACTACACTGAGGAAGATAACATCCTATATGAATACCCATCTTCAAAATGCCATATCGATGAAAACTATTCAAAGAGAATTGCATGCTGTAAATATTAGCAGAGTATTTTTTTTCCCCTATATCTATATTTTTCAGATTTTATTCACTGTGACATGTGAGCGCAATTGTTGTTGCACCAGCATACTTCCCTGTGTCTACCCAAAGTTGATCTTATTCAGTTAGTGAAGAGTCTTTATAATTTAAAAACAGAGATCAAGCAAAAGACCCTCTGATACTTTATCTGCCAATCCTAAAAGTATTTCACTTAGAGAACATCGCAATCACAACTAAGACAAGAGAGTAGCATAGAGTTCATAATCCATGAAAAGACTATCCAAAAGATAATTTATATCCTTGATATCAAACTGCATTATGACATCTTTAGGAAATTAAGTTGTATGAAAAAGATAATGTAGAATAGAACAAAATTGACACTTAAGATCAATTATAATTGCATTAATAAGTTATAAATCTATAAATGTCAAACCAAAGTATTAATATTAATCTACATAAGATTTATAAAACTTAATAAATTAAGTAAATTTTTAAACATATTTTAAAGTTAATAATTTTTTATCTTTATGTGTACACTAATAAGTTATTAAATAGTCAAACAAAGAATAATTATTTTGGCAAAAAGTGTTTTGAGTTATATTATACTATTTCAATAAATTTGAAAATTATTCTCTTTTTGTAGATTCTATATATCCTTTTTTCATCTACCTGAGGTGTAAAAATTTATATTTTCATTCCTCAAACTAAATGTACTGCACAAAATTGCAATATTCTTATTTTAAATAGAATATAGATAAATAAAAAAAAATTTATAATTTAAACATGATAAAAAATCTTAATAATTTTAAATTACTAAAAAGCAAAGAAGCAGTTTCATTTTTCCCGATAAAATATGTGTTATTTTGAAATTAAGTATGCATAAATGTCCACAAAATGAAACTATACATAAACAAAAATATGTGGCCATGTAACATGAGAAGTTTGAAGTATAACTCATAATTATTTCATCTAAAATTATTTTCAAGAACTTGTGTGATGAAAATCTTATGGTAAAAATAAGGTTTTTGTTATGATAATAACAGTAGTAGAGATATAAATGACTCAAATTGTATGAAAAATTTTAAATTGGCTATATTTGTTTTGCTTTGATGATAAAAGCATTAAAATAAAATATTACCAAAATAACAACTAATTTATAATGTTAAATGAAGCATTATAGTTGTAAGTATTATATATTTTGTTGCATTTTTGAATTTTATACTTTTCTGCAAAATTTATCACTTTTTAGATTGTTTCTGTAGTTTTCAGTTTAAAAACTATATTGCTAACAATTTACAATGAAAAATAAAATAACATCTTTTATAACACATTAAAAAACTGTCAAATATGATTTTGTGATTATTCCTATTATGGGCTATACATTCAACAGTGACATTTAAATGAAAGTTAATATAATTTTCAAAGGGCATTTTAAGGATTTTTCAAGTATAAGATAATTCTTAAGCACAACATACTTTTAATTAATTGTGGTTGGATAAATATTATTAATATAATTTATTGAAAAAGTTTTGTTAATTTTTTACTCAAACAAGGTAAAATAATATACAGTTGAAAATTATTTTATGTCTAAAAGCAGCAAATAGAGTTTTATTCCCAAAACTAAATCTTAAAGGTTGTTTTATAAATATTTATAAAAGCGTGATCAATCCATATATTATCCAGAGTTATTTCTATAAAAAAAGAGCATCATTAAATAATAATCTTAAAATATCAATTTTGATACCAGAACTATTCGATAGTTTTAATTTTTCCACAATAACTTGAGTCCAAGATCCAGGAGCTGCACCACAGTCCACAACTGCAAAACCTGGCTTCAAAATTTTATATTTGTCATCAATTTCTATCAGTTTATAAGCACTCCGACACCGGTAATTATCATAACGACTCTTTTTCACGTAAAAGTCATTCAATTGTCTGGTAAGCCAGTCTTGGGAGCTTTTTGATTTCCCTTTTAGGTTGCTTGGTACTATCTTCAGCAGCGAATTACTAGTGCAAAATTCTCTGTGCAGTGAAAATCTTAAAGTGTAGCAGAAGTGACACTGTAATTCATTAAAAATACCAGGATACATTTTAATGAAATACATTTGTTTAAATAATCCCTTTTATTAATAATTTCTGAGAAATTAAACAACAGCCTATCAAAGAATCACATTAAAAAGCAAATGTTTTGGTTAGGTTATGGCAGGCTGTTGGAGTTCTCTGCTAAAAACACATATAGATTGCATTGAATTTATTAGTGAACATTAAAAGCATGACAGAGAAAAAAATCTCGTATGAACAGAAGTTTGTTTATTTACTTTTCTTTACCAACTATTGCCACTTCTTACATATATATTTTTCAACGTATTTTTTCAATGTTAACAACAGCATGGCTTGGCTACACGTGATTGTGATCACATAAAAGGGTATAAAAATAAGTCTACAACAAATTATATACTTCTACAAAGACCTTTGCTGTTGTTATTTATTCCCCTAGTGTAGACTACGTGCCAAGTTCTCATAGATCAGATTCTATCTATAAATAAGAAAAAAAAATGTTTAAATATTTAAATTAAAGTGCTAATTGTAACAATTTTTCAGTCAAGAGAATAGTGGACTTGATTCATGAGCTTGATAAAGATCACTATACGGAAAAGTCTATACATGTTTAAATTATCTGTAGGGGTAAAGTCCTTTCGGAATGCATACGACAGAGAGCTGAAGTAAAGAGGACACAATGCGTACTTGGAATGAACTAATGGCTTAAGCGCAAATGTTCGGCATTTGTAAGTAATGCGTTCTTAGTAATCCGTTCGCACTGTACTTTTTAAATCAGCTTACAGTTGAATCTGATTTATCTTAAACACTTTGCTTGTAACAAGCATACACAAAAAGAAATTACAATTTCAAACTATTTGCTTTATACAGTGTTAAATTATTGACTCGTTGCATGTGAGTATATTTAATATCACGAAATATCTCTTCTATAAGACTTTTGAATCTGAAGGTGGAAGAGAGTTCCATTTTTGTTTTTTAATTTACTGGATTAATAGAGTCTAACTGATAGTAAGATTTAAGTTATGCTTGATATCAACAATGAAGTTTTTATATTTATGCAATTTTATTAGCTTTACAAATAAATATTTTCTTTTGGTTCATACGAATATGTTTGAACTCGAATCTGATGCAGAATACTGTTATAAAGGGCATTCGATTTGCCTTACAATTGAAACTGATTCAAGAAATATTGGTTTTTGTTCAAAAACTTGTGGGTATTATAAATTATACAATATTTTATTTTTTTATAGTTGAGTTCGTTTTCTAAATAGTTACAGATCAAAATGGTCTTAATTAAGAGTAAGAATTTAGGAGAAAGAGCCGAATATACCCGCTGGCGAACCAGCAGCTCGGCGTAAGAGGGAAGAACCTCAACTGCGCAACACCAACCAAGAACCAGATATCTAATAAGGATAGAGAATCGCCAGATTCAGGGACCTCCGAAAACTGTCATCCGACAATCATAATTAAGGGTATGATAAATCAGTTGATAAATACGAAACCTAAAAGTAGAACATTCCACTCCTCAAAACTAGTATAATTTTATATGTAAAGTTAATATTTGTATAATATAAGTTAATTTTGTTTCATAATTTTTTTAAAATTTTATTTCACTTATATTTATTTTGACAGCTTCAGATATTTCAAGTGCAATGCGAACTGTGTTTAAATGACTATATCGTGATTTGACCGAGTTTAAAATTACCACAAACAATGACAAAGCACTGAATTGTCTGTATTTATATCTCGTTGGCCATGTTTCTTTTGAAATATACTTAGAAAAATCTCAAAGAATGTGGAATATTATAGAATAATATTCCACATTCTTTGAGATTTGTTAATCTGATTTGATCTGATAATTAAATCTGATTTCAATTAAATACTCTAATGAAAACAGCGTTCGCACTTATCTCGAAACTGATTTAAGAAATACCAATTTTGATTAGCTTATTTGTTGTTCGTTTATATTATAAATTATAGATTTTCGAATTTTTTGTTACTGAGAACGCTTTTTAATTATTTATAGAAAAAAATGTAGGTAATTAAGATTATGATACTTCACATGTAACCAAAGACTGTAACTGTTCATGTGCATGTAATCAAAGAATGACATTGGTAAACTTATTTTTTGTCAAACCCAACATAATTTTGTGGTGCTTAATCCTTACTTTGATAAATAATTTTAATCTTTCTTTTTCAAATTTTGCTCCATTTATATTAATTGTGATCTACTGCAGAGATTTTAACAAATATGGACAGCAATGGCAGAAAACAAGATGAAGCTAAATCAAACGAAACATGGTCGCCAAATTAATTTAATATAAATCTGTTCCGACTTATTTAAATCACATAATTCCATTGCGAAAAAGCTTATTAATGATTTAAACGCGTTAAAAAAGTACATTGCGAACGGTGTATAATGACAATTATCCACAAATTACTTGAATTATAAAAAATATAATCAAACATTAAATTTAACCCCAATTTTTTTAATTTTCATTAATGCTTTGAAGGTATTTTCTCATTATTTTCCTCTGGTTAAATATCTAATTCAAGCATATAACACGACATTTTAAATAAATAATGCTTCATATTTAAAATTTGAGAGTTCTTTCCGCTTATACAAAACTTCTTGTTTGTAAAAATCAATTTTTAAGTCATATTTATAAATTTTTTAAATCTCTTTTAGAAGCTAGAAAATAAGCTACATTTTAGAAAATATTTTAAAACACTGCTTCCTTTTGTAAGGCAATTGGTTCTCTATCCGAAATATCTCTAATCTTTCATGAACATTTAGATAACACAATTAAAATTAAATATTTTAGGTAGTCTGCTTTGAAGAAGATTTGTTCAATTAAATCATACTCATTATTTTACTTGAGCATGGTCCTAGGTCATAGTTGATTGGTATTCAAATGCATCATTCTCATCTCTGCAGCTTTTTATAAAATCCTTGACACCTAATCAAGCTTTTTAAATATTTACATGTCAAAATGATGATTACGATTATGATGTTTCAAATGATATATACCAAACCAAAGAATAACATTGAAATACCCAATGCTGTAACAAAACTATTTTGTCAGGCAGATTAATAATAAGTATTTAATTGTCAATGGATAACAATAATAAGAAACAGGTATGGTAGCCCAATTTTATGTTGTGTCTCAATCTTTTGTAATTCCTTCTATGAAAAAGGTAGTAGATTTTTATATCAAGCCGTTGTTGTTTTCTACAGAGAACAGATACGGCCTTATTCATCGTCAACCTCGACCGCTAGGTAAAAGCGAAACCTCGGGTCAAAGCTGAAACGATATTCACCATTAATTTCATGATGGATAACCGAGGCGAAAATCTGCCTCTAGTTTCAAGAACCGTACCTTCTTATAAAACAAGGTTAAGCCTAACTGCACTTGTGGAGTTTATATATGCGATAAGTGATCATGCGCATTTCTTTTCAACTCTTGTGTATTTTTTAATGTTTACTATTTGCGAAACAAATTTCAGTGTGTCGTAATTTAATGATAATTATTTTATATACTAATTTATATTATAATCTGCAGCGCTTAGAGTTTCTTGAGAACTTTAATTTTAATGACTGCAAACTTTAAATTTATAATTAAAACTTTGAAATTTTAATTTAAAAAAAGTTTTCGATTATTTATTTATTGAAGCTATAAATTAACATCTCTTTTCTCTCTCAAATGTTGAAAAAAAATGATTATAATTGGTATTTGACAGCACATTTTTGTCTAATATATATATATATATATATATATATATATATATATATATATATATATATATATATATATATATATATATATATATATATATATATATATATATAATTATGTATCGGGATAATATGTTATTACAATTAATTCATATTTAATTCTCCCAGAACTTATTGGAATTAAATAAACTATTTTCAGCAATGTTATAAAGATTCAACTATTACGTTTCAATGCAGATCAATGAGAAATTCTTTCACATAGTTCAGTTTCCGAGGGTAATTGGAAATATTGATTGTACACATATACCAATCCTCTTACCTGGGAGAATTGATGCCGAAAGCTTTCGTAACAGAAAAACAGAAAAGGTATATTTTCAAATTGTATGAAATCATTGCATCAGAAGACTTATTAGCTTTACAAAATGTTGAGTTAAAGTGGCTTGTAAATACCCATAACAATACTGATCTAAATAATGTGATCTGTATTGTTATGGATACTATGGGGTGTATTGTCAGTATTGTAAATATAGCCATAACAATACTGATCTAAATAAGTGATCTGTATTGTTATGGGTACTGATCTGAAGATGATAATACTGATCTGATGTGTTGCAATGTACTATGTACAGCGCGTACCATTCTTGGGTGACAGTAGCTATTCCTGTCAGCTATATTTACTCACTTCTGTAAGTTAGACCGCAATGCAAGAATTAAGGTGAATTTTTAATTCACATGTTATCAAGAAATAAATTCCACACACATTTTTCAGGAGTCTTAATAAATTCCTCCATGATGTGTTTATAGTGACATAATGAATACATTTTGAATTTAAGGTTATGTATCTATAATTATGTGTAATATTTTTCAATCACATCAATATATGATACTTTCAAAATTTATTTTAAAAAACTAGGCTTGACAAGCTTGACTATGAAATAGTTAAAGCAAATTAACTACTTTCATTAAGTAGCAATATTATTGTGAAATAGATAATAAGTTATCAGTTTAAGAGACTAAAAACTATACATTAAACGAATTAAAACAGATTTTTATACCATTTCCTAATTGTACTGTTAATTTGAATATTTTCAACTCTTCTATAAAGATACGAAATTCTTTTCTAGCAAAATTACATTTTGATGTGTAAATTTCAGATGAATGTTTATTAATTTTAGACTCAGGTTACAAAATATTGCAATGTAATGCTTTTCATTGACTTATTTAATGTACTAAATACAATTTATAAACTTAGGACTAAGAAAAAAAATTATTTTCAAACGTGAGTATTGCAGTAATTATCAATGCTTAAAAAGTTTTCCTTGTCAAATGGATGATATTGAGATTGGAATTTAGTCAACAATCCTAATTTGTGTTGATATAAGTTTACATCTGGTACCCCTTAATATTTTAATGCCGCAATATTGATGCAATATAGCCGCTACAACAAAGCTAAACTAAGATGAGTTAAATTTCATCGTCTAATCAAGTGGTACCTTATTCTACACTGAACCAGTGTAAATTGGCTCTTTCTGAATGGTAACAAACATAAAAAAAATGGGTACTTTTGCTTATTATCGAGTAGTCTTTTTCTCTCATAAAAGTATGTCAAAGAATTTTGCAAATTTTAATATTGATTTTATCACAATTCCAATGTGTAACGATGTACAACGGAATAAAATATTACAAAATAAATTTCATACACTAACCACAAATTTAAAACTGCAAATTAGAAGTGTAAATCTAAAGCATTCTAAATCTTACTCGGAATTGTAGTACTTCATTGTGTCAAATACGTTTCACAGTAAATTTTAATTCTTATCCTTTGATAAAATGTTTGTCATGAACTACTCGCAAGAGTCAGTTTCCATATCAAAGCACACACACACAGTATTTTATATATATATATGAAGTTTTTTTTTTAGAAAATATATTGAAGTTTACAACTTCGTGTTATGCGTTGAAATAAATTGTTTTTATTTTATTTTCAAAGGAAGACATTTAAAAAATTTTCTCTGTGCATAAACAAAATATACAAATTATCTTTTGTTAATTAATTGGCTATTTTTTTAAAAAAAGCTAGTGATTTAATTATAAACTGTTTACGCGTTTTACAATATTTTTAGAATTATGCATGCTTAAAACTTTGTATTTTCTATTTGAATGTAGTTTTTTTCTTATTTAAAGGGGTTGCCAAAATTTTTACTTTTGAACATAGTATAACTTAGTAAAAATTTACGAAGGTATTTTAAAAATTCTTTCATCGTACATTTCTAAGAAAACTAATTTTTCAATGAGGTTTTCTGTCAAAGTACTCTGAATTTAGGAATATGTAATGTTTCATTTTAGTAGATACTGTATACACATATTTAACACATAGTAATTAATATGCTATTATATTCCTCATGTCTATAATTATTACATAGTATTAAATCCGGAATAATTTGATTGAAATATAAAATGAGAATAAAATATAGTGAAATGATTAAGTCCACGTATTTAGGGTTTTCTCAAGGGAGTGGAATTGTACAACTTTAAAGTGGTTAGAGATGAGTTAATTTAATTTTTACTCTGTTGGGAATTAGGATTGAATATGATTTTGATGTAGTTTGAGCATTAAAACATGGCGAAGAAAAACATGGCGTGGTATGAAGTTTACTAATGTGAATAGGTATTACAGTACACTCACACATCACAATTCACGATGTTATGAGAAAATACTCTCACATAATATCATGAATTATGTCTTGTAAGATGCACATGAAATATGCTTTACTATTTCAGGAACAACTTGTTATCGATCACATTATCATAATGAATCGCCCAAGCCTATCGAAATGCACACGTGACATGAATGATGAAATGAATTTGATTCTTCGTAGTGGATCACCTAACGTTCATTAACGTTAACCACCTTGTAAATTGGTTTCTTGGAGGACCTTCTAGGGAGAGACTTACACACATATAATAAGAAAGAAAACATAGAAAGCTTTCTAGTATCCAACCAGATGGGTATGCAAGCATAAAGCAGAAGCACAACATCCACTTCCCTTTGCGTTTCTGCATTGAAATTATGCTTATGTATCTTCAACTATCACATTATTATTCCTCAACTATCAATATTATTTCTTAAGGCTTCAAGGAACCTTCATTAATCTTAATATATGTTCGCCATATCATCAGATATTTATTCAATTTGAATAATCCTTTTTCAGATGCAAAACCTGTGGCTTTACGAAGCATTTTCTGCTTACATACAAGGCCGTCAACTTGCTACAACTGGATATGAAATTTATCAGACAGCATTATTTTTTCATTTTTTTTCAACAACCTTAAGACCATGGGGCAAGTAAAATCAGAAATCACAGTTTTGTGCTTCGAGTTACGAAAATGACACGAATCGTTTTCTGTTTCAGGATATACGTATCCTGAACAGAATGCTGTACTGTCCCCTTTCTATTATTTATTGATACGTCAACATTGAAAATTTTAATCAGCCTTCCTAATCTATTTTATGAAACATTTAAAAACAGTCAATAAAAAGATTAAAATGATAGATAAAACAGTTATCGATGGTTCCGTTCCTTCTATTTCTCTTCCCTCCTCCAAATATTTTTCAAAGATAGTGGTATTTTTACGATTTAATATTTGCCTATTAGATTCTTGAAAAACGGAATATAATGAAAAAAATCCAAAATTTGTCTCTTTTTTATGTTAAAACAGTGTTCAATTTCATGAGCATCGTGCGTTTTTTTTTTTTTTTTTTTTTTTTGTATAGTCAATGAAATTGTGATAACCTACCAAAAGTAAGCAAAAATCAATTTCAAAGAATTTTAAGCTATTTGTTCTCCTATATATGCGTCGGTGACTTGATAATCATTAATTCAAAGTGTTTCTCACTATTTACAAGCGTGAGGATGTAATTCATTGTTGTTTTAAAAACATTTTTAAGTATTTCAAAGTAATTGCTTCAATCTCATATATTTCATTATAAAATTAATAAATAGAATCTAAACCATCAATCTCAAGTTCACATATTTTTATTCTTCAATCAGGCAATATGAGCATGAATTTCATAAGAACATTTGAATGTTAAGTACTTTAAACTTTTTTTGATGATGTATTATTTATGTAATCAATTCTATTTATTTTTGTTATAAAACTAAAATTTTTACGTTTGAAAGTATGAATAAATTCGACCAACTGAATTAATTACTATTTTAGGGATTTTCTATAGTTAAAATTGCGGTATGATTATGTGCAGATTATTTTTTAAGCTTTTTTAAAAAAAAATATGAGAAAATACAGAGGTAAAAGAAAAGAATAGTTTTTTAAAATTTGTATACATGCGGAATTACGTCAGAAATAAATATTTATTGCATCTGAGGAAGCTCGTAGATTAATTTGTTTTCGATCGATTGATTAAGTTTGTATTCAGTCTTAATATCTAAATCTAATACCTAAAAAATAACAATCTAAATACTTAAAATTAAGAATAAGCTTAAAAGTCAGTTGCAAGGAAATCATCATAGGAAAAAGAAGATAATTCCAGCTCTAAAAAGCATGGAGATATATTCTTTCCTCCGTGATGATAGCATTGAAAACTTTTTTTCGTGTTAAAACAGTGTTCAAGGGTCTAATAGTAGTAGAGATGATAATTTATGGAATCAAAATAATCTGGTGGCAAAACTAATAGATCTCCTATCCAAAAAGTAGCATATTCGATATCTGATTCCGTTGAAAACCGTCGGGTACTCTGTGTCAATGGTGTTAAGCTTTTGTCGTCAAATATCCTTTCATTGATTAGGCTTTAATGCAATGTGCTGTGTGTAACATTGACAGTGAAAGTTTGAAGATGAAGTTTCCATTTAAAGCATCGATTTTGCTATTATGAAAAGCTGGCTGTGCATAAACAGTAAGATATTTTTATCATGCTTAATGAGTTCTATTTGCTGAAATAAGCGGCTAAAATAATTATTGCAAGAAACAAATAGAATGCCCAACTAGGGTATGAATTCCTTTTGAATACAGATTATTCATACAAATATTTAATCATTTCAAAAGGAATTACATTTTGTTCATCTATTCCACTGTAGTAATCCCACATAGTTCTGTTGAATTGGAACAAGATATATTTGTACTTGTGATATAATAACTATTTACATTTTATTCCATTACACGCGCAATAAATTAGGCTTCGTTTTTATTTATAATGCTCTCTAATGCAGCGATTTTCGTCTCTATTTTCACCCTTCCCTTCCTCTCAAATAAGCTATCTTATCTCGACAGATTAAAGTACGTGAATCACATAATATCTATGTCATTGTTGTAATTACATTTTTTTTATTCTTGTAATATACCGGAATTGATAACATGCTTAGATTTAGAAATTCATCGGGTAAGACTTGCTAAAAATTTCATCTGCTAGCGTTATTCTAACCTGCAAACATGCTGGAGGAATAGTATACTATTAACTTAAATTATTTTAGTCGTTAAAAAATTAATGGAATTAAAGAAAGAAATTTTCACAGCTCTTCAACTTTGTTTTTATTTATATATCTTGTACAGGAGTTTTACTTGGAACTTACCAACAAAGTAAGAATTTAATTTTTTTTCTTTGCTTCTTTATTGCATTCTATTAAGAAATACTGATATATACGTGAAATATTTTGCAAAATTTTTCCCATGCATACCAAGAATTGGCAAATATTTCTTTCCAATTTTATAGAAAAATGATAGTAATTCTTTAAATGACCTGGAAATTTTATAAAATCTCGACCCGGTTGAAAATTCGCCATGTTCCTAAATGGTGGCTAGCCACGTAAAATATGTCATAAATACAATGTCCTCTATGTGAAAATATTTCTGGTGATAGCTCGTCAAATTTGGGGGTTGTTCTACTTAGTCCTTGCTTCTAAATTATGATGTTCCACTTTCGGGACCACGATGTTGAATTCACTGGGGTCCTCCACTAAATAAGGTGCCATCACTCTCGCCACTTGAAGTACTAAAAGGTGGAAATCCTAAAGATCGGGCTTTATATAACAAGTTAAATAACTCTGCAGAAAATTATTCAATTTAAATTGCCTTATATTTCATTTGACATTTATTTGTTTATAATATCATTTCTTTATTTAAACATTTACGTACACATTATTTTATAAGAAATTAAGTAATATTTTTGGGAATATTCTGTATACATTTCAATATACATCGTGAATATTCCTAATTGTCGATTATGTGGTTCTAAAGAACCCATGAATCATAACCATCTCCATCGCTGTAGCTCATTCCATGGACTTGAGTCTAAGACTGCTAAATATTGGCGTGCAAGAGAATTCTGGGGAAATGACTTTGGTCTTTCTTTTTCTTTTTGTGTCTCTTTTTTCTTTTATTCTTCTTGGTCATATTTACTTGCTTTCCCCGCCATTTCAAATAAAAAAATGTGAATATGTATATAGTCTCAAAATTTACTATTTGAGAAATGGTATATATTTACATTAGGAACTAAATTCTTAAAGCACGTCAAAATGTTAAAATATAGGTCATGCACTTAGGATACGCAGAATATAAAATATTTGCGCCTCCTAAGTACAAGACCTATATTTTTTTAAGTATCTCAATATTATATTTCCTAAAATTATGATTTAGGAAATTTTAGTCAATTAATAATAAAATGCTTCTATGTATCGTCATTGATATTTTCTTAGAAAAAAATGCTTCATCATATAATTAGCAGTGCGAGTGCAGCAGCATCATATAATTAGCAGGGCGTGCAAGTTAAGAACGAATTTAGAAAATATCAGACTTATATTGCTGTATTATTGTGTCGTATTAAAATGCAAGAGCTTTTTTTCTTAAAATTATTAATATTATTTTTATTTTTATTTATTTATTTATTTATTATTATTATTTATTTATTATTTTTTTGAGAGAAACTTTATTAAATTTTTCTAGGAGTACTCGAACAGAATATGTTAAAAATTATCTTAAATACTTTATGAAATATCTTCCAGTAATAATATCTATAAAAAACTAAAATAATTTTAAACCATTATCTGTTGAAATATAGCATTGATATTTATGAGTCTTTAGAGAAAGAGTAATTTTTTGCAGTAAACGTTCGTTGCAAGAATTTCAAATACAGCCCACAAAAGACTGCGGATTACTTTAAAAAAATTTTTTATTGTTATGGAATCATATAAGAAAATTATTTTATGAAATAATATTAATTTTTTTTTATCTGAAATCGTAATATATTTGATGAATGAAAGTCACAAAAAAAATATTTCTTATAAAAGAAAATAAAATCAAAAAAGTCCCTTTAATAGAAGTATTTCTAACATTAGTTTTAAAATTTCAGTTTCACATTTATGTAAAAAGTGCACTAAAACTCAATTGCATCCACTTAGCTGGCATTCAGTGAGTATCGAAAAATGTAAATTGATTAAAATGAAGGTCGGTATAACAAGATATAATAGAGGAAATTATTTTACTATTAACATTATTTTTTAATTTCATGAAATGTTTGTAATTATCGGCATATTTAAACCTCCAATCGGCTTAAGCATCTATGTTAAACATTTAAGATTAATTCATGTGTAAGAATCTTATATATAACACTGAAACACATTGTATATACACAATCAAGAAATATGGGATATAAATATTTAGCATCGCATAAACTCACCATGTGTGTATACAATTTTGATAGGGCGTGGCATGGATTCCACTTATATTTACAGGTATTTTGAGGACAATTTAAATCAAATCCAATAAGATAATTCATAGTACCATAACTTTTCAATATGGCTGATTACCTTAAACATTTATAAAAGTTAATATTAATTTTAATACAGATATGATAATTAATGTGAAAAATATTTTAAAATGTGGTTTTTTCAAGTGCAATGGAAATAAAAGAAAAACTCCCATTGAATTTGAGAAAATTATAATTTATTCTTAATAATGGATTAAGTACATATGTGAACACAATTTTGAACTGATAATTTAAGTTAAATATTATCGCCCATGAAAGGATGGTTCTAGTTAATATTATTGAATGTTATTACCCTTTTTAATTGTTCTTTTCATATAAATGTAAACAATTTAATAACATTTTTAAATGCATTTTTTAGTTAATTTTTGTATACATTTAACTGAACCAAGAGCAGAAATATAACTTATTTCATAGCAAAGTGTAACTAATGATCCTCAGGTTTGACAAAACTGGTCTGAAGTGTAACAGACGAAAATGGAAAATTCTTAGACAAATCTGCATTGTTGACGTCATACATAAGAAAAAATATGTGCGTATAAAAATCAAGATTTCATTGAGACATCTTGATTCTCTATTTCATTTGTAAAACCTAATTCTTAAAGTTAAAAAAAAAAAGTGATTTAACAATAGTATTAATTTGAATGACAAATTTCATTGCTTGATTAATTATGGGAGACTTGAACCTATAAAAGTGTCACGAAGCTCAAAGAAGTGCAGAGTTTAACAACACGCAGATAAAGGTCTCAAATTCTAATCACCATATTGTTGAATTACTATTACTCGGTATAGAACAGATAATGTTATTCATCTCTAAAAAGAACTTTTTTGACAACAGCACAAAAGATCTAAAAGAAAAAACAATAAAATCATTAGCTTTATCTTTATGCGCGTCAAACAATAATGTGTCTTCATTTGATTACAAAATACTGGACCACGCAAAGGAATTGAATTATCGAGCAATAGTATTTGGCTCCACGTCTTTTAAATCCGGTATTTTAAAAGACGAAGGCTTTTATTCTAGGAAATTTTGACTTATTTAATAACTTTCGACATTTTATGGAATTTAAGGAGAAAAATATACAAGCAAAATAATTCACATTAAATTTTGAAAGATGACAACACAGACGAGAAGAATGATGATGTAAACAAGAATCTCTGGACTCTAAAAAAGACTCAGTCAAATTGTAATATTTGAACGAAAAGTCCTAAGAAAGATTTTTGGTGCTGTAAATGAGAATGGAGTTTTTGGAGGCACAGATACAATTTAGAGTTCTACATACTTTTTAAGGTAGCTGACATCGTCAATTATCTTAAAATATGTCTCTTGAGATTTGCGTGTCATATCTGTCGAATGGACCCCTCGTCTTTGACTTCAAGAACTTTTAATTATAGGCCCGTTGCAAACAGATCTAGATCTGTTTGGTCGTTGGGTCGGCCCAAACTTGGATGAATTGATTGTGTAGAGGATGACTTTAAAGTGCTGAAAGTGACAAATTGGAGAACTGTCGCCTTGCGGAGAACACAATGGAGGAGTGTTCTGAGGAAAGCCTTGGCTCACCCTGGGTTTTCGTGCTGAAGAAGAAGATGAAGAATCTGCTGAGAAGCAGAAACGGATATTTGAAACAGATATATAATATTCATGAAGAATGTATTTTCTATTTTTTGAAAAAATATTATTTCTTTCTGGCAAGTTAAAATTCCCAAAAGATCTCTAATTAAATATAGCATGTCTGACAATCAACGAATGTGAGAAAAATCACATAGATTTTTTCAAGATAACATTTAGTCTATATAGCTTCACCATACATTAATTTTGCAGTAAAATTCAATTGGAGTTTTTTGCAATACAATTTGATTGCAATGTCGAAGGAAAATAATCAAAATATATTTATTTTAAAGACATATGCATGAAAAAGATCTAGTTAGATCTGTAATTTTTTTTCAGTTTTAATACAATGTTGTAACAGACCCATATTAGCTTTACTGACAATAGATGGCGTTACTGCCCAATACAAAATATTCAATATCCAATAGAGTTAGAAGAAAGAATAAAGGTGTGAGGAATGGAAGTCGAACCATCCGGTTCATTAATAAAACCTTGTTTATACTTTGTACCGTACAGGTACTATGTAACCTTGTTTAAAATTTTATAATTATTAAGTATTTCCTTTTTGTAACAATTTTAATCATGTATAATGTCGTAATAAATTTTTGTTTTGTTTTATCTTCTATTTTCTTCCGTCACTACAATGTCATTGCCTTTCTAGAGAGGAAATTTGAAACTCAATAATACGATTCCTTTACTTTATTTCTGCATGGTAAAAAAACTTAGTTTCTTTTTGAAAATTTCTCAATTTTGACGAAATTTTTATATTTTTCTTTTGAAAATCGTGTCTGTGAGTACCCTAATGGATAAAGAATCGTTAAGTTGCTTCTAATTTTCAACAGCGTATATTCGATTTCTAAAAAAAACTGAAATTGAGAAATAGATGGTAATTTTATTTCTCAATAAATAACTTGAAAATTTCAAGGCAGCCACCTTGGTAGATGTGAATATATAGAAAAAAATACATGACTCATTTTTAATTTTAATGTTAGGCTCTAATCTAAGACTTACCCTCTAAAGCTTTAGTCCATATACTAGACCATGGTAACGCATAATGAAAAATTCAAGTTAATATAATATTCATAATCAGAGCTTAAAATTCCTGATTGCATTCAATTTAAAAATATCTATTTTAACTTTAAGAGAATTCGTTTTCTCTCAATCACACTAACGAAATTTGTCTTTTTCCTTTCTGTTTATAAAGATTATATGCACAACTAATTATACTGTAATCAAAAAAAAATTTTCAATATTGACAAACTTTTTCATAGTTCATTTGTATGATTAAAATGCTAGAAATTAAGCCGGTTCATAAGATGGTAACATGCTAAGGTTGAGAATTCAAATATGCGCCTATGTTCTTATATTCTGGGAATTAAATGAAGCGAATTACACTTTTTTATTTCCTCAATTTTCCGACATGAGTAGAAATGATGTGCAATTTAAAACTATTTTATAAAAAAGCAATATTGAATTCTATCTGCTATTATTATTATTTTCTTTGCAATAAGATGAACTATTTTCTCTGTTGCAGTTTTGACGAGTTTGCCGAACGAAATGGTGTGCTTTGGAGAAAGAATCCAGCAACAAGTCAAGAACTGGTCGATTTATATCCTAAAGGATTTTCTCAAACCCCGAATAAGCATTCCATCGTAATGGACTCTTTCAAAAGTGTAAAATCAGTTAGTGAGAAAGCTCTACGGATATCCACGTCACCAAAAAAATATTTGCCACCATTCTACACCTGGATGCAAGAAGAATTAAGTAAACAAAGTATGAAATAATTAAATTTATTCATTACTTTCTACATTTTTGTCTGAATATTAATGCTTTTAAGATAGAAACTTAGTTTGGTATTCATTCAAATAATAAATAGAAAATATTAGCAAAATATGTATAAAGTTTCGTTATAACGTCTCTGCACCAAATTTCATAACATAATGAGTCGATGTGACATGAACACTTTGATACTTATATAAAAGGATATTACATGTATTTGGCTTATATATATACTTTTTTGGTATATTTCGATTCCAAATGTAAATATTTCTACAGAGGATAGTATAATCGTAAGATACTCTCCAGTCTTTCAGGCTGAAACTCCTAAATTATCTCAAGCACTATTGATACTCTCCAGTCTTTCAGGCTGAAACTCCTAAATTATCGCAAGCACTATTGTTTAATGGAGAGGCATTTTGTTATTTACTTTTTGCATACACGTCTCTTATGCTGAGTGATGGGATGTTTCCTAGTTTTTTCTTTTGTGACACATGACTACGGTTCTCGACCTAATCTTAAATATTTCCCAATAAAGTAACACGTGGTAAATTTTCTAATGTTTTACAGTAGTAGAAGGCTGTATGCCATTGTCCAGGCGATATCAAACAGTAGGTAACAATAAAATAATCCGTTATAAGCGAAAAGTATTTGGAAAATTCTATTAGGAACCTAAAACACTCACCATTATTGCCTGCTACTATATAATTTCTAACAATTATGCACAGCACACACTAAAATGTACTGTAAAATAACTGTGTTTGTATTGACGACAAATATTCTTGTTTTCATTTGCCATACAACCCTTTAAAAAAAAAAAAGAAAAAATTACAAGTCACGAAATCTCATATCTTACAGTTTGTAAATTGTACTCAAAAGTCTTCTCTATTCTGGTCTGCTTTCAAAGGCTGAACCAGTTGAACAGGTTTAGTTACTTATATCCCATTAACCATCATACATGCTTTTGATCTTTGGTCATGTTATTCAGTTATGTTTAAAAATATTCCCCTTTTCCACATGTGTCTTGGTATTACTTCTTGCTGCAACATAAGACTTAACGTGTATAGTAGCAAATTTCCTAATCTTTCGTACCACATAAAAGGAAGATAACTATAGCATTTTTAACCAAGACCATTTTTTCCAGAACGTATATTGTAATTCTGGTTGCTGCATGTAAAGCTTTGTTAGTCTTCCTTATTTACTCTCCGCTCTAGACGGAATCAGAGTTATCTTTTGTCCAATCAAAAAATGTAAAGGCGTGAAGCCATCAAAGGAGTCTGTACCTTCTTTACTCGTAAGAACTCTACTATTCTAAGCTTCTTCAATTCCTATCAGTACCATTGATAATTTTTTTCTCCCAATGATGTACGGTCAAGGATTTTCTAGAGGCACTTATTAACAGGTCCAATAACTTTTTCCCACAAGCCTTTCCACCTCACTCTGAGCGCAATAAATTTCCATGTTATGTCGTTGTTTCGTATTAAATTGCTGAAATTTAGCTGTACTCTGTGTTTGTCACAAGAGTATCAGCTCTTTATTAGCTGCGTGGAAAATTGTAACGTTGTCAGTATAGAATATGTGTGAGAAACCTCTAAGGCCAACAGATCTTTTTAACACCAGGAGAAAGTTATCAGTGGAAAAATATGAAACAAGTTCAATGTGCACTGCTTGGGTTGTTGAACAAGTGATTAATGCTATGTAGGTAGTGTCTGGTTTTCCGATTACGTATGTTTGACGTTCCAGCAAAATATATTCCCATGACTGTGTATTGTGGAATTAGTGTTACTCTATCAGCAAATAAAAAAAACTTAAATTTAAGAGCAACGAATGTTTTGCATTGCTTTGTATAGCAATCATTTGCTTGTGAATTTTTGATAGATTGACCTTCTCGTAAAATCTAGAACTCAGAATGTAATTCAGAAAGTATAATTCTGATATTTAGGTAGTGTATATTTTGATGTGTATTCGATGTGTCAGTAGATCAGTAAAATGATCAGTTCTGTGCAGCATAATTGAATGTTTTTGACATAACGATAAATTCAAAAACTGTAATCCACCACCAATACATAGTAATTTATTTTCAAATAGTGATATGAATTTTGTAATCTTTGAAATTTTTGGAAATGATTTGAATTTTACCAAAGATTTATATATTCTAATGGAAATGCATCTTTCTGGACCATTTGTATCCAGTAATTTCTAGCATAATATACTTTTGAAATGTCAAGTTCTAAGACTTTTTTGTTTGAAATCTGCAGTTTGAGATAAAGCGTAGAGTCCATGCAGTAAAATGTAACAATTTTTTTCAATAACATAACATCAAACAGTTCTTTTCGTCTATGATGGGTTGAAAAGTAGTTACATGAAACGTTTGAATTTCTTCATTTTTCTTACCACCACATTATTAACTTTTTTTAGAATCTGGCCAGGCTTCTGTGGGTTCAGTTAGGCAAATGGGTAACTTTTTGTGACCATTCCACTAGATGTTAAGGCCTTTCAATGTAGATGGTGCAACGCCTCTGCATAGTTTGTCTGCTTGAATGTCTTGTTCCGGGAAATGCTACCACTGTGAATAATCAGTGTATGAAATGATTTATATTACCCTGTTGTCCACAGATGTTTTCCATCTGCTGGTATTACCTTGAATCCAACCAAGAATTACTTCAGAATCGCTTCATAATGGAGCAATGGATTGTGACACTCCGTTTCATTGCAAAAATATTTCAGCAGCTTGGTTGCAATGACTTCTGCTAAAAGCTCCAAGCAGGGAAGACTAACTTTTTTTTAGGTTAAGTCTCTAGTGGTTTCAAACTAAACGCTTTTGATTGATTATTATGAAATGCAACTATGTACAAAAAATCACGCATTAAGCTCGTTTCGATGCATTGGAACGAGCCTATGGCGGGGATCATAGAACATGTGAAAGGTCGTGATGACCTGGTTGGCTAGAGCATTTTTTTAATTACTGGAAGTTAGTGAGCTCGAATATCGACATAACAGTAAATCTGTTGTGTTCACTAAAGATGGTTGCTGTACTTTAAATAGATCGTAGTTTTTAAGATTCTCCAAGAGAAAAAATACCTCTGGGACGGTAGGTCAAGTATTAGGGGGTTTTCTGCTTGGTCCTGGATTCTAAATTACGAAGACCAATGCGGCTGCTTTCAACTAATTGGTAGAGCTCAATTCTTGGCTTGGTACAAGGTGCTAGTGTGATAACAGAGTATTAAAGGAAGCAAACGGTGAAATTCCTATGAAACGAGGAATTTCTTGAGCAAATGATATTGAGGTATGCAGTAACTATATGTTTCTTGAATCTAGAAAGAGGTATCGGTTAATGTTCTAGAATATATTTCAAGTAATTTTAATATATTGCAAATACATTAAATTAATTCATTTGAATTAGCTATTTTTAATTCCTATGAATGTTGTTAGTGTAAAGCACAGTGAATAATAATATTATTGCACTTTCTTTAGATGCTGACAGCATTCAAACAAAACAGAATGACAAAATGGTGTCATCCCGCAGAAAACTGAACTACGCGTCTTCCAAATGCGGTGCAAAGATTCTATCTTCCAATTCTGAAGCAAAATATCCTACCTTCATTTTAAATGAAAAAGTCGACGAGTACATGCTGAATCCATGTAGAGCCTCTGTTTGGTTTATCATCGAACTATGTGATACAATTGAAGTTACTCAGGTAATATATTTTCCTTACAGGTACTCTAGTGAGTAATATAATAAAAATATGTATTGAATTAACAAAATAAGTTCATATAAATTAATACATTTTATTTTATTTTTCATGAAACATTTCTACTTTAGACAAAAACTTCAAATCAATTTCAGTACTTGAAAAAAGCAGCTGAAAAATGTGACTTAATCTTTTTAAAAACTTAAATTCGTTGTTTTAGAAAATTTTTGTAAATTGTAAAATTTTTTCCTGTCTTTAAGGTAACGCATTATCAATCTCATGCCCATGGTAAAGCATTAATTTATGTGGCAGAGAAAGTAGCGATATTTATCATAATCTATCTCAAGTGAATAGTAACTTCTTGTAAGAGTTTGGCGAGAAAATGATATTTGTGATCTAAAAAAAATTTGTTATGAAATACTCATTCTATTTCTATTATTGATGAGCACTGAGTAGTAAGAAAAAAGCAAATTTTTGGAGGATGTGAAATATTACTTTACATTTTCGATACTCAAAAATTAGAATCTATTTCTAACAATGTGATAAAAATAATGCATTTATGTTGATGTATTTTCAAATGTATGAGATGAGTTTCTTCTTCTCAATTTTATTTGACAGTCAAAGCACATCTGCTAAATGCATTTTGTATTCAGCTCTAAAATGTGATTAGTTTAGTTCCACAAAACTATTTCATCTCATAAAAAAGATAAGTATACAATTTTCCGATATATACCCTACTTGTAGGTTTTTGAAGAAACAGTTTCTCAGATTAAGAAACTTATACATTAATTTATTTTAAATGAACTTAATGAGATCGATTCTACTTTAATATCATAAAGTTTTAATATCGCATAAAGTTGCAATTAAATCCACTTTAAGAAATTTGAATATTGCATCTTTTTTTTTTAATTAATAGGGATGTCTTATTTTCATTAATTTTTTATTGCCAAATATTTTACTTGGCGGCAAAACATTTTTTCAAGTTTGTTTTAATGACAGTTTTTTCTTATCATGCTCTAATAACTTTTAATTAAAATAAATAGAATTAAATTATTTCTTTTAAATTTAGTAACCCTAATTGATAAAAATTGTGTTGTGTAGAAAAGAAAAATTGTAATAAGAGCAGTTGTTCCAATTTTTTTAGTGATGATTTCTAATATTAGCTTAAAGGAGCTTTAGACTTCTAAGTATTTGTTTGAAGTCCTAAATAATTCGTGATGGAATAAAATACGTCAATTCATAACAAAGAACTATTTTTAAGGAATAACTATAATAAAAAAATAACGTATATAAATATTGCTGTACGTAAAATAAGGATAATGTTTTTAAAAAGGCAATTTTCTAATATTTTATCTACTCCTAATCAATGTTTTAATTCCAGTAAGTTATAAAAAACTAAAAAAATCTCAAAATATTTAAAAGTATTTTTAATAAATAAATTTTATTGTATAAAAATGCGTTTGGTGTTTTAATCATTTTTAAGCGATAAAATTTATTTTTCAAGTTGTCAGCTATTTTTAAGCTTTCCCAAATTTATCATTGTTTGGATTTATGCTTGAGAACGCTTTTCCATTTATAAAATTATATGTATAACGTATAGTTGTGTCACTAATATTTTAACTACGCACATATAGAAAACCTTTTAAATCAAAATATGTTCAGCAAATTAAATTTTGTGTTTATTCATATAAACATTGAATTTTATTAAAAGCTGACAAAAAATGTAACTTTAAGCACTGCTATGTGTTACAAAAATGTTGGGCATAGTCTATAAATTAAAAACGTATTGTTTGATGATTTTAATTGTAGTTTATTCGTAGAACATGTATGTTGCCAGATTCGGAAATTCAAAAATTTCAAGAGTGGGTAACAAGTGAGTGCATATTGAACTTATGCTGTACGAAGTAATTAAAGAGTTAAATTTTTTTTCTCTCTCTCTGCTCTTGGTAACCCTATTAAGTGAAGAGTTCAATGACTGAGTTGGCATCCTTTCACACCAGAAGAATATCATTGCGCTCTTACGAATAATTAATGTACATAAATTTTCTCATCATTATGACAACTTCAAATTGGACCAAGAAAGATCTAACCAGATTACAGACTTTTACAACTCAAAGTTATGAGCCTATGAGCATTAAAAAAATTAGATAGCCATCCTCTCAAATGCTAATAGTTGCTGATATAATCACTCATATTTTTCTTCACCAGTTTTTATCATAATTTAGAAAATTGCTTTTGCACAAGTCCTTTTTTTGTAGAATATATATTTTGATAGCTGTAAGAATATTATTAGATTTAAGTACGTTAAGTATAGTGTGAAATGAGCTATGTTGAGCTGATATTTATAATTATTATCGTCCAAAGAAAGGAGCTTATAAAAACTCTTTTTTAAGTAATTTTCTTTACATGATCCAAATTCACAAATTTTGGAACAGTAAGGAAAAAAAATAATAATAAGGAAAAATACATAAATAATAATAATCTCTCATTAATACTTGCAGCTGGAACTTAAATGATCTATTCATTCGAGTACTGATTGATTGAGAAATATACTCTAAAGAGACATACGCTCAATGATTAAATGATGAAAATAAAAATGGAAGAATTGTAGAAATTTTACTAAAGACAAATCTCTCAATATAGAGTAATTTATTACGAAATAAAAATAATTTAAACAAAATATGTGTTTCATTAGAGTTTCTGTTAGGTTTTAGTAAAATCATTTATTTTGATTCACTTATTGGAAAATAAAGCATTAAGTCAATGAAAAAAAAAATAGCTGTATGAGAATTACTAATTCTGCATAACATCTAACCAGACATAATATCACCTTTTTAGGCATAAGTAGAACTATTTTTAAATGATTCCCATTTTTTTATTCTTAAAACAATGCATAAAAGATGAAATGATGATAAAATTAATGAAAGAATAGAAACACAATTATTTATTGATCAGACAAAAATCAAAGTTAATTATACGCTGTGGAGATTTAGGGAAAACTTGTATGTAATGCAGTCAATTGAGAATTGTTCTTAGGCTTTGTAACCATTGATTTATATAAAGAAATTAACAATAAAATATGCTCCTCCCACCAGAAAAACATCATTTAAGAAAATACTGCGTAAAGACATAATAAAAAAAATACTGAGAAACTAATTACGGCACCACATCGATCAAAGCAAGGAATTCAGTCATTTGAAGACTTCCTTAGTTCATTGATTGCGTTTTTAACATTGATAACGTAAGCCGTTAGTGAATTTATAATGTAATATGTGCTTGTAAAATATTTGATTACTGCTTGTGAAAAAATTTTTGATTTTTTTTAAACAGTTTAATGGTAAACAATTAAAATTAAATGATATATTTATAGATTGGATTGAAAAATATTAATTTAAATTTTTTTAAAATTACGAATAATAAATTTAGAATTTTAAATGAAAAATTAATTAAAATCCTTAAGATTAGGATTAATTCAAAATTAGTTCTAGAATCTAATCAAAATATAATGCAGTTGGTATTTCATTATGAAATAATGATGATAAAGAGAAGTTTTCTAACACAAAATTAAAAATGTGTGTGATTCTTATTACATCAACCATTCATAATTCCTATGTATTTAACCGTTAGTTTGAAACTGACTTTCGAAATATTGTTTTCTGTTTTTGAATTTCATTAAGCTATTTTTTACTATCAGAAAGTGATTATTAAGTTATGTATTATATAATTTTATAATTCATTGATTCTCTGTTTAACTTCAGTGTGCGAATGTTAAATCGTAAATTCTCTCTAATTAAGTTTTGCATGTACAGAAAATTTTAAAAAAATAAAAAACGAACGAAGAATTGAAACTCGGCTATGCAAATCATAGTTGATGTCGAGACTTTCCTTTAAAGTTCCGAAAAATAGAGGTTTTAAAAATTTTCCCAAATTAGTTTTTATTCTCAAGGGATAATTCTGAAAATCTGTCTCCGACTTTGCTTCAAGAGTTTGAAAAAAGTTTGCAAAATAACCTCTATAAAAACGAAAAGTTTTGTTTCCATTTTTAAAAGGAAACCTGGGATCTGATATTTGATATGTAATTCTTTTAAATTAAAATCTTTCATATTATGTTCATTAATTCTAGATTCTAAACTAAAAGATATCAAATTAAACGTGATTCTTTTATAATTTCCAGTATTCTTTTATAGCAGTTTTTTTCATGAAACCTATTTAATAAATTTTAATACAATATATTTTTAAATTTATTTTAATTATTTAAAAAAATAATATATATTTAAAAAATAAAGCATTTGTCAAAATAAATAGTCTTGAAGGCTAAAGTATTCTGTAAGCATATTTAAAAATGTGGAAGAGAATAAATAGTGACATATATCTAATTTAGTCTGAAAGATGGAAGAATATTGATATAAATAAAAAAATAAATATATGTAACTCCAGGAATGTTAAGTGTTCTTAAATTGAAATCACAAAATAAGATTGCATTTATAAAATTAAAATTTTCAACTAATTAAAACTAAGTATTGATTAGATACCCCTAAGAAAGGAAATTTTTAAAAGGTATCTAAAATGAAAGAAAACCTATATAATTATCTCAAAATAAATCTCAGGACAATATGTGTTCACTAATATAATTTTTATAAAAATGAAATTTTTGAAAGAACAGTGTTCTCAAGTACTTTCTAGAATATAAAATTTTTTTTTTTGGTTATAGTTTTATTCATCACTGAGTGAAAATGAAGCTATGACATTCACTTAGTGAATTCACTGAATGGCAAGGAATCAGGGAGAATTTTTTTATTTATTTGCAAACGGTAAAGTAATAAAATGGAAGCAAATGGAAATTTAACTTTAATTATTAGACCTCTTTGTCTTTTTTAAAGACAAATCAAGTTCAGATTGGAATTTAATTGTTTGAATTTCTTTTGGAATACAGTGATAAAGAGAAATATTTGTTTCGTTTCTTAAATTCTTGTGAAATTATTCACTAGAATTTGCAACAAGATAATATCATTATCAAAAATCTGATTGTAGAATTTTATCTTTAAACATAATTCTTTTTGGTCTTCCTCAGAGAAACAATTTTTTTTTAAAGAAAAGAAAAGAAAAATACAAACTGAGAGTAAGATGGGCTTTTGATTATTAAAATCTTGTACACAGGTCCTTTATATGATTACTTTAGTAAAATATTATGTCTGTTATCAAATTAAATCGATAAAGTGTATTTCTCAGAAAATATTAAGTGTCAAAAATGCCTATTATATTTATTTAAAAATTAAAATATGTCTATTATATTTATTAAAAAATTAAAATATGTCTATTTTATTTAAAAACTAATTTTGGATATAAAATTAACACTAAAATTTTTAATTAGTTTAAAAATATTTTTGTGGGCCATTTTATATCCAACCCTTAAACAGAGAATCAATGATTAAAATTGTCAGTTAAGAATGAATCAATCTTAAAAATTGTGCATTAAAATATTCCAAACAGATTAATTTAATTAATTATTTTTATTACTATGAAAAAGCCATTTTTTTTAATAACTATTTATCTACTGAACGCGCTTAAAAAGTTTTTGTCGCTAAAATACATAAAAAAAGTAATGGTTTTGATGAATATTTGTTTATATGAAGCTCTATCAAAAGTTATAACAGTATATCTAACATGCAACAAAACTGTATCTATGTAAGTTGTCAATGTTTGTACGCACTTTTTAAAATAATTATATTTTTTATTTATATTGTTTTTTCAAGGATATGATGCTTGCATTGTTTTATTTATTATACTACTTTACAAAATACATAAAATAAACAGTCTTTTTCATCAAGTTACTGCTGTTTAAAAATTTTATCCTTCTTTATTGTGAATATATTTTTGAGGCGTGACGAATTATAGTTTAGACGAAATATTAATACTGTTAAATAAATAAAATGTTTCATTTTTTACTATTCTTAAATATTAACTTTGTATCTAATATTGAAATTTAGTCTATTATTTATACGGTAATCGTGTAGTAGTTTTAAGAAAGCTGCGTGAGCCAATTAAAAAAAAACTTTACATCGAGAATTGATGTTATCCTTCTTTATAGTGAATATATTTTTGAGGCGTGACGAATTATAGTTTAGACGAAATATTAATACTGTTAAATAAATAAAATGTTTCATTTTTTACTATTCTTAAATATTAACTTTGTATCTAATATTGAAATTTAGTCTATTATTTATACGGTAATCGTGTAGTAGTTTTAAGAAAGCTGCGTGAGCCAATTAAAAAACAACTTTACATTGAGAATTGATGTTGGGTGTGCGTGAATGGATTAAATAACAAATGATTTATAAAACTTTATGAGAATAAATGCAAGTATTTTTTACATTAAAATGCTAGTAGAGCGAGCTTTACCCTCGGTTATAAAGAATGCATATTTTAATGGAAGTAGATTGCTCATAAATTATAATCTTTTAAAATAACAGGATTTTTTTTTTTTTCATTTAATCTGTAAACATTTTAAAGGCATTTTAAAAACAAGAAATTATGATTAAAACTTTTTGTTTCTGTTTTATTTACTCCTGTATTACATACATTTTAACAATTAAAATGACAAAGCGTGTAAAGTGTTTTTTTTATATATAAATACGTATTTTGCGTATTTTCGAATAATAATTTCTATAGAAAATGAAATTTAAGCAATCTAATAAATCTCCATCATTATATTTATTTATTTATTCTTCATATTAATGTACCTATGAATTTAAATAAAACTACAAAAAAATTATTTCTATTTTCACTGCTAAGGTGGAGTTGGCAAATTATGAACTGTATTCGTCTTCTCCAAAAAAGTTTTCCGTGTTTTGGAACGATATATTTCCAACTCAGAGGTGGCGCCATCTCGGGACATTTCAAGCCAAAGACCAAAGATCTGTGCAATCTTTCAATGTGACAGCACAAAACTTGGGAAAATTCATCAAAGTAAGAAAATCGAAATATTTACAACTTCTTTGAATAAAAAATTTTAAATACTCGTACTTATTCTTACCTATGTTATCAAAAGTATCCAATCTTTTTAGCTATGGATATACAATTTTATGCATTTCTAGCGGCAAATCAAACTGAATTTTAAAATTATGATTCATATTATAATTCTTCTCCTTATTTCATCAAAATAATGCTATAGAAAACATTTCAAAATAATAAATATTTAGTGAAAAAGCATTAACAAAGAATTTATTTCCAATACAATTGGCTGTGGAATGGATTGCTTTCATTGAAATACTTTAATCAGAGATGAAGAAGGACTTAAGTTATAAATTTTATGAAACACATTTTAATTTTCGTAGTGTATTTAAGTTCACAGGATGAATAAATTAAGAAAGTTGATATTTTTGCATCCATTTTCAAGAAATTGTTAGATTTTTTTTATAATCTGCTCAACGTAATTTATATCACATTTAAGATACACTGTTGGCCACTCAAATTGTGAAGTGGGGTTCTCACCAAAATCAGTAGCCATATCAGCTACCATTTTTGGAGATCACCGCTGCCACACGTCTCGGCATTCATTCAAAGAGACTTTGGACGTGTTCTTAGAGTACAGCAGACCAAGCAGCTTCCACACGTTGCAAAAGTTGATCTGGTGTGGCAGCTGGGGATGTAATCTGGATCAATCGTTAAGCAACCATTGACCACATTTTTTTTGGAAAAAAAAAAACCCATAAGAAAAATACAGTTTTTGAACTTGAAATCGTCGAGATCTCCAAGCCTTAAATAGCGCTTTGAAGTAGTGCCATAGAAGCGCGTGATGTGCATCTGCACTGAAATTCTAATAATTTGTGTATCTCACCTCCTCTAATTCATGTTGCAAAGTTCATGTTATTTGCATGTTTCCTTCAGGGTACTGCATTTACAGTGACCAGCAGTGTAATTTCCTAAAATTATACGTAGTCAAGATTTTTTCTCATTATTTACTAAAAATATCATCTCGGCCTCATAGATTATATTGATGGTAAAAATCATCATCATTTTCCATGAAGATATAATCTTAAACCTTACTTCCATCAAAATTCTTAACATTCTTTATTGTTAAAACAGCTTTTCCAATATAACTTATATTACATAGGATTTGAAAGATATACTTAAATATGCTAAAAAATTTCTATCATAATTATTACATTTCCTAGATAAATTATAACAAATTCTCTTCCCACAAATGCCTCCCATTGCACAATTTATGAGCACTTATGAAAATAAGTAAATAGTAATAAAAAATAAATAGCTGAACAAAGACTTTCGACACTTTTTCTTTAGAATTAATGTTTTGTAATCTAATTCTTTTACTAAAATAAATGGTATAGGAAAAATTGATTTTTTTTATTAAAAAGGAATTAAGCCTTCTAGACAAAAATGTTCGTAAAATATTAAGTTTGTATTCTTGGAGAGTAAGAATATTAAGAGAATGGAGAATTTTAATAAAAAGACAGGTCCTGAAAGTCAGTTTTTAATACTTGCGTAGAATTCAGAAGACCACGAAAATTGGTGAAAGTATCGTCAACATATTTTTGTACCAATTCAATGATAATTAAAATAGAAAATAGAACAAAATTTTAAAAAAATCTGACTTAATTTATGTGCAAAAATAATTTAATATAAATGTAACTCAATTAAATTCATTATTTAAAAAGAAATTTGTGTAAATGAAAAATTGAAAACAATAGCATTATACAATAACACTATATCTTATGTAATAGTTGTCGAATTTTTGTATCAACAGTGATACATTTGATGGCAGTCAAAATAGTAATAAGGAACACTTAACACAATGCAACGCAACTATTAATCTGTCTTAAAGTAAAATTTTATATCGTGTTTGCTGGAACATGTATTAAATGTCAGAATCATGCTAGAATCATATGTATTTAAAAATATTAAATTGCATTCTGCTCTGTTGTAGATAGGTTTAAAAAATTCTATAACTTTGTAGTGTAAAAGAGATGAAGGAAAGGAAAAATTGAACTCTTTCTTGTTTAAAGAAATACAAACGGTTTATCAAAATAACAATCATGTACTTGATATATAGTTTGCTATTGTTGTAAAATGGATGGATAATTGGGTAATTTGGTGCCATTTATTCCTTGGTTGACGGATTTTATCCTAATACCCAAACTTCTAAGTACATGAAAGATAAACTTAAAAAAATTCACAAGAAAAACTTATTTTACAATTTTACGATGCATTTTAGCTTAATCTGGTTTTAAATTAACCAATGTTAATTTCGTGACAGGCTGTGATATTGATAGTACTTGTTTAATTGCGTTTGGGATTTACTTTCACATTTTCAAAGGTCAATTTTTTGACATATAAGATTTTGAACATTTAAATAAATCACTTCATTTTATACATTAAACATCAATTTATCATTAATTTATATTGAATGACTTCTATTTAACTAATACTATTAAAATTATTATTGATAAATATTAATATAACATAGAAAATATATGCATTTTTCGGCCATGAAATCTTCAAATCAGTAAACCCTAATAATATACAACAAATAAATGCACACCCTTTTTGCTATTCCTTCTATTTAAATATGATATTTTCAACTTAGTAGCGTTTGAATTATTTCGGAAAATTTAATGGAATGATTTAATTTCTGAGAAATAATTAAAAATGAAACATACTTAAATATTCCAACAATGAAAAATATCTTATTCACAAGGATTTTTTAAAATAAAGAATACTTTTATTTAAAAAAGAATGAACACAAATTTCTTAAAAAAATTCCTCTTATTATATTCCACAAGCTAAACACAATATCTCTCTATTCCTAGGAAAGCTTTCATATCATAAAAATTCCATTTAGAATAAATTTTATCTTTAATTATTCCTTTTTGCAAAAGGTTTAAAATAATTGTTTTCTTAATTTGAAAGTAATTTATGAAGAACTTTAAACTTTAAAATAATAATTTATTTATTAATTTCAAATAACATGTCGCCTTCCATTCTGTTTGGTGGTCAGTGGATAGGAAGGTCATGGGTTGGAATCCCGGTTCGGGCATGGATGTACTTTCTCTCTCCTGTCTTTGTCCTTTCCTTGTGCAACTGGTTGCCTACCCCATAAACAGGTACCTGTGGCATATGTGTACTTAAGAAGTCGAACTCCCCACCAAATTGCGGTTCAGTGGAAAAGTAGAGCAGTGCACCTCATATGGTCAGCCTAGCAGGCGTTAAACAACAACAAATAACATATTTTCATTAGAATTATTTATAAGCAAAAAAATTTATCATATGTACTGATTTTTATTTAAGATTTCTTGTTATTTATTTATGGTAGAGATTAAAATGTGTTACTAGAAATTTTATGAGTTTGGGGAGCGTATTTTATAGCTTCTTATGAGTTTGAAATAGAAGGATTTAACCAAAAACTTATTAAAAAAATCATAATAGAATTAAAAATTATTAGCAGAAAACTCGATATTTATAAATTTTCTGCAGGTAATAATATATGATCATCATGGAAGAGAGCATTATTGTCCATTGAGTGTATTTCGTGTTGTGGGCTATTCCATGATTAGTGTCTATGATCATTCGGAAACAGATAACACCCAGCAACATAAAAGTAAGATTTTTATTTGTAATCTTCTGTACAAGAATCACCTCATCTATAAATAATCCTTAATCCGATCTCCGCTTTGATTTTAGGTACTGACCATGACATGCTTTCCAAAGAAGTAAATAAGTTAAGCCCGTTTGAGAAGTAAGTGAGTTTGTATTCAGTATTCTTATTCAATTTGAAGTGTCTGTGGAAATTGAAATCTTCCGTAAATGTTTTAAGCAAAATATCGTCATTACTCTAAATAGATATGAAATAGAACTTATATAAAGTTATACAAGAATCATGTTCCAAAATTTTTCATAAGAATTTTGTAAATATATTGAAAAAAAAAGGTGAATTTTATTTAAAAAAAAAAAAACAACTAGTAATATTCTACTAATCAAGCCGCAAATAAAAAACATGTGCTTGATATTAACAATAGCTCATCTCAGGTAATAAGTTATAAATATATAATTCTTCAGTTTCATGACAAACCTACATAGGAAATTGTTTAATATTCAGTTTAAAATTTTTGAATTGCTTTTTATTTCAAGTAACACTTTTTTTTTTGGCTTGCTTCTTATTTTCTCTTAAACACAATTATTTGTATATATATTGTTATATGAATGTATGTAATTCTCTCAAAGACCTTTCATTTGTTTTCATTTAGGGAATATTACTATAACAATTAGAGTTTCAATTAGTTTATTCTTTAAATTAAGAGCTTGTTGATGAATAAATGAGTAAGAGCATTCATTTCAGTGGTATTTTGCTTTCGTTTATATTTTCCATTGTATTTATGTGTTTACACAAATATTTTCTCCAATTTCATTGGCTAATGTCGTGATTTTTGTTTACCATTGCATGACTTAATTTTTTTGGATGTTTATGCGAAATCAAATAAAAATCCACGTTTTTAATTCGCAGAAATGACTTTATTTATATATGATAAAAATCACATACAGTAAAAAGAAAATGAAATAATGGATTTAAAATGAGTCTATAGTGCTCTTTTGTTAAAAAGTTTAATAATAGTTGAAAAGATTAGAATGATAAAATAAGTTATCAAAGTCTTCGACCTCTTTCACACAAGACGACTTTTATCGTAAGATAAAAAGAAGTCTGATATTTTATCGTGAGAAGTTATTATAAACCACACTATAGACTGCTCTCTTTCACACTGAGAAACAATATTTTACAGGGGACCATTCTATTGTGCGGTTTTTTTAATAACTTCTCACAGTAAATATTGGACGACTTTTTATCGTACGATAAAATTCTCTAGTGTGAAAGAGGCCTTCATATAGAATATCCACTATTTAAATTCTGTATTGAAGGTTCGGTTTACAAATATATACTTCTTTTTCACACTGAAATGTAATTGATTCCATAATATGTTTTGCATAATAGAATAAATTAAAGTAATCTTGTATGTGAATCAGATAATTATTTATATCTTACTCATAACATATTTGTCTAAAACAAAACCGTTAATTAGTTAAAAGTTATAAATTAATAATTGATCTAGATCTTATTGCAAAATTATAAAATAAATACTTTTTCCTAATAGAAAGTGAAGAAATCAGAGACTTAGTATTGAAATTATTAATGGCTTAATCGTGTGTCTTAATGATTAATGCCAGATATGACCAATAGTTAAAATCTTCAAATCGTCAAGTTTATTAAAATGAGAGAAATACAGAAATAATCTTTTGTAGTACAAAGAAAGTTGAATTTCCGTGTACTATAAAAGTGGACATAAATTTAGAAAATAATAATTAATCGATTGATTGAGCGTAAGTGGTCTGAAGAAAATTTGACTATGCCCTTCACAAAATACATTTAAATATATTATACAGTTAGATAAATTAATTTAAAACCTCGTATTTAGATTATAAAAAAGTTCATGTGTCGTAAGTTTCTCATTCCTTCACTTATCAGTGAAGGAATGAGAAACTTACGCCACAGGGTATATGTATAAAAAAAAAAACTTTATTCAACCTTAAATGTTTATCAAAAATGTTAATATTTAAATTCTGATACTTTTTTAAATAAGAAATTTTGATTATATTTCTTTTACTAAAAGCATTTTAAAGCGAAAAATATTTGGTCATTTGGTAGAATCTCTTGACAATTAATTGAAATAATAAGTATTTATAAAAATTTTTTTAAGTTTTTTAAAAAATATTAAATTAAGAAACAAATACCACATAATTTTAAGAAAATATTGTAAATTTGGACAAATACGGACATATTTAAATTAGTTTTGAATATAAATTAATCTGGAAACAAACATCTACAGAGAGACATCTATAAGCATGTGTAGAACAAAATATAAATAAAACTAAGAACAATCTGGATTTTGCATTATAAACTCAGTATTCTAAACAATTGTAAAACTATTTTCTACAAGAAAGTAATTTAAATTAAGAATTGCCATTAATAGTTTTGTGATTTAGCTGACAATAATTATGTTTATACAATTTTCCACTTCCAACTGATCTCTATTTTGTGAATATATTCAAAAGGACTTCTAACAAGGTACTTAACCATTTGTTCTAGAAGTTTACAAAGTTTTATTTTAAAATGATTATTTTAAAGAAAAACTACTAGAACCAATTTATGAAGTTAATTGTTTACAAAACACCATAACATTTAACTTTTTTGCAAAACAGTGTCATTATCATTTGGAATTATATTGTTTTTAATATTAGAGTAAAATAAAAGAAAGCATGTTATTAAAATTTGTCCGTCATTACTAAAATGTTTATATAAATCATGCTGTATATGGTGTCCATCATTTACTGAAAACAAATTAACTCTGATTATTTTGAATTTAACAGTAGTTCTAAGGACATATAGAAGGTATGTTATGAAGATGTATTATGTTATGTTATGTTTGATTATTATGTTTGATTATATATCATATTATTATGTTTGATTTACTTTACATTGCTTAAATATTTTAACCATTAATAAAAAAAATTTTAAAATTAAATTTAAATGCTTTCCTGTTTTATATTGCTAAATAGATTTATTAAAGCTAATTCCTAAATTAAAGCTGTTTCCTCTATTAAAAACCTTTTGTGCATTTTTTATACGGAATGAAATCTTTTAAATTTTTGTCAATAGCTAACAAATTAAAAAAAATATTTTTATAACCATTTTCAAAATAGAACTTTAATTACGAATATTCTTTCTAATCTACCAACTGTGATAATTGTAAAATTGCTATCACCAGTGTTATATGAAATTCAATCATAAAATTCTATATTTATTTCAATAACAATTTAATAAAAGTTGCATTTCAGTGTGTTTGACATGGCATGCTTTAGATTTATAAATTATAGTTGTATGATGGAAAAAGATTTATAATCTTTACATAAGGTTCCGAATCCCATGTTTGCTTAGATAGTATTTTTAATGTAGCATCTAAATTAAGTTAAACATGCTCAAGTGTATCATATAAGTTTTTCTGAATTTAACATTTTAGGTTAATGTTAATTTTTTTTAAATTTATTAAAACGTAGGTTATATAAAAAGAAATCATAATGATACAAACAGCAAAAAATATTTTTAATTAGTTTATAATTAATTTTGTGTCTTTCCAGTAAGGCCTCTGTGGTTGCTAAATCACATAATGGGGATAAAAGAATTCATCACCAGCATCTTCCACGTCTAAATAAGTCAAAAATTCGTCAAATGCAATTAAAATATTGTCATTTAACTTCAAAGACAAATGAAAGGAATGTTTGCTTGAATAGACCTTCATGCTTGTTCTTTAAAATTATTGCACAACAAACCAAACGAATTAATTGTAAACCAAGAGTAAAATGTCCAAAACCATTTCTGATATCCAAACTAAGCAAAGAAGAAAATCACTTTTTAAACAATCTTCAGGTATGCAAAGTAACAGATTCAAATGCTTCAAAAAACATTGCATTCACAAGTGAAGCCAATTCAGTTCCCTTCGAGCTTGTGCGAAATTTGAAAAATATTCGAATCTCAAGTAGAGACAAGAGATTAACTGAAGAACAACTTAAAACAGAGAAGGAAAATCTAACTAGAAATTCTTATCGGAATAAGGATCAGAACAATATTTCAACAAATTATCGCAGAAAGGAAAGCAAGAAAAGCGTAAAAGATAAAATTCAAAATTCTGAAATTAACAATCATAAGGGAATTGTTCCAAATTTTATTTTAGTAGAAGAGAAGAGCAACAGCAAAGATGAAAATGTTGAAAGTGCTGCTTTAATTCAAAAGGAATCTGTATTAGCTAAATTGAGAGCTCGCATAAAATCTTCAGAAACGAGTCTAAATTTGATTAATCGATACTTGCAGCAGTTAAGTGAATCGTATCGATATCAAATGGAAGACATGCAAATGATGTTCAATGGAACTTTGAAAGCGATTGCTATGGCTTCGGAGAAAGCAGCAGAAATTGTAAGTAAGAAATTTTTTTCAGAATAAATTGTTATAAAAACACTATTTAAAATTAAAATCGCTGGCTTTATTCTTGATTATTCAGATAAATATTTCTTATTATCTGTAGCTTTCTTTCAAAAAATCTATTTCCTTAATATCTTGCTTTAAAATCTGTATATTTCATTAACATAATAGTTCATATTTAGTTAATAAAGCAGATGGAGACGACTACTTTTAACTACATGATTTTCTGTTTTCAATTTTCATCTTCATATTTAAAAATGACAAGACTTTAGATAATAAATAAGTTTCAATGTTACATTACATATTTAAAATTTTATTTTCTAATTTTTTAAATTTAAAACAGGAATTTCTATGCTAGTTTTATAAAATATGATTCCATTTATTTTTTCAAATAATAACAGAGAAAATAATCATCAGATATGTTTTTGAGGGTATTTATATAATTACATCGCATGATAAATTGCAGAAAGGATTTTTAATAATAGTTTTGGATGCGTTCAAAAGATTATTTAAGGAAAAAGAAAGGTAAATTGAATTTAAAATCAACTGAAGATCTTTAAACCAATAATGTATTCTCCAAGCACTCAAAATACGTAATAATATCAATTGAAGGGTATTTGCTTGTATGAATTAAAATACAAAAGTTTGAGTGAACTTAACTTTAAATTTCAAAGATTGACTAAGAAATGTTTATTAAATGTTATACTGTTCTCGTTCTAATACATTGTTAATACCTTTTACTAATATAGTTCAAATTTTAAAAGATTACCTTTTATTTTTTCATTAAACTGTATTCTGTCATACATGTGTTCTTTAATAGAATTTAAAATTTGTGAGATGACAATAATATCATTGTAATTAAATAAAAATTAAATTTACTTTTATCAATAAATTTACACTTTGATAAGATCATAAATTTCAATTAGATAATAGTATTTGGCACGGGTGCTGTTGAATCCATGATTCCAATTTCTAAATTTTTTTGGCGATGAGGAAATGTTGCCAAGATGACGTATTATGACGTGATTGATGACGTAAATACTAGGTTTGCCAAAATAGAATATCTGCATAATTCTTATAGGTCTCCAAATGTATGACGTAATAGAAACGAGATTGCCAGCTACATAAGAAAATCCGCCAAAAATTCGCCAATCTCAGAATTTGGAATCAGGTTTTATACGGCACCTGTGCCAAGTATTTAATACATGTCTCAGTTAATAATGTCAATTGACATATAGAAGTCACATAAAATGTTTGTAAAATTAAGTAAATAGGAAAATTTATATTGCAAAAAATAAATTCTTATATTTATCGTTTTAATAGCACTGAATAGCCAACTGATTTTTATTCACACACAAAATGTTGCGGCAGAACTCACTTTGTATATACACAAGGAATTTTTTATTATAAGTATAATTGATTCCTGTACTTTAAAGAATAATATTTCGTATTTGTTTAATTTTTTATTCATTGAAACTCATTTATTTTTTTTTTTTTTTAAATTTAAAATATATTCAATATTTTTAAAAATGAACTATTACGATGCAATTGTTCAAAATATATTTACTTCTAATTATTATATTTAAATTAAATTATCCTTTTCTGAAATTTAAAGAAAAAATTGGTATTATTTTAATAATAATGAACATTTATATTCCTTAATTGAAATAATAACAAAGATGACTATTTTAGTTTATGATAATTTTTAATATGAGGAGTTTTTAAACTTTATTGAAGCTTCTCTTGAACGTCTAATATAGAATGTTAAAATGGTAATATCAATGAGCCTATTATCAGTATACGTTTCAAATTTAAAAACAATTTATTTAAAAATGGGCATGTAAAATTGTTTAAAATAAATATTTATTCTATTTAATTTAAATATTTTTTGAAAACTCTCTTGAACCAAAACGAAAAACTTAATTTGTAAATTTTGGGGCTAACAATGTAATGAAATTATCAATGATTAAAATTCAAATGCAAATGAGCAGTTAAAATTTATTTTTTATCATGTTAGTATAAAATAATAATTATTTTCATACAAAACCTAAGGTTTTCCTTAGTCTTCTGATAAATTTTATTTAAGTAAAACTTGATAATTTATACAACTTTTGTTATTTCAAATTTCTTTTTGGTTGTGAAATATGTAGGATGAAAAGCAGCAAATATCCATTGATGCACTTGAGGAAAAGATGGCAACTCTCAGCAGTAGAACAGAACACTTTATAAATGGTCATAACTACCTGTTGAAACGGGTTCGAATCCATGCTTTTATTTTATTTGCTTTCAAGCTTATTTAATCTTTAGTGAAACAGCAAAGCTCTTATTTTAATGAAATTGTGTGTGATTCATAAAATAGTATAACAACAAACACACACACATCTCTAATTTTCTATATAAAACTGGAATGAGACTTTATATATTAAGTAAAATTAACTTGATATATTTACAATTATGCACTATATTTAACAACAAAAATTAGTTCAAAATAAGTACGCAAAATTTAGTCCTTAAAAGTTAAAATTATTGTATTAAAATTATTTCTGTATGAAATTTATTTAATACATTTTTCTTACAGTGATCCTTCAAATGAATCATTTTCAGGGATAAAAGACATTTCTATCATCGGATTGGGATTTTATAATCAATGAAAGAATCAAGGATAATTATAATAATACTCACTGTTAATTGTAATAGATTTTTAAGTTGGAAATAACTATCATTTAAAAAATTAAACACCCAATACTTTTTATTATATAAACATATTGCAAATTACCATCTAAAAATAAATGAATAAAATTTAAATACTATGTAAAATCCAATAATCAAATCAATTGATAAATAAATTATAAATTACATTTCTCACTATTTCAACCGTGACGAAACAAGCATCAAAGCATAGTTCTAAATTTTGAATATTTTTGCAAGAAATTTACAATTTTGTATTTAAGTAAATTTTTCAAACTAAAATTTTTGAGGCATACCGTTGTCTAGTGCAGCGTTTCCCAACCTTTTTTAGCCAAGGCACACTTGTCGCGGGGAAAAAAATCACGAGGCACACCACCATTAGAAAATGTTAAAAAAATTAACTCTGTGCCTATACTGACTATAATAAAGTAATTCTCTTGAATAGGAATCAAATAAGCACAAAAAAAGTATTTTATAATTACTTTATTATGAAATATTAAGTAAATAGAATAGTGAAAAATTATAAAATACTTTCAGTGCGAAACCTGGGCCTGTTTGGCTGAACACAAAGCTGATATTCTGGCTGGAATCGAAGAAAGACACACACGTAGCTCTTCGTCAACAGTTCTCAGTGTCTCTCTGTATTTGGTTTTCATAGCAGTCATGCTTGAAAAGCTAATCTCACACAGATATGTAGTGGAAAAAGGGAGCAATGTCAAAATAGCTTTGTTTGCCAGAAGGGGGAACTCCTTGGCAGTATCCAACCAAAAACTGTCCAAAGGTAGATCAGCAAATCTTAGCTTGCAACCACGATTTTGTCTCAGTTCAATTAGTTCCTCCTGCTCCTGTAAAGTCATTTCCTTTCTAACAATTGATGCTGAGCTATAAGGGTCTCTAACCCAGTCAAGGCATTCAGTGGAGACTGAAGAGAAATAAAATGACAACTTCTCCTCAAGAGTTTTTAAATGCTTAATTATTATCTCACACAGTGCAGCAGTGTGAACACCTTGCCATTGCATGGTGAGTGTGAACATTTCAAGATTGCCACTTTCCACGTGTTGATGCCAGAGTTGCACCTTTGAATGGAACCCATTTATTTTATCTGTATTTGTAAGCAGGTTTTCATTTCGGCCTTGCATTCGGGTGTTCAATTCATTCAGATGACGAAATATATCTGCCAGGTATGCCAGCCTTGCACACCACTCATCACTTGCAAGCTGCTTTGCGTAATCTGACCCCTCATTTGTCAGAAACACTTTAAATTCCTCCCGCAGCTCATACACACGAACCAAGACCTTGCCACGCGACAACCACCGGACCTCCGAATGAAACACCAAGGTTTTATGCTTTGCTCTCATCTCCTCACACAAAGCTGCAAATATGCGACTTTTCATGGGTCGTGACTTTACAATGTTTACCATGCGCACAACATCATCCAACGCATGAACTAAGGCTGATGGTAAAGTCTTGGCTACGAGGGCCTCGCGGTGTAAAAAACAATGCGTAATAATCACATCTGGATTTCTTTCCTTCCTCTGCTTACAAAGCCTTTGGTGCGCCCGACCATGGCTGCAGCTCCATCGGTGCAGACACTTGTGCAGTTTTCCCACTTAAGTCCTCCTTGTTCAAGGTATTCTGATATGACCCGAAAAATTTCTTCTCCTGTTGTTTTTTCTGGCAATACCTTGCAAAAAAAGAAGTTTTCTCTAATTGCATCACCATCAACAAAACGCACATTAGCTAAGAGTTGAGCATGTCCACTGATATCAGTAGACTCGTCAAGTTGCAATGCAAATTTCTCACTTATACGGATCTTTTCCAAAACCACATTTTCGATGTCTGCAGACATGTCATTAATACGTCTGGAAATTTTGTTGTTTGAGAGAGGGACTTTGGCTATTTCCTTTGCTGCTTCAGGTCCGACCATCTCCTCTACAATAGCTTTGCAGGCAGGAAGTATTAATGTCTCTGCCACAATGTGCGACTTTTTTGTCTTGGCTATAAGTTCAGCAACTTGATAGCTAGCTTTAAGAGCTCTTTCATTTACCTTTGTTGTTTTTCTCATAAAAGTTGCCTGTTTCTCCATGTTGTCACGCAGGCGAACAAAATAGTCCACATTCTTGTTTTGAAGCAAAGGGTGTTTCGTTTGGAGATGGCGTTTAAGTTTGCTTGGGACCATAGCACTATTAGCTAGCTTTTCACCACACACCACGCACAGTGGAGTTGGTTTGTGTTCATCTCCAGTGAAAGTAAATCCAACTGAAATATAGCTTTCGCTATATTGCCTTGCGCCAGAGAATTTAACCATCTTTGCTTTCTATTGACCCCCACTCATACTCGGGCTCTCATCTGGCTCCAGATTTTGTTCAGAGTCCAGTTCTTTCCTTTTCAAAAACTTGTCTATCACTGCAGTATCAGTGTCTCTCTCCTCACAGCAGCCGTTGTCTCTCTGACACTGTTTAAGGAGGGAGGCAGGGGGAGGAGTTATAGCACTGCACAGCGCCGTGACCACCTATGACACCGACGGGGGGAGGGACGGGAGGAGTTATAGCGCTGCACAGCGCCGTGACACCCAGACCCGGCGGCACACCCCGGTGCTTCAGACGGCACACTGGTGTGCCGCGGAACAGCGGTTGGGAACGGCTGGTCTAGTGGTAGAACTTCATTTTTCTAAGCGAAAAGTTCCGGGATCGATATCAACCACTGTAACGGAGTGGATGTTTCAGAGTTTTTCTGGTTTTTCCCTCTTGCGAAATATGATTATAGTCTATAAAAATTCTTTATTGTAGACAATTTATAATATCGATATTAATATGAATGCCTTTGCATGTTGGACTATCAATTATACAATGTCAAAAATATAATTCTGAAAAATCATTCAACAAATTTGGTATTTTATCACCATGGAAATTCTATTAAAGAATAAAACTTTTGAAAAAGAAGAGAGGTCATACCTTTATTTCTTCTAAATAATTTTCATTTAAATATCTACAAAAGTTTTTTTTCTAAAACATTTTTCGAATTTACACCAAAATATGAAAGAATACGTCATAAAATTTTGCTCAGTTTTAAGATATAAAATATAATCCTTTGTAAAACAATTTAACCATGATTTTATGTTTGAAAAAATTATAAGGATGTGTACACATATGTAATTTTATATCAAATTCAGTTTGACTCCTTATTCTAGTTGAAGTCATTTCTAATTTTCTCAAAATGAAGAGAAAACATATAAAATTCGCATAGGCGTAAATGCTGTGTCTCAAGAAAATGGCTCAGAAAAATGTTTAATTGAAAGCCCTTTATTTACTTAGTATATTTTAAATTAAAAAAGCAAATATTATCGCCATGCACATCACAGTCTTAAAATTTTGAATTATACTCGACATGATAACTTATTTACAAAAAAAATGGATAAAATAAAATCATGTATCTAAAATAAATAATTTTAATATGTATTAAAATATATTTTAATTTCAAAAATGTCCTATATTTACGAATAATATTTTTCTGAGTTGGTATGAATATAATATTCCTATTTAATACATATTATAAGGAATATTGCAACAACCAAATTTCAAACTAAGGAAAGAAGTAAATATTAATTCTTGTTAATTAAATTTTAAATTATTTATCATACAGGCTTTCAAATATTATTTCCTATTCGAATTAAAATGATTTAGCATTTATACAAATCCTGATCTCAAGTCCAAGTCAACTTTGTCGTTCCATTTATCTTTTTGCTATGTAATCTTTTTATCTGAGGATATATAGCAATATTTTTTTAAATTCTGGTTTATTAATGACCATATCTTCATCAGTTTCTACACACTTCTTACCTAAATAAGTAGAAAATTATTTAAAATATATTTTTTTACAACAAATAGAAATGTCGCACTACCGAAACAAATGATACGTAAACTTCGTGACACTTGTTCGTCTATAGAAATTAAAGTATTTTTAGATTACATAATAACAAAATAATACTGTATTTTTAATAAAAAAATCTTTATTATTTAGAATGTAGAAGATTGTATTAATTTAACTGTATCGGATATTGAATTTCTATCAAAAATGCATTTATAGAAATATTTAATTCTAAATTTTGATATTTATATGATAACTTCCATATTCTGAATGCACTCTCAAAACAGTGAATCTTAATATATAATGTCTATCATGCATAAGTATATATTCAATAAGTTTAGTAAAGGAGGAAAGACATTTATACACCTCAAATTGTTTTTCAAAGGCTATTCTTGCCGCGATTTTAACTAATACTCTCTTTCTATAAACTTTTTTACGTTACCGATCCATTGCAGTTTCGAGCAAAAAATTATCGTTACAAACATGTTTAATACTTAGATAAATATTGTTAGAAAAATAAAATTTAATGAGGTAAATATTTAATCATAGTTTCAAACGTTTTGTTTTTATAAATACAAATGTAGTTAAAGTCATTGTTGCAAGACAATTTTTTTTTTATAATGAACAACGAGCTGTATATAATATTATATTATTTATTCTTGCAGGTGTTTGAATTGCATGGCTTGTTCCTCGTACTTGAAATCATTATTTTATCAACCATAATGAGTGTTTATATGAATAATTTCAAACAAAAGAAGTTCATTACGCGGAATGGTTTCATTAGCACTTAAAATTAAAACATTTTACTTAATAAGACATGTATCTTTTATGTGTAATTTTCATTGTCTTGGAGTTTTGAATAAAGGTGTTGGAATCTCAATAAAATAATTGAAACAACTTTGTGAGAATTCTAGATTGGGTAACTTAAATAGAAGGGTTTGAAATAGAAACCAAAACAAGGCTTTTTATTTTGGGGTTCATGACAAGTGTTCTTTGATTATTGAAATCGATATGTACAAAGCATCAAATATGAATGATATTTGAGTTTCATAAACGTATTATAATGCATTATTCAAATGTAAATATACAATTCCACTTACATCGATACATACGTAATTCAAATTGTAGGAATGTTTAATGGAGATATACAGTTGATATTTAAAAAATAATTAAAATAAGGTAGCACATTATCTTAATTAATGATTGGAATCGATAATTCATTCCTGTAAATTTATGAAATAATAGTTTAACTCATGATAGTCATGTTTTCATACATTTTAAAGGTTGAGCAAATAGTTAATTTTTCTACGAAAAGTTATGAAAAATAAAACTTAAAATAAGAAATCCTTAATTAAGAAAAAACTATGTGAGCTTTAGTTAAGACTTATAATAAATTCATAATTTTTCATTTTAAACACTGATTTTTTTGAGCGTTTTCAAATAATTAAGCAATTAGCTCTAAAGCGACAATGACTTCTAATCAAGTAAGAGAAGAAATATATGCATTTTAATTTAACAAAATACTTCCTGCAATTTCTTAGTTTATTCATCAACCTTTGGTTCACTGAGAAATTAAATTTGGAATTATTGGTAATATATAAAATTAGAAATGTAGATTGTATTAAAGAGCAGCATTAAAATAATAAAGAGACTAAATGATTTAATCCCTTTAAGTTTTAATCCGATTAGATTAAAATTTGAAAGAAGTGAATCTCAAAACTTCGTTTATATTAATAAATGTGTTAATTTGTAAAATTTAAAAGAAAATTTTCATATTATCGTAGATTTTCATAGTATAACATCAGGTATTTTTTGTTTTTAGGAAACTATAATAAAACCCCATACAAAATTAACACTTCAAAATATTTACAGGAATATATTTCTTTAATTAAATTACTATTAAAATAATAGTTTGCTTGATTTATAAAAAATGTTTAAAAATGTTATAGTTTTAATAATTTCGAAGCTCTAAATTCCTATTTAATAAAATAAATAAATTTTTTGTTTATGTTAAAGTTTCTTTATGGAAGAGAATAAAATTTAGAAAAGTGTAGTCAAGAGAAAGTAACCTGGAATATTATACTTACGTGTTACTTTCTCTTGACAACTGGGAAATAGTGAAAAAAATGCCTGTGCTTTTTGCTAAAGACATTCATAAAAGAGCAATATATTGCCTCAATAACAATACATTGCTTAGCAGCGAGATACAATGCAGTAATAGTTAGATATGATACAAATAACAATTTTAAATAAACGTGGAAGCTTAGATCGCATCAACCATGCATTAAAAAAATGGCCATTGAAAAATAATACAAATATAACTATTAAGTTATCCTTCAGCTTATGATATATTGTACAATTTACTAAAAATTGTACAATTTATATGAATGTTGGATGAATTCAACAGTTTCAAACTTAGATTTCTTTCATTAATAATTAATGTGATTAAATAATATCTACTAATTATTTAATCTTAATGATTATTTAGTAAAATTTTAACGAAAGTAAAACCCAATAAGAAATATATTTTGGAAAAATAGGTTGCGTATATTCTGCGTATCAAAGCATTTCTAAAAAATTGTCAGTTATAAAAAGATACATTTTATAACTGGAAGATTAATAAAGGTTGGTAAAGTAAAATAAGCATTCTAATAGAGGTTTAATTTCAATTTTTAATTTTGTTTTTCGAAGAAAAAATACTAACCGTATTTTTGTTTTATGTAAGTAAATAACAAAATATATTATTTTAAGAACTATTTTAAAAAAGAATGTTGTAAAAATTTAATTAAGAAATGGAATTTCTTTCTATCTATTGTTGAAAAAATTTTGTGCAATAAATAATGAATTTTTTCAAGTTTTCGGTTAAAATTTTGGCATATATTTTTTGTCACATAATATGACTCATAATCCATTTTTCAAAACGCTGTAAAGATTTTATTCCACTTAAAAATTATACTGTATCAAAAGAATTGGAAAATAAATATATAGATTTTTCCGGGTTTCCTCCCTAGCGATACTTAAAAACAATTCATAAAATCTCTTAACACAAGGGAATTTTCGAGGGACGGGCACTTAAAACATGCTTAGACCATTAACTGTCTGTCATATAGAGTCAAAATATTTCGCAATTAAAAAAACGAGAGAACTGAACACTACTAGATTATAAAAGACAATTCCAGATTCCGAATTTAAAAATTTAAACGGTCTCTCCTACATTCAATTTGCAAACAGAATTTAGTCATTTGGGGTCTAGCTCGTGATGAAAAGTTAGTGGAATCACCCTTGTCCAAGCCATAGTAATTGCGATGATGTGGTTCTTTCCTAAATAATTTGTAAAATTTAATGTTAAGATGAATGCGCCTTCAGTTGGAAATATGCTTGATTATGAGTAAAATAAGAAATTATGCTATTCTTAATTTTTCACCTGCTTGCCATTGATACGACAAAAATCATTAATTTGCAAAAATACTTTAAATATAACTGATACAAATTACTTTAATATTCAAAAGAAAAAAATAGCATTATCCTTGTAAAACATTTCAGTAACAAATTGTCTTCATTGAACATTATGTTGATTTTTACTAAAGACTTCTGAATCAACGCACTATATGAAATTTTTAGTATTATTTATTATGTGTGTTTGTGTGTGAGAGAGAAACAATTGGCATATAAAAAATAGAAACATTGAAAATTAGTCTATGTAAAACATTAATCTTTATTATAATTAATAAAATTTTGATTTATAAAAATATTATAAATTAATATTTTGTATAAAATATTAATTTATAATATTTTTATAAATCAAAATAATATACATAAAATATTAATTTATAATAGTTTATAAATATATTTAATTTTATGTACAACAAAACACTTGTGGTTAAATTTCACGATTAGTTCATTTTAAAAGCCTTCAATAAATTAAAAGTTTTTGTGGTTTAAGAAACTCTGTCTTAATTTTTTTTTTACCTTAAAGTACTCAAAACATTCAATATTTATTAAAGCTAAGCCTTATAATTAAAGAAACGCACAATTTTCATAGATCACCTTAAAACATAAGTCTCTTGCTTTTTAAACTGCTATTTGTGAGTTAAAAAAATGTTAATGCATTTTGAGCGAAAAACATGTGGGAAAAAAATCACACAAGTACTTTATTCCTTTGAATTCCCTCAAATCTTGTTCTCAATTGTCAAGAAAAATTAGGGATTCACTCCAGTTTAATTAAACTCTAAAAATTCATCTCAAACAAGCATCTCCCACAGAATAATTCAAGACGATTGAACTCTTTTTTCTTTTTCAAAAATAATTAGCGAAATATCCATAAAGAAAAGACTCTAGTAAAACATTTTGTATATTAAGAACTCTGCTGAGATTGATTTCGGTTGAGGGAGAATAGGCGTTCCATGTTCACGATTCCTGTCCACAACCGCAGAATGTTTGAAGTATTCCAACCTTTTAATCGCTGTAACGTGGGTTGAGCTTTAATGAGCTGGTTATCGTTGATTGACAGTTGGAAAGGAGAGAATATTTCTTCCTGCAAAACCACATAATCTTAACCAAGATAACGTTTGATATGAAATTGTTATGTTTTTACACAAGAAATGGCAGATAGACTTGAGGGACTATCACCAAATCTTATTTTATTCGCGACCATAAGAAATCTGATTTATAATTTCCTGATTAAATATTAACATTGTGACTATAATGTCATTATTAGTTAGATTTATGATGTCATAACTAAGCATTTCTATTATAAAAGATATAAAATTAATTTTAAGCTGAAAATGTACACATTTTATACAAATTACTTCCTATGAAATTATATAGTCCTCATTTTTGTAGCTGATAGTGATTTTTATATTAATTATGAAGTAATCATTTATTTATACATCAAACACGAAGGTAGATCAAAATCAATTAATCCAACTTTTTATTAGCAGTGTTACATTTTGTATATATATATATACACACACACACTCACATATATATATACAGAGGGTATTACACATTTTTAGAACGATTTCAATAACGATTTTAAAAAAAAGTAAATGTTTTAGAATAAAAATTTTTGGCAACAGCTTATTATTTGAAATGAAAAATATCGTTTGCTACTTTTAAATTTATTCTTTTTTCAAAATGTTACATATAAACATTCTGTGAACTGAAGGATATGTTTTTACGCTTTCCGAAGGTAAACGTTCTTATTCCAGAATTCATAAACGTTGTGAAACGCAAGGTATTAAAATTTCTAAGTGCAAAATAAGCAATATTATTAATCGGACCGGTAAAAACTGTTAATCATTATTTCTACATAGAAAGAAGACTCACGAATATCCGTAAAAGGTTCGTACTGTTTAAAATGTTTCTAAAGTGAAATCGCTGGTAACAAGAGAAAATCCGCCAACACAGAAATCAATTGCAAAGTCTTTAGATACATCTGTAGCAACAATAAATAAAATAATAAAACAGTATTTACAAATTAAAAATGCTAAAAAACATAATGTTCACCAGTTTTAGCCGAGACATGTGGCTCAACGCAAAACATTTTGTAGAATCCTGCATGGAAACCACTTAGCAAGAGATAAATGGAAAACCATTGTGACCCTTGATGAAGCATGATTTTACCTAAATGACTGTAACAAAAAAAGGTCTTTTTACTATAGAAAATGAGGAGAAAAATGTACAAACCCGTTTCCGTCAATGTAAAGAAAGTTTCAGTAAGGGGCTTATGATTGTCGCAGGTTTCTCCTACAATGAGAAATTAAAAATAAAAAGAGTGGAAAGAAATGTTAAAATCAACTCATCGTAGTATCAGTAGACGGTTTTACGTCCAATATTTACAAAAGAAATTCCACTTCTTTATCCCAATGACATTCAAAGAGAAATTTCATCAAAACAAAGCTACAAGTCATACTTCGAAAACTACCACTGCATTCCTTGAAAAAATGATGACTAATACAGGTATTGCACGTATACATTTTCAACATAACCCTGCGAAGTCTCCTGACGTTTCACCTATGGACTATTGTGACTTTGATCTGTTAAAAAAGGCTCTTTCTAAATGCAAACCCACCACGATAGATGGACTCTGGAAAGTAGTGGAAGAGGAATTGAAACAATATCCCAGGAAATATTGCGAAAAGCTCTTCTGTCATGGAAATCACGATGCAGACTTATAATTCAGAAAAAAGGCTATCAGATCGAGCATTTAAAAAAATAATCTTTATATTTTAAACATTAATTAAACGGCAGCGAAATCGTTCTAAAAATGTGTTAATACACTCTGTATATAATAAATATCAAGAAAGTCCTATTTGTCTTTGATTATTTTTTCATCAATCAAATATAAAGCTGCACCAAAATCTTTTTACTTCAATTTTTTATTGGCAAAATCTATTTTTTTATGCCTAGCGTACAACTATGTTTAAAAATATAGAAAGAGGTTTGAAAAAAAAGTTTTTCCTATGGATTTCCTTATTTCCAAGAATTAATTTTTCATTTATTTTAAGCAAACATATTTCAGAAGCATATTTTATTTACTAAGAGATAAAAGATTTGACTTACCCATACTATAAGCTTTATAAAATAATTTTAATAAAGGTTTTCCAAAAAAATTAGTTAAAAGCAAAAATAATTAAATTTCTTTGAAAAAGGTAGATAAATCTGATGCAAAAATTATGAATATCGTTGAAAGTATTTTATGAAAACTTTGATTTAAATTTACATACATTTTTCTATGATTTGCAGTTTCATTTTTTGTTATTTCAACTACACATAGAAGATAAGTGTACCAATCAGAGAGTCAAGATAGATTGTTAAAAAAAATTTCATATTAAAACTCTAATTTATCTACTGAAATATTTTAAAATGGGTAGCTAAAAAAAATATATCGAGAAATTATGATGGTTATATTTCGATATTTTTTAAGCGCTTATGTTTTAAATTTTATTTAATTTGAAAATATAAAAAATAGTTCCGTGTAAAAATTTCTTTAAAAAAAACTTTACGTTTCAAAATATTTACTTTTTTATTTAAAGACCATTTAATGTAAATAGGAAACAGTTTTTTGAGTATTCTTTTGGCCACAATATCTTCTATTTTACACTCTTTGAAGTTTATCATTTTAGAATAGAAAATTCATTTTTATGTTGAAAAACAAGCCGAATAAAAAAAAATAAGTAAAATAAAAGTATTTTTTACATGCTCATGATTTTACTTAAGTCTGTATGGCTAATTACTTTTCAGCTACACATCTGTAAAACTTAGCAATCATCTAGTAATTAAAACTGATTAGACTAAATTTCCTTTCATTTCTCTCCTATAATAAAAGGATATTAACTCTGCACTTGATGATCGGTCCCTCCTTGAGTAATGAATTCGTCACTAGGCCAAATTTAGGCAATAACTCTTCCTCTTCCTTTACTCCGTTCGCTCGTTTGATTGCTACCTTAGTTTCACTGTAGGAGGTAGAACCTCTCGGATCGCTTTTTCCTTCCTACTTCTCCACTTTTTAAATGTTCTAAGTGTTTAATTTCAACTTGATGGATATAATTAGCCACTAAAAGGTAAGAGCATTCCATTTCATTTAAGATTTCGTAACTTATATTATAATGTTGAAATACGCAGCATGATTTCATTACTTAAAACTATTGTTTCCATTTCTGGATTAATTTAATTTAAGTCTTATTAATTATGTTCAACAGCGCTTTTAAAGTTCCTGAACGTTTTATTTAAAGTCTGTTAAGGAGTTTTATTATTAGACTGAAAATGGGCTTCAGAACTTCAACGATTTAAGAGTTTGTAACTATCCAAGTCTGGGGTTTTTATGGAATAAAACAAGACCATTCTATATATAAAATAGAAATATACCATGTTATGTGCCACAGTTAAACAAATATGTGTACCAAAAATGAAACTTAAAATATTAATTATCAGTATTTTTCTGCATTACAAGTTCTGTTTTAGAATATTAATACATAAAATAAAAACATAAATGGTCAGAATAAATAAAATAAAATGAATATATAATAGTATATTACATTTGGCACTGCGATGTAAACAGTCTATGGGCCGAAAACTATTGAATGAATTTGAGCATTATTCTGTCATAGTTGTTCAGAAGAGCTTTTCAGATAGTAGACTATATTCTACGTATCACAAAAACTAAACACACACACTTCATAAAACTTGATGATCTACTTCGAAAAAATCTTTTGAAATGGAAAATAAATGCGCACTTTTCTATACCCAATGCTAGTTGAGATCATTTGTTCCAACATCATTAAATTATTTTATTAGCGAGTGAAAGCGCTACACATATTGTGTACAATTATAAATACCATTTCTGTATCACTATTAAGTTCTCTATTTAATGATTATGAAGTAATACGTTTCGTACATAACTAAAAAGAACGTTAATTATTGCATCATTAAATTCACTATCTGCGATATGATTTATTAAAAATTTTATTACCTCAGTAGGTCACACATACTTCTGATAAGACATTGCTTAAAAATTATGAAAAAAATGACAAAAAATGAATTGGAAATACTGTGCAATATAACAGAAATTCCAGAATGGAATTAATATTAAATCAAAATTTTTTTATTGTTTATTAAATGACTTTTACACAATTTACACTATAATGATAATACATAAACATAGATTTTACTATTCCTTCGGAAAAAACGATATTTTTAAAATATTTAAACGTTCGATTGAAAAAGCATGCATAATTTCCAAAGATGAAAACACGATGATTAAGTAATTTTCAATAACTCAAATTTCAAACTCTTATAAATATTTGAAATTCTCATAAAATTATAAGCCTTAGAGCCAAATAATGTTTTGAATATGAAGAGATAAGTAAAGAATAGGAATTACATAAAAATAATAAATACAAAATGTAAATAATGTAATAATGTTTTGAAAACTGATTTTAAAAAACATGTCAAAGCAAATTGAAAAATTAACTGAACCGTTAAATTTATTGAAGAACAAGAAATTCAGGTCGATCAATGAAATTCGAGTTCTTCATTACAAGGTCTTAAATATTTTTATTCGAATTCTTTTCAGTTGGAAAATGACAGGAGAAAAAAACAGAGTATTTTGTCATTTAAGAAAAAATAAAAACATCTTTTAAGCAATCGAACCGGTTAATTGTAAATAATTTATTCTTGCTTTTTAATTTATTTCCTTTAAGAACATAGATAATTTATTTATATATCTCATCATCGTTTTTGCCCATTTAAAAAAAACTTTAAATTAAATATTTATTGAGAGAGATTTCCATATTTAAAACTAATTTCTTATGTCTTTTTTTATCACTTTTAGTTTAACTTTTTTTCACAAAAATGAATTTGCCGAAATAATTTTTATTAAAAGTATATTCAATTGCAATAATTTTTGAATTTTTTAATGTCGAAAATATAATTTTAAAATTCTTTATATGCTAAAAGATTTGTCAAATAATACCCAAATATAATAAAAAGCTTAATTTAAAGAAATTTGTTTTAAATATTACAGCCAGTTTCGTTAAAAATAAACGAGATTTGAAATTATATCTATGTATAGTAACAAACTACTTATTTCAATGAATAAATATTTTAAATTTGATTATATATATATATATAATAAAGATGCTCTGGATTAATATGAGAGTTTATATATATATATATATATAACTCTCATTAATCCAGAGCATCTTTATTTATTTTTATTAGTTTATTTATTAGTATATTAGTACCGTACTAACTGAATGTTTTTCGCTTTGCTGCATTCCTTTTAGATAATTTTATATCTAGCTCAATGAATTTACAGTTAACACCTGACTTGTCTCATACTTAGTTTAAATTTTACCATGGAGAAATTTCACATCTAGATTTTAGAAATTATATCTCTCTTTGGGGAATATTTTATCTTTAAAAGCATAACTTACATTGTATCTTTTTTTCTATACAGCATTCTGAAATGAACAAAAATCCAAAGAATTAAAAAAATACTTATAACTGAATTTCTGTTTAACTGTAAAAACCAAGTTCTACTGTTTAACACTGGAGTAGCCAAAAGGGAACAGTAATCAACCAGAGGATAGCCAAGACATTTTGGGGTGATCGCCAATTTTAATTTTTGTGATTTGTGTATACCTAAAAATATACTTGTTTATTCCCGATAGTTTTAAAGGTGGATCGCGAGACAATTAAAAGCAGCTCGTGACTCCAAAAAGTTTGACCACTCCTATTTTAGTACATATAAGTGAGCACGAAACATATTTTAAATTCTAATTTAGTTATAAATCGAAAAGGCATGCATGAAATTAATGTTATAAAAACTGAAGCAGGACTAACATTAATTCTTTTTATCTACACGGCATACTAGTTACTATAAACCTAAAAAACTTTAAAAATCACATCTGATAAAAGTTTTCACTTAAAAGTGATTGAAAGAATTTCTCCAATTCAACATTTGAAAGTGCACATGTTACAAAATAATTTAATTATCAATGTCTCAAAACGATGTTTTACAACATGAAATTAATTTTTAACAAAAAACTTCCAAATATCAAATCGAATGAAGTATAGAGCGCTTAAAACTTCTTTTCAATTATGTTATTAAATATTGAAGCTGGGTCTCTTCTCACAGGGTTCCAATGTATTTTTGACAGGCAATGTAATGGCAAAATAGAAAACACATTCTGGGAAAACAGGAAACAATGTAGCAAAATCTTTTTAAAAATTAGAAATATACATTAAATATCGTTATTTTTGAAAATCAATTTATCGTGAGAAGGTAGACCGAAAAAAGGGTCTGATGTGTGCTGTAAATATCTTTTCCCCGATTTTCAGCCGTAAAAGAGCATAGATAACAATTAAAAAAATATTTTCCTCGGGTGAAGAGTTTTGACGAGGGATGTTACACCACTTAAATTAATTGCATCGTGGTAAAACTAGCTTTACAGGTATTTCAAATCAACATCAATAATATTTAATTAAAGTAACTAAAGGCTCTTAGTCAAAATTTTTAAAGTAAAACACGGTTTTCACACAATTTAAGTTAATTAAAAAAACACAACAACTCTCTCTTTTAATATAAAAAAAGTTTCATTTATGAATTAAAAATTTTCATTATATTAAAAGATGATTCGGAAATCACTTATATATATACACAATATCTAATATAATAATAATATATATATAATTATTATTATTATATCTTTAATATATTAATACATATATATATAGACATTAGATAATATTTCATGCATAATCAAACAGTATTTAAATAAATAAATAAAAACATTCGTTTTTAGGACTTTTTTCTAATTCTCCAGCAAAACACTACACTTTAATTCTTAGGTGAATTCTTATAAGACTTTTTCTATGAATATACGAAAACATTTATACTTTTTAAAATCTATTGGTTGAACTCGTAGTATTGCAATAACCATAGGGAACCGCGAACATTCAAACATTAATTATTGTGTTTTATATTATTAGGAACAAAAAAAATTCATTAATCCATCCGTTTCTTTCATTATTTTAAGCTCATTAGCTACAACGCCATGGGTAATCAATAGGAATGGATGGCATTGTGCCATAATTTGCATCTTTCTTTTTAATTGATTAAATTTTGCCACATCACACTTTCTTGCACACTCGAAGATTACTCAGTTCGAGAAAGACTGTTTAAAGTACACGCCGAGTCACTACAAACATTCACTCATAATGAGAGAATCGAATGCACGATTTTTTTAAACTAAATTTTTCTTTTTGAGTGTATTAGTAACGATAACTATATTTAATGATTAGCATATCACATAATCCTTTAATATCCACTGCAATAATGACCAGTTCAACCGAATTAGTGAAAATATTTTAACATGTGTTGCATTCTGTTGTAATATAATATAGCATGTTCCAAATACTGGATACCGCAATTTTTTCTTAAACTATAAATCTAGTAATTCTATGCATGCTCTTAAAGGATAACAATCAGACACAAAATATTTAATCATGCTGTGTGAAAAGCTGGCATTTTTATTTATGGTTTTGCCAAATTTATACCATCACTATCAACTTAATATCTTTTTTTTTTGTTAACTTTTTAACAAATATTTTTTGTTTATTCATTTCTGTTATTCCTAACCTAATCTTTAAAGCAGCTAAAAATTTGAAACTTATTGAAATTTCTTTGCTAAATTAAGATTTTAATAATGCTTTGATGTTTTACTACAACTTATTTAAGCATATATATATATATATATATATATATATATATATATATATATATATATATATATATATATATATATATATATATATATATATATATATATATATGAAATGTCTATCTAAAGGAATCATTTAGAAAGGCATTTATTTAATTACAAATTAAAAAAGTTGAAGAGAAATTTGTAAGAAGAGACTTATGAAATACTATAAAAGCCATACTCTTCTAATATATATATATATATACATATGTATATATATATATATATATATATATATATATATATATATATATATATATACATATACATATATATATATAAATATATACATATATATATGTATATATTTATACGTATATATATGTATGTATGTATACACACACACATATATATTAGAAGACTATGGCTTTTATAGTATTTCATAAGTCTCTTCTTACAAATTTCTCTTCAACTTTTTTAATTTGTAATTAAATAAATGTCTTTCTAAATGATTCATTTATAAGCTTTTTATTTTACAGTCTTTTTGATTGATTCCATTTTGAGAATTCCAGAAATAAAAGAAATTACGATAAACATCGACGTACATTTTTACTTTGAAAAAACTGTGTTTTTTATGAAGTGACATTTATTTATAAACATGTACTTTGTTCCATTTATAATTCATTTCGGGCGTGTGATGTACTATTCCTTGACATTGCATTCTAGACATGCATTTTTCCCATTTTTGAAGAAATAAATGTGCGTGTGTGTGCTTGCTTTTTGTCACAAGTTCTAACGTTCATTTAGAGCTATATATTCATTAGATTAAGCATGTTTTTAATAAAAACTAGACTTAGTATATTAATCAGTTAATGATTTCCTAAAAGATTTAATTGAACTTGCGTTTTGATTTTGATCCATTAGCAAATGTCGAAATAGGGTATGAGGATTATAAGATAATGTTTTCCAAGATACCAAGATATTGTTTTATAGTGTGTAAAAATAGGAATTTGAGAGATTTGTATAAGAATTTCCGTAATGATAAAATATATAAATATATATGAAAATATATATGAAAATATTTTTTCTATAGGCATATGATTTCTTATTTTTATATTGTTATAATACTTGCAAATACTAAAAGTAATAAAATAAAAATGGAAAATGTGTAGGAATGTTTTTACTTCTGTGTCTAGTTCATTCTTCTGAATTTAATTAAGCTAAGTGTTACAGCAAAACGTTAAAAATGCTTTTTTCTTTATGTTGTTCAAAATCATTTTCAAAAATGAAAAAATAATTCGTACCACAGTTATCTAATTTGAAGCACTATTCATGCAATTTTAATTTTAAAAGAAGAATTAATAAAAAAATTAATATGGAGCTTTATATTAAACTCTTTAATTACGATTATTTTAACGTTAGCATTTAAGTATTGATATATTCCAATATCATAAGATTATGTGAATGTTTATTCATTAAATGAATGTTTTTGTTAGAACTATATATAATTCTCATTTTTTAAAGAGAAATAGTTTTCGTTTCCTTAATTTTTTTTTATTCTTTTCTTTTATTAATGAATTATACTAATCACTTTCTTGCTTTATTCCTTGCATTAACTTCAGCTTTTAATTTTGTACAGAATACCTGAATTTATGAAATGTATTAATTCATATTATGTCACATCATCAAAAATAAATACCAAAAATGCATCGATACCCAACTAATAGTCTTTTTGAGGAATAAATATATACTTTTTTAAATTATGCCTTCAAATTTATGATGGCCAAGTTTACCTTGCTGGAAAAGGGACGGAAAGTATCGAGTTCAATATCAACCTCACTGAAAGACCACCTTACGAAAAGGCTCCATGCAAGTTAAATGTCCATCAAGTAAAACCTATTAATATGATGTAGAATTGGTTGCTGTTTAAAGAGTATCAGATAAGTTGAAGAGCAAAAAAACAATTCAAAGACGATCAAGAAAAAAATGGTTCCATCCCAGATGTCAATTTTGTCATTCGATCGAAGTTCAAAATTGCGAGTGTTTGACCATGAGTAGCAGTTTCTATCAACTGAAACGAATAATTGGAAATAATAATCTATTTTTCCATACACTGTAGATAAATTATCGACATTTTTAGGGATCTCTCTCTTTTCATTAGTGATGGATATTTACCTTGGACTTACAAAAACATATATCTTTTGATTTGAAATATGAAGTTATTAAGAGAAAAATGTGCTTTCCTTAGTATTAAGTAATAATTTAATGCTTTCTTAAGGTAACTCTTACATCATGCAAATGCTTGAAAAACTATTTTTTCTTCCATTTTTTTCAGGGATAAATTGGTGATTGAGTATACATCGACCAAGTTAAACTTTTTTTTCTCCAGATCTTTTTCCTCATTTATCGTTGCCAGCGGGACATCAAAGTTCCGTGCTGTCAAAATGATGAGTCTTTTCGCAGTTGTACGTGGTGCCGATGCACGTTAAACATGTTAATCTTGAAGCATAAATTACGCCAAATGAAGGAAACTGTTCCGATAAAGTGGTTTTTGCAATAAAAAAGCGCAAGAAATAAAAAGTTAAATAAATTCAAAGAATGCTTATTTAAAATTATGTGACATTTCAGTAGAACGCATTATGTTTTTTCCTTTTTTTATTTTACGAGAATTCACATATATTTTCGTTCCCTTAAAGCACTCGGAAAGGCTTAAGTTTTTCCAGTTAATTAATACATTTAAAAAATCTACTACTTCAATTGTATTTTCTTCCAAAATTGCATTTATCAGTCTTTCTCTTATAACAGTTTTAAGAAAATATATAATCTGAATTTAATAATACAAAATTAAAATATTTTGAGATGTTATTCTTTGTACATATATATATAAATATATATATATATATATATATATATATATATATATATATATATATATATATATATATATATATATATATATATATATATATATATATATATATATATATATATATTAAGGTGCCACTCATATTATTACTTTTTCTATCACCATTTACATTAAGCTTTGATTACTCGGATTTTGATAATTAAATGATAAACAAAAATTAAGAACAAATAGCAAAAAATTACAATAGAGTTCTAATGCTTTATTATCTTTAAATAATTAATATAATTTGGCTTAGAAAAATATCTTTATGATTTATCGTGATATTAAGTATGGTATCAATAGATGAAAGCTGAATAGTTATAATTCAGCAATAAACATAAATAAAATAGCACATGAAAATTAGAAAAAAAATTCAAATAATATTTTCAATTTGTATCTGATTTTATCTATAAATTATAAAAAATGCCTTTTTACAGTTGAACATATCATATTCGTATCCAATACTGTTTTATTTTTTCAAAAAAAAAAAAAAAAAAGAAAGAATAGATAAATAAAAGAAGTGAATAAATTTCTAACGTCATTTAATTCTAAAATGACCAGAATTAAATGAAAATATTTTGATACACTTGTTATGATTAAAATTCTGGCCTTGAAAATTAGGTACTCAGGTACTTGTTTCTATTGGCATCACTTAAATTAAAAGTGTTGTGTAAAAGTGCATCTGTGATAAAAGGAGAATTAGTTAAATACACTTAAATTTATACATTTTTCTAGATGAATTAAATGCTGATATAACTTTCGCGAACACGACAATTGATTCAACTTCAATTACAATTAATTAATCTGAAATCTTGTCTTCAGTTTATTATTTCAGAAAAATGCGGACAACTCAGAGTTTGATATTTTAACAGTTGTTTAAAATTCAGCGTTTTAGAGAGCGTAGACATAACAAGATATTTTTTTTTAATAGTCATCAAAAACTAGAAGATTCAAACAATCACAAATAAATGATTCATTAATGAATATTTTCTTAGTAAAAACAACTTCATCAGACAATAGTTTGTGGGTAAGCTATATTCTTTAAGACAATAATCTGTAAAAATTTACCGTACAGTCACTTTTGGCGAAATTTACAAAAAGTCGCCAAGGGTGACCATATGACGAATTTCCGCTCGGAGAAAACGGCGGGAGTAAAATGCCTAAAATAGTGATAAATATCTTATACATTGTTGGTATCTAACAATATGCTCAACTAATTTTGCAAAATTAACAAAAAACTCATATTTATAGATTTCAAACATCAATGGTAAAATAAAGTTGATATGTTAAATTATCCATAAAATTTTTGATTAAATTTTATATTAATGAATATAAATCGGTAAATATTCATGAGAAATTAATGACAAATAGGGTTGCCAAAATACTAATTTGATGGTTTCCAGTAAAAATGTTCGCCAAATTTGGTGCCAAAAAAACGCGCCAAGGGTAACTGTACAGTAAATCTGATCCCAATAATCTTTATTTTTCCATATTTCTTATCGTGACGTAAATTTTTATATATTAATTTGGAACGAGTACTTAACAGGAAATGAATATCAGACTTTAATCCAAATTATAAGAGAAATGGTAGTCATTGTAGCCAGATAATTTAAAAATCGCTTTAATTTTAGACATTTTTTTTTATTTTACACCCGCCCTCGGCTTCTTTGCCATTAATCGATGAGCAGCCCAATAAAAAGATGAACAAGAATAAAGTCCTTTAGTAGCCTCAAAAGAGTTGTCAGTCATAAACTTTAAAATTTCAGGGTAGTTCTTGAGGTGAGCAGAATCCATTATAACCTATTCGATGCAGATGCCTTTGTAGATGGTTATGGCCAGTTGTCACGCGGAAATAAGTGACACCAACAGCTCGTGGTAAGGAGCCAGGGATTTTATTGTTCCCATCAAGTAAAGTTTTCCAGTGCCTGTACATAGCCGCATCAGCATAAAGGGAAACTCTGCCATACATTATTTTACTAAAAATTACACTTTTGATGTTACGCAAAGGGAAAGGGGGATTTGGCTGGATCATAAAAGAACCAGCTTTCGCATGTCTGTCTGCCTGCTCATTTCCAAAAACATCAAAGTGCCTCGGGATCCATTGAAGAGCAATGAAGATAGATAATGAATTAAAAACATGATTCTACTGAATACTCATATAAAAAAAGGAATTTATGGACATTAATTTGGTTTGATATTATGATCTAATGAGTAAGACCTAATGTTCTTTCCTTTATTTTGTAGGAAAATTTTCCGAAAAAGTTTGTATTTCTAGTGTCAATTGCGATTCTATATCAATAACTTATGAGATGGAAAAGTGAAATAGTTAGATAATAAATTTTTAGAAAAGGAGCCGCATTAAAATTTAGGGAAAAACTTAATTTTCGAGTACAAAAGGTCGATCGAATACGAAATTGCAGTGCTGATAATGCTGATACACGTTAAAAATCTGACCTTATATCGAATGTTCAACTGATAGTGCAGTGACATGGGAAGAGAACTAATTACATTTCTAAAATTAATCTCTTTCTTTGTAATGATTCAAAATTATTTGACAGTTTGCTGTTTGTCAAAATACTAGGAGAGCCAACACGTTTGGTGAAAACAAAGCACCAAGTCAGAACGAGATTCCAGAAATAGTTTGGTTTACCATATCTAATGTATAAAAGTAGGGTTATCAAGATTGTAGCAAGCCATAATTATCGCCAACCAAAATCATTCGCACCAAGGGAGTGGGTTCTGCTAGGAACCAACTTTTTATTAGCTTCAATTGTTAAAAATTAATAGTATTAGAAATTTATTAAAAAAAAGAAATTCTAAGAAATAATCAAGAGAGAGTTATTTTAATCAGGTAAATGTACAATCATATATACTTTAAAACCATCTAACTGATTCTCAAACAGTTGAAACCATTTCAAAGTATTTGTGTATTCATATTTTCTTGTCTTCAGAGAAGAATTTTCATTGACTAATGTTACATTCACATGTGCTCAAACTTATTTGACGAATTCTCTAGAAACCACTTTTAGATATGAATGCAGAAATTTGAAATACAAAACATATTTCTTATTTTTCCAATAACGGTTAGATTGAACCAAATCCTTGCACAAAGAATCTATGCCATTGTGATTAACACAGTGAATTCTTATGTATATCTTTGATATCATGCAGCTGTTAATTGAAAAATGTAGTAGATATTTGAAAATTCCTCATTTTTTCGCATTTCGAGAGGAATTTTCTCATAGATATTAGGCATGTTCGTCAGATTTTCAGACAAAATTCGGTTTTCCCATCCGATTTATCTCACATCACCGTAAAAATTTAATTTAGTTTTATAGCTTACAAAACAGTTTAAAAAGAACTAACAATGAAAGATTACTTAGTCATTTATTTATGTCTTGTATAATTTATATATATATATATAATAGAATCTCGGCGAACAAGTTTGTAACAGCAAGAAAGAAGAATCTGATAGCTTTTATGAACGATGCATTACAAACTTGGAATTCTGGAAGAATAGTTAGAAAGAAGAATCTGATAGCTTTTATGAATGATGCATTGCATACTTAGAATTCTGGCAGAATAGTAAGAAAGAAGAATCTGATATCTTTATGAACGATGTATTGCATACTTGGAATTCTGGCAGAATAGTAAGAAAGAAGAATCTGATGGCTTTTATGAACGATGCATTACAAACTTGGAATTCTGGAAGAATAGTTAGAAAGAAGAATCTGATAGTTTTTATGAATGATGCATTGCATACTTAGAATTCTGGCAGAATAGTAAGAAAGAAGAATCTGATATCTTTATGAACGATGTATTGCATACTTGGAATTCTGGCAGAATAGTAAGAAAGAAGAATCTGATGGCTTTTATGAACGATGCATTACAAACTTGGAATTCTGGAAGAATAGTTAGAAAGAAGAATCTGATAGTTTTTATGAATGATGCATTGCATACTTAGAATTCTGGCAGAATAGTAAGAAAGAAGAATCTGATAGCTTTATGAACGATGTATTGCATACTTGGAATTCTGGCAGAATAGTAAGAAAGAAGAATCTGATGGCTTTTATGAACGATGTATTGCATACTTGGAATTTTGGCAGAATAGTTTTGGAAACACTAACAGTTATCATGAATCAACTTGACCAAAACAAATACTATTGATTGGGAAAACCTCGAAACTTCTACTGAAATCATTAATAGCAGTTTTGTTATATGTACCCGATATGAGAATAAACAATCATCTGTTTATTGAAGCTTTGCTTCCTAAAGAGAATATTTTCCGTCGAATTGGAAACAGTGGGAAGCGAGAAGAGACTACCAGAGATGTGATTATTTCAAGTGAAAGTGATTGCCGTCTGGAAGTTTGCTGAGGCAATCATTTTCACTTAGGCTCTTTGATAACTTCAAGGATAATCACTTAGCAACCTAATCCCAATCTGATCAAGATTGTTGAGTATGCCTTTTGCTTATCTGGGACATCAGCAACAGGTGAGAGAGCATTGTCTTCGATTAACAAGGCATGAATTGATGACATAGGTTTGATGAAAGAATCTGCTGTTAACAGCTTAATGACTAGTAAAATTAATATCGGATTAGAATGCGAAGACTTTTTACAAGAGTGAAACCACGAAAAACTTTCGATAAAAGTCCTAGCCAATAAAAAGTATATGTAAATTCTGTTCAAATTTTTACTCCTCTTTCAAGGTATTTTTTATCTTAGTTAAGTATGACTTATAAATATTTACAAGCACAGTAAATAAAATGCTTAAAATTTAACACTTTGTCATTTATTATCATGCCTGGTTTAAGTTTCTAATCAATAACAATTTATTCATAGCATATAAACTACCTACTAAAACACTCAAAAAACAGTGTACTCTTGAATACTCACAACAATGGGGGGGAGGCATTTTGGCGTTCCGATTCAATATTTCAAACATATAGCAAACCTATAATATTAGGACAACGTTACCAGCAACTATTCCGACAGATATGCATACACAGCACATAATTTGAATATTCATCTGTTGTTCAGGGTTGCTGCCGAAATCAAACGAGGAACTTTGAGATAAATGCGATGATTTGCTTTCATCATGTTTGTCTTTCTAGGTAAATATTTGAGAAATGCAAGTTCTTCCTTTATGATATATGAATATCTCGGATTATCTATCAGAAGTCTTCCACAGTGTGTGTGTGTGACGAGACATCGTGGAATGAAAAAAAAAATCTATTCTTTTAATTCAACATAATTTATCCTTAAATGTAACATTAAAATTGATTTTAAATTAGAAATTTTATTATATTTATTAAAGTTAAGGAAAAATTAATGTAACTTAAGATATATGTAAAATGTTTAACATCTTTTGCATCTAACTGCTTTTTTCTAATTCAATTAAGTTGCAAAAGTCTTTTATTTCACTTAATATATTCCATATAAGAAACTTCATTTTATCACCCATAACTTGAAACGAAATTTAAGCACTTGCTGATTTTTTATGCAGCCTATTTTCTTAAATCATATTTAAGACTTTAGTGTACTACCATCATTTTGATAATAAGTAACGCAACTTCAGATCACAATAAAAGTTTCTTTGTGCTGGAATTAATTAGATATTATAGCTAACGTTATTACTTTGTTAAATATTCTCCAGAGTTCATTTATGCAGCAGTCACCTCCAATTCTCAATTGACATTTTTTTTATATAACTGAAGTCTGATGATAATTAAAAGGATAACATTACATAAAGAAATTTGTGTACAATATTGATTCAATTTTATAGCGATCAGATTTAACCATAATCTGTTTTACATGGGCAATAAAAAGAAGAATTTTACAAAAAAAAAGCAAGAATTAATGAATGTATCTTTGATTATTTAAAAGTCCCAATTTTTATAAAATACTTAGCTCGTAAAAATGTCGGTTAAGTAATTAATTGAAAGAAGACACACCCATATGGTTCAAGAAAACTTCTGAGTGACTGAACTTGCTCTCCAAATCTCTGAAATTTTTCGTTAGGGTGATAGCGGATGGAACCATGACTGTGAAAGAAGCAACCAAAATTGGAAGTAAATATATGTTACAAACCTCTTCGTCAATTTTTATCTTCCTTTACATGACTTCAATTCATTAGCTAGTAAAAGTTAAATCTTTAAAAAAAAAAATAATCCCTTCACTGTGATCTACAAACGTACATGTTTGATTTTGTATCAGATAACGCTACACTGTGTTGTTATATTATTGTTACAAGCTAATAATAATTAAGGTTACCAATAGTCGTTGACCAGGCAGAGAAAAAAAATGGCATTATTTCTGAAAAATTCCGGGGGTGAATGGTATTTAGAGTATACCACTCGTTCTGCCGTAATGTTAACTTGTTTGTGTTTATAACAAATTTGCGCAGAAAACACGGTGTAGGCTTTTAATTAACAAATCAGTTTGAAATTTTGCAATTTCTTCTTACTTTGCTTATCTTAATCTTATTTGACTTCTTATTTACTTCTCATTTGACGTAACAAAAATTAGACCCACTCTACTATGGGGAGGGGAAATGCAGCTTAACTGTCTTTCTATTAATTTTTTTTAAATATTAAAATCTAGATTACATGTTTAATAATAGAAAGGAATAGCTTATTTTTCATATTGTAAAATGTGTTACAATATGAAAATTACAATACAATCTGTCAGTCAGTTATATAATATTGCTATACGAAACCAACTTCTTCGTTACTTTGTGTTTAGACCTCCTTCCGAATGCTAAAGGAGGAAGCTAAAGGTGGCAGACTATCATAAATCTTCTTAACGTGATGGTTTTTGAGGTAGATTAAGTACGAAATCTTTGTTTCCGGATTCGAGAGCGAACCTACTCTAAAAGCTAATTTCAAGTAAAATTACTTTGCTGATGCATTGGCAAAAAAAGATAAGAGACTTAAACAACAGCATCTCCAAAGATCATGTTACACTCGACGACGCAAATGCCATTTCTTGATATAGACTTAAGGAGAAAACTATTGGTGAATCAACAAATATGCAAGATAGATTCCACCAGAGAAATCACAAAGACAGTTACAAGAGTGAGAACAGGTCACTTCAGTGGCATGAAAATAAATGTAGACAATGCAAAGACGTATATAAAATGCAGAAATTGTCCTGATGAAGAACTCTCCAAGCTATATTTTCAATTTTGCAGTTATACTAGCATCTGTCTAGAATATCGGAGTATACACATTTGATAGCGATTTCTACACAGAGAATACAGTGAAGCTGGCTAAAACTGCAATTGGCAGTCGCGGATCTATTTGACTTCTTAGAAACGACACCAACCACTCAAGCAAAGCTACTTAAACTAGGTAAACCCAATATATATACAGAGCCTAACTAAGACAAAGGCATTTAAGGCAGTTGCATCGAGCCTCCATATTAGAGGTGCCTCCAAATTGCGAATAGAAAGTTTATATTTTACGTTATCAATCGAATAGAATCGTTTTTCAAATCGAATTGAAAATTTGTTGTTGTGAAGCAGAAAGAACTCCTTGAAAAAGTTTCTGCTTCGGGCCTGAGTATACTCTGAGTATATATCAAATTTTGCACTCGAAGGTGGCAATTTATTTATTTTGTTGCCCAGTAAACACTTTCTGCTCATAAAGATTAATTCTGTTGGGGCTAGTAATTTAAAATTAACTCTGACTATTACGAAAATTCAGTCCTGAAGTAGAAAACGGACCTATGAAATGGTAATATGAAGGCAAGAGAGCTAAGAATTCCGCTACCTTCTCAGTTTGAGGTTGACGGTATCTGCTGATTTTGAGACTTTGAATATGGTAACCCTAGAACGAAATAGAAATAAGGAAATTATTTCTTGGGTTACAAGTGGCACTTATCTTTAATAAAATAATATCCATATTTTTCTTATGATTTATTTTGGCATTTCTTCATCGCATCATAGGCACCTGTGGGGGTGATGGATTCCAAAATACCACCCAGTGGGTGTGTCGCAGATCAGCATCTGATTAGGACTGAGTTGAGAGACTATTTACTTAATTGCGCCTCTCCTCAGTTTTCTGAAAACAATGTGGAGGAACAAAGTGAAAAATTACTCCAGCCAATCATTCTCCTATTAAGGATAATTTTATAAATTACAGGTATTTTTTAATTAAATATTTGAAAGAATAAAAACGTCCAATTACTTAATTTTCATTTTGATTGTAAAAATTAACATATTCTCTTAATGCTTTGTAATGATAATATTACTTCAAAATTTAAACAATAATTAAGAATATGTTTCTGTTGAATGGATTATTTTAGTTTCTACACTCTTATATTCTTTTATACATTCTTATGCAGTTCCCTTTTTAATTAGGAGAGTGTTCTTTAACATGATGTACTCGAGTATAGCAGTCACAATTATCTTAAAGTCATATCAACGAAATTTTCAATAAATGTTAATTTTAATGACTGCGTATAACGCCAATTTCATATTGCAAAATCGTAACATTTTAACAAAATATTTTAATTAAGTAATTTTATCAGAAACCAATCAAGCTTTTAAAACAATTTTGCTAATTAATAGATAAAAATTCATATTTATCTTATTAATTTGGGTATCGCTGATCTAATTTAATTAAAGAATTATTTTCTGCAAACTTTTTTTCACATATTGCAACATTTTAATTTGTGAATTGTTTTGCAAAATTTCTTTACGTTAACATTCTATGTCTTTTTAATTATTGCGTATAAAGCACTGCCAATTTCCAAAGTACTTTGCTTTGCTAATTATAGCATAATTAAATGGATTTTCAGCATTTTAAATTTTTAATTGACTGCTATATATAACAGACTTTTGATGTAATGCTTGTTGTTTTAGTTGATGTTTTCATAATTCAATATGAGCAAATCTACATCTAAAAGCAAAAATTTTGTGCATTGCATTTGATGTTAATACCTAGGAGACACCTCAATCTCTTTTACTTTTTCATACAGTGCGAACAAGTATTCTGTGTTAACCCTGAAATTATGTTCACTAGAGACACATTTAAGCCCCCACATATAGTCTTATTCTCCTCACACATGCGATTCCTACGCCCCCTATTCCTTATAAATGCTTTTGTAAGTCTAACAAATACATCAGACGAAAAATTGGTCATATATTTTTCCAAGTAGTAGGAAGCAGCATAGGAATTTTACTGAATAGGTTTACTCATCATGATAAAATAGAAAGATGAATGCCGGATCATTCAAGGCAACTTTGCATAACTAACATAATAAATCTGAGTCTTTCGAACCGAAAGTTCTTAGCTTTAGCAAAATATTGGAAATTCATAAGATAGTTTACTTTTCAGTTTTCAACTTTGTTCGATAATAAAAATCCGAAATGTGAGTAATATTCAGCAAACTGTAGTTGACTTAAGCTATATCTTTCTGAACTTTTTTAAAAACACAAATACCTAAGATAATTCAAAATTTCATGCAAAGTAAACCATATAACAATTAAACTAATGTATGCTGTAACCTAAAGAACAAGTTTTTGATTCTAATATGATGTCATCATTTAACATGGATCATAATTACTTGATTTCACTTCAAAATCAACGTATAATTTTAAAGAATGACCCAAGAGATACATTGTCATATATCAAGATATAGTGCCAAATTCAAATTTCTTTTAGCGATTTTACTTTATATGAGAGGTTATAATTAATTAATTGTGTATTTTTATCCAAGAACTGTTGTTGGTGAAATTCTAAAAGTTAAGGAACTTCAATAATTCTAATATGCTAATAGTTTCTAATGTTAATAATTATTATTAATGTTACAATTATTAATTCTATTTCTATCTTTTTGTATCATATTTGTGTATATTTTATTTCTCTTGTTAAAATTATATTTATTGAAATTTAATAAATTTTTCACCAGTAAAATTGAAATTAAAAGAAACATTTTTGAGAGTTTAGCAGTACTAAATATATAATACAAAGCCACCGTATTTGTGTAACCTCTATCCATTCATACATCTATTACTTAAAATGAAATAAAAATGAATTAATGATTTAAACTAAATAAATTAATGACTTAAAATAAATTAATGATTTATTTTACCATTTATTCTGAAAATTTTTTAAAATCAAATCTGAATACTTTAACATGCATTTAAAATTAAATATAAAAGCGATTTTAATCAGTAATACTATTAAAAATATTCTAAGGAAAAATGTGAACAATCCATGAATGAAAGTTTGAACATTATTAACACAATATATATAATTTAAAAGCATAAAACTGTTTAGTTTTGCGTTGCATGTGTTTAGATTTATTCTTTTTTAGTTGCAAAATACTTCACTTGAAATGGGAGTAAGGTAAAAGAAAGATGTTTCTCTTAGATAGATTGGTAAAAGGAATGTTAAATCTTATCTGATCATATTGAATAAAATGAATTTGACCTGCAAGATATTTACTATTATCTTTACCATCGATATTAATATTGGTAAAAAAAAACTAATAACAGCTTTAATCGCTTTTTTAAAGCATTCTAGCTTTCATATTACTTCTTTCGAATCCTGCTTTTTGGTTATCACCTTGCTAAGAATGTAAAATTCTTCAAGAGTATACGCAAGATAAAAAGTAATTAATTAAAGTATTGCATTCATGCTCTATTCAGAAACACAATACCATGTATAATAATCATTAGTAAGAATGCAAGAAAGGTAGTAATTTCAGTTGATCAACGACGAATCAAGAAACAGAAAAACTAGAACATGATTTCTTTCGCTCTCATGATGAAACGGATAGAATTAGTCATAATCTATGCATATCACACACATACATCGATATAGCTTTAATGATGATATGAAAAAGAGTATATTTGTGATCCTAATTTTGTGCTGTCTGATGTGTGCATTGTGTAACAATTGTGTTGTATATATCAAGTATACTTAATTCATTTAAAAAGAATTTTTCATTTTCTGTATTCGGTTAACTTTAGATCTTTCTTGCTATGGATAACTTATAATTAGGGAAAAATTCATTCATAACATATTTACTCATTTAAAAGTAATATTTCACTTATAATAATGAAATTATTTATTATGATAGTTCATTTAATGGATTATTAATTTTATGGAAATAATTATATAGGCATACGAACTGATAATGACCTTAATCTATGATCAATTGTTAAAAATATATAATTATGATGACCAAATAATTTTTATTTAAAAATGATAATTTATAATTTATTAACATGCAAGTCTAAAGTAGACATGCCGAACATCTTACAAACCCAACCAACAGAGGAAGAATTAGTTATAAGTATTCATTAAAATGAAAAATTTGATATAAGAATTCATAATCAGTCGTATTTTATTCATTAAATATTACTTAAGCAATTTTTCCTGATAACACTGAAAATAAATGAATTTCATTAATTATTTAATTTAAGAAAAATGTGGGAAACTAAATTATTTGATTCAACAAAAATATCGGATTATTATTATACTTTCATATTGTTATTTGTTATACTTTATTAATTATATTTTCAACTATTAATCCTATTTGGAGTGATTAAAGTTGCAGTAAATTGAACTACAATTTCAGTCCTTGAAATTCAATTAAAGAACGATCTCTTTAAAGGTCACCTCATTATAACTCAACTATGTAACAACCGATAAATTCATGATGCTGAAACTGAACTTACCGCATTATTGCATACCAGGAATTTTTCAATCTGAGCAAAGACGGAAAAAAAAGTTAAAAGTAAAGAATTGCGCCCTTTTTTTAGTAACATTTTATTCAAACCACAACTGTTTATCAAAAATACAATAAAAAATCTAGCTAAAAGTGTTAACCGCTAAGTTTTACCCCAAGGATAAAAGTCAGATCTTCTCATAAGCAGTTGTAACTTATGCAATACTTGCATTGTTAAATACGAAGAGTTTTGAGATTTTTATTTTCCTTTCCTAAGTCCAAGTTATAAATCATAAGTGGTAAGAAGTAATTAAATATAGTTTCAGAAAAAAATGACCAAATATTGAGCTGTCACAGTCGGCCTTGGGAAAGAAATGACAACAAAAAAGTATGTTCGCACGTGAGATTGACTTTACATAGCAGTTGGATTGTTTTTGACTAATGCGACGCCAGAATGGTCGGTATTCGCTAAATTGGCGATAAAGATAAATTTGATAGAGTTGGCGTCATTAAATCGACTCAATAAATATCGCCGGTAATTTATGTACAAATAATTTTCTACCGAAAAACCCGGAAGTATTGGAAGAAAAGACTGTAGATCTAAAATATATATCTTTATACTGTTATTGATTGAATAAGTTATTGCTTGATTATCTAAATTTAGATGAATGAATATTCGAAAAATATATATTTAAATTTTATTTGGTAAAAATATGAGATAAAATTGTATATTTTAGTAATATAATCTGAAATAACTGTAAATATTGTAGGATACAGAGAAAAAACTCATAATGTAGTTTCGTATTAGTATAATAGCTCTTTAATCCAGATTTAATGAAACGAGTACCATTCGCATTACTGAAAATCCAATTATTATTATCAATCAATAAATTAATCAAGTCTTATCAACTTTAAATTGTCTTTAAAATAATATTTTTTACATGAAATCACTTTTATAACCTCGGTATAATAAATCAGAAAAATTTTTTATTTTACAGATTACAAAGTAGAAAATAAATCTTATCGTTAAATGAAATTCAAAGATTACAAACCTATCTGTAAAAAAAATTCATCTGGGTGATAAGACTTCAATTGTACTTAAAAACTTGTTTGGAACTAGTTTACATACAGAATTCCTTACACTAAAAATTGTAAATAAACAAGCTCTTTTTTAAAATGGGTAAAAAACAATAACAAATAATATTTTAAAATGAAAGCTATAACGAACAAAAAAAAAGCTTAAAATTACTACATAAAATCAAGTGTATTTATACTTCTTTCTGTGCTTTAATATGGTTCGATGATATGTATTTATAAAGTGATTTAATAGTCATTAGGCTTTCTCCCTTTGAACATATAAATACAGCCTTCTATTTTCAAAAGATCTTTGTGAAATTAATTTAATGGAGATGTTTTCAGAGATTTAAGAATTATCTGCCTTCAAACATTACTAATTATTTATGCTATGAAATTCAATTTGAAATGATTATTTTTCGTTTTTTTTAATTGATGTTTCATAATGCGAAAACAATATTGAAGTTGCTAGAGAAAATGTTTCGCAATACAACAAGTAATTCCTATATAGTCGTGCTAATAGGATCGATCATAAAAACTATATTTTTATAGCCAAAAATTAGGAATTAAATTCTAACTTCAATAATAACTACCATTTTTAGCTTTTGTAAATTAATTAAACTTGTTGCGGGGAATTCGACCCATTTTATTGAAGTAATGTGACTATTTGGAAATAAAAATGTTACAAAGTCAGACGTTAATGTCACTGTTTGATATTTTATATAAAATTGTATCATTAATTGATTTTTATAAGCATATATAGAAATGGCAGCCCAAATAAGGTATTTATAAAACAAATAAAGAATAATCGATAGTGAGGCTAATAATGTAATTCAAACAGTATCAACCCAATTTTGAACTAAATTTCACATGTATTTAATGTGTGTACGCACAATCAATTCTAAGATCAGTAATTGACGAACAAAAAAAAAAAAGTTCATTCATATAAATTTAGATTCTATAATACAAAGGAGTAATATATACTATATAAAAATGCAGTCGATGCAACTGTTGCTTGTCTGAATTGAGTTTGAGACATACTAGGACCATACCTTTTTCAATTTATAGTTATTCTCTCCTTCACATGTGGAAAAAAAGACAAGAGAAGTTCATAATAATCTCGAACTATAGTGGATAATACACTACTGGCCATTAAAATTGCTACACCAAGAAGGCGACATGCTACAGACGTGAAATTTATACGAAAGGAAGAAGGTGCTGTGATATGCAAATGATTAGCTTTTCAGCGCATTTAGACAAAGCAGGCGCCACTAACGACACCTACATTTTGTTTAAATGAGGAAATTATTCAGCCGGTTCCTCATACACAAATTGCATTTGAAAGTTGTTGCCTGGTTAAAAGCTGTTGTGATACCTCGTGCAAGAAGGAGAAATGCGTACCAGCACGTTTCTGACTTTGATAAAGGTCGAATTGTAGCGTACCGGGATTGCGGTTTATCTTATCGCAGTATTGCTGCTCTCGTTGGTCGAGATCCAATGACTGTTAGCAGAATATGGAATCGATGGGTTCAGGACGATAAAACGGAACGCCATGCGGGATCTCAACGACCACCTATCACTAGCAGCCGAGGAGACAGGCATATTATCCGCATGGCCATAATGGATCGTGCAACCACGTCACGAGCCGTGATTCAAGAAACAGGGTCGTTTGGAAGACAACAAGTGTCTGCACGAACAGTTCGACGACGTTTGCATCAGCATGGACTCTCAGCTCGGAGACCATGGCTGCGGCTTCCCTTGACGCTGCGTCATAGACAAGAGCACCTTCAATGGTGTGATCAACGACGAACCTGGGCGCATGAATGACGAGACGTCATCTTTTCAGATAAATCCATGTTCTGTGTACAGCATCATGATAATCGCATCCGTGTTTGGCAGCATCGTGGTGAACGCACACTGACAGCGTGCATTCGTCATCGTCATACTGGCCCAACACCTGGCGTGATGGTATGGGGTGCCATTGGATACACGTCTCGGTCACCTCTTGTTCGCATTGATGGTGCTTTGAACAGTGCACGTTACATTTCTGGTGTGTTATGACCCGTGGCTCTACCCTTTATTCGAGCCCTGCGAAACCCTACGTTTCAGCAGGATAATGCCCGACCGTATGTTGCCGGTATTGTAAGGACCTTCCTTGATACGGAACATGTTCGACTGTTGCCCTGGCCAGCACGTTCTCCAGATCTTTCACCAATGGTCAATGGTTGCCGAGCGACTGGCTCGTCACCAAACGCCAGTCACTACGATTGATGAACTGTGGCATCGTGTTGAAGCTCCATGGGCATCTGTACCTGTACATGCAATTCAATCTCTGTTTGACTCAATGCCCAGGCGTATAACAGCTGTTTTTACTGCCAGAGGTGGTTGTTCTGGGTACTGATTTCTCAGGATCTATCCAGCCAAATGTTTTGAAAATTTAATCACTTGTTATTTCTAGTATAATATATTTGTCCTATAAATATCATTTTGTTATCTGCATTTCTTCCTGGTATAGCAATTTTAATGGCCAGTAGTGTAAAAATCAATTTTTCAGACAAGTAATTAAAATAAATAAATTATGTTCAAGTATCAATTTTGTATATAAATAAAGGAACATTTGAGGGAAATGTAAAAAATACCATTTTCCTCACTATTTATTACAGACTCTATTGTCAGAAATTTTACACCTTTCAGGATTCATTTGCCTCTATATGCATTTAGCAGGTTTTGATAAGAATAAAGAAGGTTTGCAATTATTTTTTATTGCAGTAAAGATTCAAATTGCAAATAATTAAAAATCAAGCAAGAAAGATGTATAAAAAAATACAGATTTTATAAATTTGGAGTAATTAGATTGTCTAAAAAATGTAATTGCTATAGTGATCTGATAATGGAAAATAGATGTTACATTATTTAATTTTAGCTTTCAAGTCAGTTGGATTTTTAATTTATGTAGTGAGTTGGTTGATACAAAGCTTGTTGTGCTTATATAGCTATATCACAGACTATTTACCAATCATTACATCCTTTATTTACATTTTTTGATAAAATATAAAGAAAGAGGAATACAGAAACAAAATTATTGAAAAGCAAAAGATATATTCTTGCAATGAATCTGGAGATAGGAAGCAAATTCAATTTATAATAAGGATATGAATTTTTGAAAAGTAAAACTATCACAAATTCTTATTAACTCTAATAGCTATGCAACGGAAAGTTTTGAAAAGAGAAAGAGAAATCTTTAAATCTTTACTGCAATTGGATTTTAATAAATTTGTAAGTTAGTAATTTTAAAAATAGTTTGGCATTTGAGGGGGAAAAAAACAGTATATCTTCTCTCTCAAAAAATAAAAAAATTTTCCTTGTACCCGTCGAATATTTTTTTATTTTATTCGATTACTTATAAAAATATCTGAAAATTGGAGTTTTACTGAATTTGATGAGGCTTTGTTAAAGGTCCGGAATTGTAGATTGAAAACATGAGCTATTTCTAATGGTAATTTGGACCTTGCGCAATTAAAACCAACCAACCAACCTAAAGGTAATCTGTCATAATCATTGAAAAGAGCATCCAGTTAAGATAAAAAATTTAATATTTCTCAGTGTTTGCATTCCAGTTCTTCATTATTTCTTAAATTTCACCTAAACATGGTTAAAGTTTCCTTCTCACCTTTGTGAATGAAAATAATGTGAACCAATTATAAATTCTCCTTCCTTAACGATGATCACACAATGTCTGAACGTTCCCTTATTACAACAAGAAAATTTTTAAATAAATTAGAAATATCATTACAAATTAAAAACCATAATTAAATAGAACTGAAAATAGAAAGGATTAAATGTAATCTAACCGAGGCTATGGTAACCCAATGGGGAAAAATATTTAGTGGAAATGTTCTCAGTGTAGCTGGCACAAGACAAAAAAAAGTAATAATAATATTATTTTAGAAAAAAATTTCTAATATGTACAAATGTATGTTATGGTAAAATATACATTTAAGTTCATATTAATTTATTTTACATTCGTACTGTAACTAATAGCTGATTTTATTTTATTCATCTTTTAAACTATATATAATATTTTTATTCTCAAACTTACTTTTTCATAATGAAGTTTTAGATTAAAAATTGAGTTAGAAGTTAAAAAAAATAAATTGATAATAAAAATATCGTTTATAAGAACAGTTCATTATTTTCTTACCTAAGAGAATATGAATATAGCCAGAAAATATGAATATAGGGATTTATAGAGTAAAAGAATATTATAAACTTCAGCCTTCAAAATCTTAGACAAAAGAGATAACATTATATGAGCATTTAACCATTACCATACACATACGATTAAAGGTTATTTTTGTAAAACTGTTCTCGAAATTATTAATTTTAGAAACTGTAATTAAAAACTTATTTTTGTTCCTAATTTATATAAAAATGAGAATGTAACTATTACATCGTGTTATTCGTTATTATAATAACAAATTTAAGAAATAAGGAATTTAAAAAGTCATTTTAAAATAGAACGCAATCTTTAAGCATTCTTAAAAGACATTGAAAGAAATTTAATACCTTACACATGAAGATAGGACAAATCTTTATTTTCTGGAATCCCAAAATAAAGCTTAATAAATTTAAAAATTTTTAAAGCTATGAAGAATAAAAATAATAATAATTAAATGTAAAAAATACATAATTGAAGAATTATCTTATAAATAAGGAAAAAATAAGATGAAATTTCTTTATAGAATTTAAATTGCTTTGATTCAAATGTAATTTTGTATAAAATTACAGAAGTATTACGAAATAATCTCTTAGTAAGCAAAAAAATAACTATGCAGACTAATTTCAAAGTATCAATATTTTGAACATAAATCATCTTAAATGGAGAACTGAGCAAAATTAAGACACTTTTTCATAATTAGAAAAATGAACGCAAACAGCTTAATTGGGTTCAAAATAATTGCAACCTATTTCGTAGAGGCAAAATGTAGCCGTAAGCGTCTGTAATTTCCCTTTCACAATCAAGTAAAATTCCTTCATTTTTCTATTTCTTCCTTAACTGTTTCTTGTTTTCGTTGTTTTACGATACTTAAAAGTAACGCATGATATGAAAAGCATGAATTTAATAAAAGAGTGGCGCTGTAGTGGCATTTCTGCTTTGTAGGTATTTTACAAAATAAATTAGAATATTAGAGGCTATTACATGGAGTACATGTATATATATTTATAAGAAGTTTTAATATTTGTAAATGAATGAGTTATTTCGTTATTTGGTTATGAAAATTTTGAAAATAGAGTAGTAGGAGTTTTAGGAAGGGAAATCAAAGTTTTCAGAACTATTGCAGAATTATTAGGAAGTTTAACCTGAGAATATGTAAGTCTTCCTAAGGTATATATCCTATTGCTTATTTTGATAATAAATTTCAAGGATAAAGATAAAAGCATAAACACTTATAAAATACATTTGTTTGTGATAAAAATGATTAAAATTTTATATATAAATTACATCATAAAATTTTATATAAAATTTCTAACATTTTATTGGATAATAATAGTATTTTCTACCTATTTCAACTCACATCTGACACCATTTAAATCAGTGTTAAAAACATTAGCTACAATCCTCCGTTATTTTTATTTCATGTTCTTTGGTGGCAGTACTTTACATTTTTTTTATATTTGAATTTAAATTCTTTAAGACAACAGTCTAAATTCGCTGTCGATTTCAGTTTGGAAAAAAGAAAAAGATTTTCTTATGCTGAATGAGAATACAGAGCAGAATAGATTAACTCAACAAATATCTGAGAAAATTTTACTGACAAGGTTATGTTTGAAATTGAATTATCTTACAAGTCGTTGAATACAATTTGCATTTATATAATATTACGAATCGTAATTTTTATTCGGTCTTTAGTTTCTATCAGTCATATTTAACAACAATTTTTAAAATTAAAATATACATATTTAACACTGTCTAAATGGACATATAAATGCTTAAACTTAAAACTTTTTCGTTAGTTTCTATCTGAAAAAATAGTATTTATACACAAAATAATTCAAACTGCATATATTTCATTATAATTTGATCAACTGATATATTTGTAATATGCAAAAAGAAGGGATTAAATTCATATTTATCTGTTATACATGAGAAACGATGAATGTTTAATTTAAGATAAAATAGTAGGCACATGCATTCATACAGGGAAACCTTGTTTGTGAATTTCCATTTTATAAAATAGTTTTTCTCTTAGCATGTTGTCCATCTTATACACACATGGATTTATTTCAAATGTATTTTAATGGTAAATTATTTCGTTATCGTAAAGTATATTACTATCACTCCTCTTCTTCACATTTTATGCTTAATAATCTACGGAATATAATTATATTTTGACCAAAAATTTTTTAGAAATTCACGTAAGGCGTGTTTAACCATCAATCCCAAACAGTTTTAAGACGAGGAAAAAAAGACCCATTCATTCCGAGAATAGAGAGAATTCCGATTACGCTGAGACGTGGGAAGGAGGGAAAGGGATACACTAAGAAAACATCGAGAAAAGGCACAACTTCTACGAAACTTCTCAATGGACCAATAACCCAGCTTGTTTGTCCAGCATGAAAATTTCTCTGGATTCACTTCTTTCAAAAACGCCACAAAAACGAAACTTTTTTCGGCAAAAAACAAAATAAGGATGAGATTATATAAGAAATTGAGAATAAGTTAGACACGTGTAGAAGAAATCAATGAATTAAATATGATAAAATTTTAATAATCTTTCAATTTAAACCTCAAAGAAAGTTTAAGATGTTTCACTTAGAGGAGAAAAAATTTAAAGTGCGTTACATATATATAAACAAAAATTTATTGATAAACTAATCTGATTTCGACTATATGTTTAATTTATTCTCATATCCGAAACATTCCTTTGAAATACATATTAAAGATGCTTTATGTTGTATAAGTATAATCTATGTAAAAAAGCACAACTGTTAAACGAATAAAAACATCTTTAACCATACATACTACATTTTTAACCATAGATAAATGTTTAATCATTAAAAACATAGTGCATAATACTTATAATTATTTACACGTACTTAAATTATTTAGATATAATAAAAAAAGTGCTTTTTTTAACATAAATATAAAAAAATAAATTAATAACAGTCGAGAACTATTTTATTAGAAAAAGTAAAACAGCTATGGAACAATTGAATAATTTATATAATTTCTGTATAATTATAATTATTCAACTTATCATGAATTTGCAGCTATAAATAGGTTTTTAAAGGAAAAATGCAATAGCTGTGTAAAAAAAAGAAGAATGAAAGGAAAAGAAAAAGAAGGGATGGAACGTAATATTTATACTTGAAATTTTTTCCAAATTTTACTATGTTTCAAAATAATTTAGCAAATTTACTTACAAACATTTATTTTACTTACATTACTTCCATATATTTATGCAAATCTACTTATTTAATGCTCTATTTATTTTGCAAGATTACTTGCTGATTACTAAACTATTTTCGCTTAATTTTTTATTTAATTATCCAATGAAATATTTATCGTAACTGAAGAAATAACTTACAGATTATACTTTGATCGATATAAAATTCTTTTTCACCAGAGAAAGTTACATACATGCAGATCACGCAATGAAAATTAATTTTATCATCATGCAAGAATATCAGAAAATATCTAAAAATTTTAATATCTTTAACTATTTAAGAATATCTAAAATTTAAAAATAATCATTTACTCTACTTTTTATTCGTCGATTTATGTGTTTCCTGGGATTTGTTTTTGCTAACGATTATTATAGAAAAAAAATTTCAATAAATTTCCCCCTTCACAAAAAAAAAAAAATCGCAATTATAGTTTGTATACAAATTGATTATTTAAATTTGTACTGGATTAATTGGCTATTTGTAAACTATTTAAATATTTAAGCTATTAACGAATCTATTGATAAAAGTTGGTGACTGTTATATTTATATTATAAAATATTGTAATATCTTTTTAATAAAAATCTATTTTAATAAATTTTTAATTAAAGTGCTTCCATGATATGAGATTTTTAATAAAATAGGAGATCTTTATAGTGGAAAAAAAAAAAGTTCAATATACCAATTCGTTATTCATTCATAAAATAGTAATTTTTATGAATTCTCTATTTTCCGAAATAACAGGCAATATTATACAAATAGATTGGAATAGTATAACAGTTGATACATATAGATTGAAATTTCTAATGTAAACCTAAAAATAGATGTTTGTAGGCGAATTAGGTAAAAACTATTATTGAAGTTAATAGTTCTATTGTATAATGAGGGGCATTGTAGCATAATAAAGTGTAGAATCAACTGGAGCAACTTTTTCATGTGAAATTTCTCTTTTAATTATCCTTTCGTTGAAATATTTATAATGTTTCACTGCTTCTATCTGATAAATCTAGTACTGAATCATTTCTGATAGTCTTAAATGTATGCCGATATTATATTTTCTTCCACTGCCGAAAAACTTTCGCTAATCAATTTGTATGGATTTCGCTTATAGTCATAGCAATGATTGCCTTGAAAGATTATTATTGTATTACTGGTTGCTTCCTCATTTAGTTCAATGGTAAATTTAATTGGCTCCGTTAAGATATATTTTTGAACAATAACAGCAGGGACATAAACAGTGAATATTGTTTTTATATTTTTAAGCTTACTAACATTTATAATGTTTCTTCGATCGCCTATTATTATTCATATTCCTACAATACTGTTTCGATCATTAGAATGTTTCTCGCAGTTAACAGTATTTTTCCCAATAATCAAATATTATTTATCAGAAATCGTAGATTAGTTGGTCAGTTGCAAATTAGCAACTAGTAAATATTAATCGATTAAGAATTAAGAACCTATGTTCAGCTGATTCAGAGAATACTATAATAAAGAATAACAACCAATGTTTATTTAACGGAGGAAGATAAAATACATAGTTAAAAGTCGTCACTGTCATTATATGATTTGTGTAAAACTGCCAGAAAAGCCTTTGTTTCATATAAGCTAACCTAAAACAAAAACGAAATGAGATGAAAATACAATCGATGGTATGACTGATTATGAATGTGAAAAGTTAACTTTTTGTGGATTTGCTAAAGTTGCATTCAAATTTCGCAAACTTGCTGTAATTTTGACGATGCTCTGATATCTGAAACATTATGTTAGTTATGGGAATAAAACATGATGTTCAAATAGGAATCCTTGAATTATAATTAAGATAAGTTATAATGGCTTAAAATTTTATTTGAGCCAGTCAACGATTAACAAAATTTTCGCAATAGCCTGGTAGAATTCTTAAAATTATATATTACATAAAATAACAAATTCTATTGCAATGAAAGAAGTTTTGATGGTTTTATATAATTATTTTAACGATACTGCATACATATTTATATAATAAATTATAGAGTTAAAAATTTTTTTAACTTATACTAACAATCACATTTTACATTATGCTTTCGGAGTTTGGTTGATTTGTCACCAGTTTTACGCAAATTCCAAATCCCCATAAGCATCCACATCCTTGGTGGGATTCGAATCACCGAGTTGATCAACTGAAGACAAGACTGAAAACTGCTCAGCTGATATCTCAGCTTTTAAAGAAATCAACTTTTTAGCAATTTTAATCAGTCAGCTTTTAAAAATATATATTTCCAAACTGCATACTGAATCGGTCATGTGAAAGCAAGATCTCTCTTTACTTTCCATTGGATAACTTTGTGTGAATCAAATTGGACCATAAAAATACGAACTCTCTCGTTTGCATCTCTAAATTATTCTATTTCTAAACTAATTCTATTTCGAGAAATAAATTCTTTTTCTTTTCCTATATGTAAAAAAATTATCATAAATGGTTAATCTTACTATAAACAGTAATTAAAAAAATTATAGTGAATTCAGAATTGTTTGAATTTATTCATTATAACCATATTATGCCAGGCGACTAAAATATTTGAATGAAACAACTACAATATATGAATATTTTGAGCAAATATATTTATTTATTTCTCTTAATTCATAATTCCTGATGACATAATCATTTAATGAATTGTTACCGAGATAAATTAATTAATTCACTCTAGAACAACTTTAATTTTAAAACGTTTTTAAGTAAATAAGTTATATGTTTCATGTAAGCCTTTTCATTTCAAATTAATTTTTTTAAATATTGATTTTATTATTTTATATTTCTGTGAAGATAATTTTAAAGTTTAAAGGTCTTAATGAAATTGAGTATAGATTAATTTTTTCACGGAAACATTTGCATTCAGTAAAATACTTTGGTGAAGAAATATTATTTTGTTTTTAAAAAAATTTGCAAAAATTTACATCAACAAAAAAGAACGTTGTTTTAAACATGTGTTTGTTATTTTTATGGTATTGTGTTTCCAATACTTAAATTTATATAAATGTCATGCAAATTTAGTTCTATCAAATGATTTTAAAATTTATAATACTTTGTTTATTTGAATTTTTGCACATGATGTTTTCTATAATAACACAGTTTCATATGGCAAGTCATTCCTTTCCTTTGACAGAAAAATCACAACTAGTTTATTTGCTTGCTGCTATATTTAGACAATAAATTTGAGGTTACATTTTCCGATAAAATGTAAGAAATAATGTTGAAATCATTCACTTACACGACAACACACAGTTCGGAGATTTTGAAAGAGGTGTTATGGTCAGTAATCACAGAAATGGTCAAGTTATATGGGACTTGACCATTCTTTGAACTGACCAAAATCGAGAGTATCCAATAAGGATTCGGAAGTGGAAAAGGTAAGAGTTTAATATCCGGATGACATTCGACCCAAGAAATATATACAAGTGGGCTTCGAGACTGATAAATCCTGTCCATAGCGATTTGGAAGAATACCATCCTGCTAATGGCTCACATCCATGAAAAATTTCAACAAGCATTTAAAACTGTGTGCTGCAAAATACCATAAATAAAACAGTCCAACCACTCTGTTACCATGCTTTGCCGATGCCCACAGTTCTTTGATTACAAAGCTCAGCATGTATATTGGCTCTGCTAATTTGGAAAAGACCGGCTGTAGTGGTGAGGAAAGAAGTTCATTTGATGCTGAATTTATAGTTATCCTTTTCTGTTCGGATACGTGATTTAAGTTTCGTAACTGCTAGAGCATTGTGCTAATAATGAAATTATATGGAGGTAGTATTATGATTTGGAATCTTGATATGGCTTCGGACTCTTGGTCATAATTCTTGGTAAGCTCAAGCCGAGATCTATATACATGCGAATCTGAATGACCATGTGTGCTTCTTAAGTTGTTGCAGATTTAAAGAATTGATCATTTCTATTTCCTGATGGATAACAACAGTTGTCATGCTGCGGGGTCCGTTATAACTTGGCATGGCGAGAATGGTTTTCTGTTCTTAGTCTGCATCAGGGCAGAAGTTGGCTGTTAATTCTCCTGAGAACATCTGGGACAAGTTGAAACTTCGATTCAAAGGGTTTTTTTAACTTTTGAAATCCGCGAATGAACTGATATTTTCGCCTCTGTGGAGCCGTATGGGAGAAAGTACCAATCACCGTGATTTGAGGGGTAGATGTGAATGTCAACTGAAGGATGGCCACTGTTTTCGTGGAGGCTCCACTATTTTTTAATGGTGAATAAATATCGTTTTCTATTTCCAGCCAAGGTATCCAATTATTAGTTAATAGTGTATATTTGCCTGTTGTAAGTTACATACGATTCACACAATTATAACGTAAACTTTGTCAAAGTAATCTCTTTTTGCAAAAATCTTGAAGGTAAAGGGCAATTCAAGATTGATATTCCGTTTTAATTATTTCATTTATTTGATGCAATATTCATCAAATAAAAGATCTTCGTTGGTAGATTTAATCTTCAATGAACTGTTACAAAGACAAGTTTCGGAATGCACTTTCGAGAATCAACGTGAAATATGCATTTTTCTTGTTGAAAATACATAAGACAGAAGCTCTGATCTTCCAATTAAAAAAAACATGTTCTTACCTTTAAAATATCACAATTCCATATCAAAATAAATAAACTAACATATTTCTTATGATTATACGATTTATGACAAAACTGGGCAGTTTGATATTTAAAAAATGTCACTGTAATAGAGATTTAATGAATGTGTCTTTTGTAAATTATCTTGATATCAGTATCTTATCATTTTCATATTTTTAAAATTATTTTCTTTTGTTTTATTTATTTACCCTAGAAACCTTTTGTGAGAAAAAGGAACGATACCTTTTTGACATCAATTATTAAAAAAAAATTATAAGTTTTTTTCTGTATTATTATCATTATTTATTTCATTTCACGTGACACTTGGAAGACCGAACTCAAAATTGCTGCGCGTGTGGTCTCTATTTATCATCGGCATCTTCGAATTTGGCGATATTTCCTCCAGCGATTTGGCGAGAGTGGCGAAAGCAATCAAAGCCAGAATTGGAAATTGCCGTCGCTGCTTTTGCTCAAAAGGCAAGTTCAAAAAAAGCACATCTGTTCGCGGTATGCTGTAACTACGGAACCGTGATGACGGAGATTGCTTTTTCCGTTCCGAAAACGTTTCTCCGCACTTTCGATGTTATTGTTTTTCAGAGAAAATGAAAGAGTTGTATTCGAAACTGTGCTTCGCGCGCATGAAACAAGCTGAAATTTTACATATTGCGAAATAAAAATAATTTGTTCCATTTGTAAAAAAATATGTTCGAATAGTTCACATATTTTGGATCTATCATTAGAATCATTTATTCGTAAATATGGGTAAGACATACACTAAATGTTGGAAACCACCATCAAAGGGTAAATATTACTTCAATTCATATATTTACATGTATATGTTATTGTAATGGAAAATTTTAAATGTTGAAAAGACTTTAAAAATAATAAAAAAATATATCATTGCTTTTTACTTCTGTCATTTTATTTTTTTACGCGAAAGTGTATTTTCAATTTATTATAAATATCGAAAAAAGATTTATCTTCATTGCAAAAAATATGATATGAACCAACTATGTACAAATCATTACCAATTTATTTACAAATTTGCTATAGTAATAAATTGAAAGATATCACAATAATTTTAATAATTTAATAAAGGACTATTTATGGGAATTTTTTTAATAAATAAAATGTTCAAACAAAGCAAATTCAAAAGTCAGTAAAAAGTATATATTAATTTAAAAATTAAACAAAATTCTAAAGTTTTTCCACTTATCAAAATTTATCATAATATTCTTTGAACATTTTCATTAGTCATAAATCAATTAATTTTTCTAATTTGAAACTGCTATGGAATAAGAAATAAATCATTATAAAATGATGATAACTAATATATATATATATATATATATATATATATATATATATATATATATATATATATAATTCCGTTATTAAAAATAATATTTGTAATTAAAATCATTCAAGAATTAAATTCACTTTCATAATTTATATAAATTGAAAAAAATTTTTAAAACACATCTAGCGATTAGAAAATTATGAAAGTGAATTTAATCCAACCATAAATAACAACATAACTATTTCCAAAAACGATATGTTGTGGAAGTTTTTAAATGCTTCAAAAACATTTATTTATTTTTCGTTTTTCATGTTATTTTTACAAGAATTGTTCTTAAAAAACAAACGTTCAAGGTCATTTTTGGAACACTTGAAATCAAATGAAGTGCAGAATTATTCCATACTTAAGATAATTACTATTGACGATTTTTTTTTTAGTTTTTGTAATAATTTTTGCTATATACCTTGTTGACAGCTTTAATTACACATATTGTAATTTTTAAATTACTAATATATTTTTAACTGCACATTTTTGCAAAATGTGGCAGAAATCCATTGATACTGGTAAATGAAGTAAGAATAAAAAAGTTTAAATTTAAAGGTGTTCTAAATTTTTCATCATATTGAGGGTTAAAATATATTTTCTTACTTTCGTTCTTGTTATGCATTTGCTGTATGTCTCCCATTATAATGACATGACTGAGTTTAGTTGTTTACTATAAATAATGGTAGTTTAGTAATTTAATTTATCAATAATAAAGTCTCATTTTTATGGACATTCAAGTAACTTATTTTTTCATTCTGAAGTTTTTACTATTATTTGTGTTAATGGAAAAATGCTAAAGTACGTAAACTAGATTTGAAAGCAATTTACTTCAATTTTCATCTAATTCTGACTCTGAATAAAAAAGTACTTAAAAACCATCTTAGGTAACTAAAAGTGCTAGAAAAATCTACTATTCCATTGATAATGGGTACCTTAATCAATTTTGTGCCTAGATAATCCAATATATATTGACAATTAGTGATTAATGCTTGGCTGACAACAGCAGAAATCAAAAACTTTTTCTAATCTTACTGTGCAAAATGTGGACATCAAAAGAATCGTATGGAATTATATGGAACAAAATATTTAAAATATTTTGTAAAAAAAAAATTCAGTTTGCATGTTTATGTGTATACAAATGTATTTATTTATTTTAATATTATTGTTATTTAAATACAGTGGAGTCACTGTATTCTATTTTATAAATTTTTTACATGTAGGAAGATTTTGATCAATTTTTAAGAAATAAATATTTGAGTTTTATGAGAATAGAATGACATTAAAATAATTTTAATTTTGTGTTATTATTTAATCATTAGGACGCTGTTTTTAATAAACATTTTAAACTCAATATTACAAAACGACAAAATTATTTCTTTAAGATTTATCTCCTGCAGAAAACATTCTACAAGTGTCCAATTAAAGTTTAACTTATTTTCAGCTATTCCTTAAAAATTTGTTACTTATGTATTCACGACAAATTCATTTAAAAAAGAAACATTCAAAATATAAAAACAATTTACTGAATATAAGTGCCATAAACGCATTTTAATATGGATGTTTCACCTGCCAAATCGATTAACTCCATTTTTTGATTACAATGTAGATTGTTTTGATATTTAATCTAGTTGATTTTATAAAACATGAATGTATCACTAAAATAAATTATTGATAAATTGTAATATTATAAAAATATTCTATTATTATTTCACATATTATTTATTTTCTGTGTGGAATTGTGTATACTCCTTCACATCGTTTTCATTGATATAAATTGTATGGTTTTGAATAAAAAATATATACATTTATACTTTCCAAAGGGTTGTTATGACTTAAACTTGATTGTTGATATGGGAAACAATGTTATGACTGAAGAATTTTTATATTAGTGTTTCATGATGCGTTACTATACGGAATCGCAAAAACAAATGATTTTTTTTTATTTGCAGAATCATTTGTGCTTTCAATTTTAATATTGATTTAGTAATTATTAAAATTTGTTTGCTGTCAAGTAAAAGGTTTCTTAATCAATTCAATGAAATACAAACAAAAACTCATGTAAATATAGAAACAAAAAATTTGTCTATTGAAACTATCATTTTATCGAACATGCGGATATTTATATTTTTTCAAAATGTATATGATTTGCGTTTCAATGGAATAAAGGAATTTTAACGAATCCGTACTATGCAGTATATAAAAAATATCACGCTTTATATATTCTTTTAAAAAAAATTCCTAAAATTAACAAAACAATATTTAATATTGAGTCTATATTATAAAAGATGAATATAGATTCCGATTTATTATGATTCCATAATTTATACTTACTGTAGATGAAATTACTGTGTAAATTTTTTAGAATTTAAATGAGCGATATTGATTTTTAAAATCTCAAACCAATACAATATTTCATTTTTATACATATGAGCGTGAATGTTTTATAATTGAAAATTCCTGAAGTAAAATTTAAAGTGTTGAATAATAAAAACACAGCTGAAAAACAATTTAAATACATTATTGTTTTTTTTTTTTTTTTTTTTTTTTTTTTTTAAACCAACGGCGGGCATTTGGGTGACAAATCCTATGCCACAACAAAGCCAGGAGCTATTACTCATTTGTCATTACACAGTGGGCACCTGTGAACTAAGTTACGGAGGCGAGTAGCGTTGCTCGTACTATATCACCACAAACCCGTTTATAGGGTAGGCCATATTCACAAATCATCATTGAAGAAAGGACAGAGAATCTCAGAGAGAACCGAGAAAGATAGTAACATCCATCCCGTACCGAGTTTCGAACCCGGTACTCACAGCTCAGAAGTCAGGAACGCTAACCACTCAGCTATCGGTCGGTTCTATATAAATTTATAATAAATTACATTGTACATTTATACAATTGTAAAGGCAAATTGTATCAAAAATATCAAATAACTGAAATTGAATATTTTGAAGATATTATTTATTTTATTGAAGAGATGCGTTGATTTTTAAACCAGTGAGCAAAAATTAGAATATCACTTCTAACAGGGTCTGAAATATCACATATATTAAATTTAATAAACATTTAAATTATTTTTTTTAATTCACCGAGGCTTAATAGTTCTAGAACGTTCTGTTTAGAATAGGAAAGCCTTGAGAAATGAATGTCACGTTTTTTCTTTCTGTATAAACATTTGCCAGAGTGGTCATTTTGAATTTTCATGGGTTCCTTTTCGATTTGTGTGTGTAAGATCGACTATTTTTGAAGTCCTCGGGAAATCCACAACGATCTGAGCGTTAAAAGAGACTTAAATTAACTTTCCTTTGCAATGTGAAATACAATAATTTCATTGTAACGAATATAATTTATTTTTATTCGTTACATAAGAAAGTAAAATTTAAAAATATTTATTATGCGCATATCAAGGAAGGTTGATTAATATTATTTAAAAAAAGGGACATTTATAATAATTATTTTCTTAACTATTAATACGTTATAGAAAAGGGAAAAAATGTTATGAAAATCTTGTACCTTTTTTCTTTTTGTTTACATATTCAAATCTTGGAATGGCAATTTTTTTTTCGAGATTCCAGTGAGGATATACAACTTCAAGTTTTTTCATCCACAACATATCTGATTATAACAGTTTTTATTTCAAAATTCATCGCTATTTTCTCCTACCTTGTGAATTATATATACTTCCCCGACTTTATTTACGCCTATATTTTTCTTACAGAGTTTTGGTGTCGTATAAACTTTTTCGGATTTACACCTATTTATTCTCCAGTACTTCGATTCGGAATTTTTTTTTTTTTTTTTTTTAAGCCACTCATCCATAACAGATGGGAGATGCGAATGTTGTGAGTAACGCGGGCTACGGATGTAACTCAATCCCGTGGCAGATAAAATTGAGTAGCAAGAGTTAGGAACTCGATATTACACCGGAACTTAACTGAAACCGCTAGAAAAACACAAGTATGCGCATGCCCTGTTTCGCATTGAGCAAAGTGGTTCAACTCTGGAAAATATCAGTCTCTTCAGAAAGGTGTCCATTTCGTCCACTTATCTGTGAAAGAGGCCGACTGTTTTTGCTTGGGAACCCCCTAACCCCCTTAGGACTATGTTTTTGTTTTGACAGAATTATGTATATATGTATGTAATGAGATGCATTTATTTCTGCATTTCATAGCCTGAAACTATTCATCTTAATTCCTATACTTATCTAAATTTTTTTTCGATTGAAGCGAATTTACCATGAATTTTCAAGTAATGAAAGAGTTTATATTGTTTGCTGCAAAATTTCAATTATTTAAAATTGAAAAATAATTTAGTTACTTAATCAAAATGTTGCATTTATTTTGACGTTTTTGAACAAATGCTCTGAGACTATTCGACAAGCGTTAGATATAAAATTAAAGGCGTGCTTTATATAGTTAGTTGGCTCTACTCATGTCTGTCTAAAGAAATTGCAGAAAATTTCCTAGCACATTCATCATTACAGACGTGCAAACAGAAAGTAAATGGTCATTTCCAGGTTTTATTGTTTATCAGCGTTCAATTTTTATTATTTATCAGCGTTCAATTTTTATTGTTTATCAGCATTCAATCTTTTTTGTTGAACTATAAAAAAGGTTAAACGAGATATTTTCCAGACTGAAAATGTTTTACTAAGCCGTAATGTCCCCTATATTTGACATACTTTGTTTCAAAATTTTTGTAACTTTATTAAAAGTTTTAAAAATTTACAACTGTATTGCAGCTTTTTTGTTTAAGTTCAAATGAATTTTAATTTCATTTACGAACAAAATATTTTGTATTATTAAAGATTCAAAATTTATTAAATTTTGTATCTTTAATAAATAAATAAATTAAAAATGCCCTCTTATAGGAATCACTTCTAAACAAATATATTGTCACGGATTGGTTTTAAGAATCATGCATTAATTGTTTAATATATAAAACTGACATAAAATACATAAACACAATTAATTAAACTTTTACAGTAACTACAAATGTAATTTTATTTATAATCCACAAAACTAATTAATATATGTAAAAATAAAATGAAAATTGAATGATATATACTACAATTAAGTTATAGAAATACGTAAAGTCACTTTGTAAAGACCAAGAATCGGAATAATAAAAATATACTAAAATCTCGAAGTGATGTGCAACAGAAGAATAAAATGCGAATAAAAAATTTTAGTCCATAAATTTATAACAAATTAAGAATTAAATGAAGAATTATATATATTTTCAGCTCAAATCAATAAAAATGTTATTAAAAGCAATCATTAAATATTTATCTTTGTCTTATATAATTACAGTAAAAATACAGATTTTATTGGTGATTCATCATTTAATCAATGTTATAAGTAGTTTACAATTAGTTTTCTTACAAACTATGTAGTTAATTAATTTCACAGAATTAAATTTTTTATAATTTTCAAATATTTTTATTAATTTTTAGAGTTTAAAAAACATTTTAATAGTATGTAAAAAGTATGGTTAATTTATAATAAACCGTTAAGCATTTATGCTTCAGTTTCATGAAAAGAAAGGCGTCAGTTTCCAGTCTGGAATACTACGAGTTAGATTCTAGAGCAAAATGAAGACCATCATGACGGGTGAGTCTGTCTGTTTATGATTAATTTCACGTTAGGGTTTTTAGAGTCTGTCATATAGCTGACAAGTAACCCCATTCCCAGGAAAGACACATCGTGGTCTTCTGATGGGGAATACTTTACAAAGCACAAGGTCCCTGGTTCGATCCCAGTCACTTACCTTTCTGCCTTATTGCATGCACATGTCGGAATGGGTGCTTTAAAGTTCTCCAGGTCTTTTCCCTTGCAAAACGTGAATCCGGACCAATATATTCGAAAAATCCTCCTGAAAGACAATTGCGTGGGAGGGGAGGGGGCTTAAAATGCTTTACATAGGCCACTAGGCAGTTCACAACAAGAGTGAAAATTTTATGTAGTTGTCTACATCGATGCCTTAGAAACGGACAGAAATTCGAGAGTCGGTCTGTAACCGCTATTCAAAAAATTGCGGAACGATATATCTATTATACATAATCTTTATTTTCATTACATGATTTCGTTTTTATAATATATTGCCATTTCGTTTTTATATACAATAAATTATTTCGTTTTTATATATTGCCAATTTTTCTAGGGAACCTCTAAAATATAACTTAGACTTGTGAATATAATTGCTGGAAATACTTTTGCATATAAAAAGTCTCATTTGCTAACAAAAAGAATATTCTTTCAATTAAATGTATTGAATTATATATATATGCAAATATAGAACAATTTTACTATAAAATAACTTTAAAAAGACTTAAATATTTTCCACCTAATGTTTCCCGTAATATTTATTTACCTGCTATTTTTAACACAAAATATGCTCAGAAACAGATGCATATTAAATAAAATCTATAATGATAATTAAATTTTTTTTTAAAAGTATTTATTGAAAATTTTTTTTAATTTTCAAATTTTATTAATCAATTAAATTTTGAAACTTTATTCTTCTATTATAAAGGATAAGAGAAAAAAATGTAGTCATTACATATATAGACGCGAAATTTATATATTAATATAATTCAATTTAAATATTTATCTCAACTATGGCAGCGTAAAAATATTATTACATAAGTTTCTGAAAAATTCCATAAATTTATTTAAATTACAAAGAGGCTTAAGAACCAAATACAAACGTAAATATTAGCTATTCATTTCGTTTGTCGAAGTTTATTCAATTTAGAAAGGATATTATAAAAGGGGTATTCCAGTTCTATGCTTCTTGATTTGTTTCACGTGTTGATATCTGAACAATAGGTTTTCCAAATACGTGAGATAGTTAATTCACTGATTTGTTCAAATTCTAATATGAAATGTATCTCGCTCAAAAATTTAAATTAAGCTTCACATAATTGGACTTTTAAAATAATGGTGCTTCCATAGTTCAATCATCATGAGAAAAGACTTGTTGGAATTTCTATTAGTCACTTAATATAAAAAGCAGTGCAGACAACACTCGGACTCTACCTCTTAGGTTAACGAGTTTGGAATATTCGCCCATCACCAAGTGCCTCGTAATTTTGAACCACTTTCAGGCGGCGATGTCACACCTGAGCTGGCACCCTCCTCTCCACAGTCCCTTAATAAATAGTCTATGAGCTCAAGACCATTGTGAGAAAATCCAGAACATTCCCAAGCATCCACTCCGACAGATGTGCACAGAGAATGCTAAAGCGCAACCCGTTGCTCAACAGTGGCTGTGACCAAACTGAAGACCTTTCGCCCTGTAGTGCGATATCGTACCATTATCCACTTTTTACAGACAAAGAGTCGTGTTCACGTATCGCTAGGGATGAAATACAACTATTTCATAAGAACGAAAATGGCAATTCTCATTTTTCAGAGACTTTTAAAAAAGTGTAGTCTTACATCTATATTCAGTAAAGCTGATTACCATATTACTTTCTATTCTTATACCAAATTTCTGGTAGATCCTTTGCCGCCTCAATTTTTCGATTCCAGCGGCAAATTTTTCAAGCTGAGGTGCGGTATACAATAATCTTACACATTATTTATCGTATAGTTTTAACAAATTAAGTTACCAGAAAGCACAATCTTTTCTCTTGATATGTTCATCGGTATTTCTTTGACACAGATTGAACTTGATGCTAAAGATCTGAATGATCCGACTATTATCTTTGAAATATTCCACCTTCATACTGTTCATTTCATAGATAACTAAAATGCATCTTTAAGAAGAAAACCTGACAAATTTTAAAGCCACCCCCTGAATAGATGTGCAAGTAGAAAGCAATATGTCTCATGTTGCGGATAAGATTACGTCCAGCTTTTTAAACCCGAAGACCCACCAATGTTTAAGCATGTCATTTGTTATTAAAATCAGTCGAAATATGTCTTCATGTAAAAGACAACAAACAGCCTTTTTATTTAAAATACAAAAAGATCACAATATTTTCCTAAATATCCGTTTTACTTAAGTATTTTTCTTATTAAATTATTCTTAATTATATCTAAATATTTTTCTACGCAGATGTGTTTATGTCTCTCTTAATGTTGTTGCTCTATAAGAAACTTTGATTATAAACTATATATAATAAACTTCGTTCTACAGCAATAAAACAGTTTAGTTAAAACATTCAATGAAAAAAATTATTTAACTAGGATTACGAAAATTTCCATTAAGGAAAAAAGCACGAAGATTAAAATTTCCCATCTGGAGTCCTTTTTAGGAATCTCAGGATTCGAAAAATCTCTTTTTTTAATGAATCTGTTTATATATTTTAATTATTAAATTTGTGTGTGTGATTTTAAAACTGTACAGATTTTGATTGATAACTTCTAATGGCTCTTGAAAAAAGTTTGCTATCAAATTCAAGAGTAAAATCAAGATTAAAAAAAATCTACCTGAAACTGCCGATATACTGAAAACAACGATCTGTTTAATGTTCGGGTTCATAAATTTTCTTTATCAGATTTATCAAGCATTTTCCCATTAAATTTTCCCATGTTTTCAGGCTTAGAGTATTGCAATAGCAACGCACTGCAGTTAAAACTCATAATTTCTTTCTTGACCTTTCTTCACTTCCTTTTTCTTTTTCTAAATAAAATTTTAAAAAAAAAAACTCAAAATAAAGAATATCTCTCGATTGTTATTATAATTTTTTTTTTAAATGTTAGCATTTTTTACATGCCATATTATATTCATTATATAAATAGAGAATCCATTACTTTTCTTCAGTTTGTTCTTTAACTTGATTTATTATTATGTCAGTGAGAAGTAAGAAACAGTAGATAAATATGTAATCAAATCTAATTTGTAACCGAACCTGTTCAACACTTTAGAATTCATACTTGAAAAATGAAACTGGCATATCATAATGATACGTTATACTTATTTTGTTTCGGCTTAATACTTGTTCTGAAATTCATGTCAGAATCTTTTGATGCCATGAACATAAATAAAAAACACAATATTCTGATTGATCATTAGAATCTCTCTTTAAATCTCTTTAACGTTTAATAAAAAAGATTCATAAATGCAAATATTTCTCTTTGTTTGCATTCAGATCGTTTAAAATGACTCAAATTCTCCTGTTCTGAATTTTATCTAAACAGCTAAATGGTTGTTCTATGTAATCTGTTCAAACGATTGTTCGACATTTCACGCACAAAGAATTGCATTTCAGTATTATATACAATGTTAAATATGTATTTCACATTTAATGATGATAAAAATTGAAAATCTAAAAAAACATTTCAAAAGAAAAGTTGTCCTTTAAGCAAAATTCAATTTTTGTTAATGATTTTGTCAACAAGTTTATTTTTTCCAAATATTTCACAGTTTTTAAACAACTGGAATTAAAAATAATTCAAAGATGCATTGATATAATAGTTTATCTCCCAATGTGTAAATTTCTATTTACATATTTTAATGTATATTTGCCTAATTTTTTTTACATTTATACCATATTGTTATATTACTTGATTCAAAATTTTCTTTAAAATCACAGAGTAACAAATCGAATCGAAATTCCATTTGACTGTACCAAAACTTTTGTATTATATTTTTTGATTATGTATTAGCGCTTATTTAGCAATTGGTATTTATTTGTGGAAATTTTTTCCGAACTAGATTATTTGGTTTTGAAAAATTATTCAATATTAAAACATCATGCCTTATCTTTTACTACAAAATGAAAATATTGGTATCTAAAATTATATTATATCTCAATACATTTAATGAATCCGTTTTACAAATTATTTACATCATTTATAATTACATTTATATTTTGTTATTTATTTTTTAAATATACTCATAAATATAAATTAAGGAAATACACATTTTTATTACATTTTAAAAATAAATTATTAATGCGTTAATATACAAAATAGTAAACATACACACATATATATATATATGAAATTCTAATGTATATCTTAACATTTTTTTACTTAGCATCGCTTATGTAATCATATCATATTGTTTTTCACTTATTAAGTTTTAGAATTCAAGAAAATATGTAGGCTTTGTTCCATTATTTTAAACTTCATTTTAAAATTATTTTTATCCAGAGGATAAGAAAAATTACTTCTTAGGTGTTACGATACATATCTTAGATGAAAGAATAGCAGCATCTTCTCATAGTAATCTTTAGGAATGAATCATTTGCGTAAGTAAACGTAGTTTGTTGCATAAAAAAAGGTGAAATCATCTAATTATGCCCCAAAATAGCCAACAGATTGTTATCATTGCTTGAATCACTGAAAATTCGGGGAAAGAATTGTTTGCCCAAAGATTATCTTTCATCTTTTAACTCTTATCCGTTTCGCTATTCTTCAAAAGAAAGGAATCATGTTTTATGCCCGAAAACGATTTTTATCCTTCACTCTTCAAATGTGAGAAATATTTGTTTCGCGTGTATTAAAAGTGTTATGATAAAATTACAATAAAAAGTAAAAAAAGTGTAATATTTCAAATAAAACTGAGTACGATAATGGTTGCTATATTATTTATGAGTGATATTCTACATTTATCTATACTTAATAATTCACATCATGAAATTTATTTTTAGAAGCATAAATCCATTACTGACCGTTTAAATTTTTATCTTCTCCAATTTTGCTTTTAAAATTAAATCTTTGAGCTTCATTTGAATATTATTAATAAAAACAAAATATGTATATTTGTAATATTTTCATTTTACTTAAATCTTTCTGCAGTTTTAAAATGCAAAAAGAAAAAGTTAAAAATAATTGAATGTTACAAAATACATTTAGGACACTTTCTATATAACATGCATCACTATTGTATATCTTAACTGTCAGTTGGTTTATTTTGAAGAATCCTAATTGAAAAAAAGATTTTTTCAATGTTTTTCTTTCCTCCAAATCTTTCGAATCTTGCTATAATGAGTAAAGATTTACATCTATTAATGAATAAAGGTTGACATCTTTATTCATTAATTAGATATGGAGATAGAATATTAGAAACCTTCCAAATAATACTAAAAATAATCCAAATTGAAAAATTGAATTTTTAAATTTACTCCCTTTTTGAGATTTTCCAGTTTTGATTTATAGTGTCTATTTTATAAAGGACACTTAAAACCGTGTGTGACTCTTTTATTTGTTTTGTTTGAAATATGAAAATAAATTATTAGCACGTCTTTGTACATTAAAATAAGTTTAGCGTTCATATTTAACGTAATAGTCATGCACAAATGTATATACATGTATTTAATGTATGTATATAACACCTAATAAAAAGAAAAACATATAGCTTTCGAATAAAATTAAATAATACATCAAAAGCTTAGTTTTAAAAATATTTTTTAAAATATATTATTCTTTCAAAATTTCTAAGTTTTTTAATCGTAATAATAAGTATAAAAAATGAAAACACCTGTGTTTTTGTTCGAAGAATGGTTTTTTAAATAAAAAATGCATAATTTTAGTTGCTATATATATATATATATATATATATATATATATATATATATATATATATATATATATATAACTTGTTTGAAATGAAGAAATTCATCTTAAAAAATCCTTAAAAGGAATAAGGGAATTTATGTAAATTTCTCGAATTTTTTTCCTTTTAAGGTAGTCTGATAAGTTTCATTAGATAAACATTTCTCTTATGCACGTGGATACATGAAAATGAAAAACAAAAATTTCATTATTGTATACCTAATGAATTATAAAACATTGAATATTCGAATACTGAAATTGAATTATTAAAGGACTATAGTGATGTTAAAATTATATAAATTAGCTTTATTTTTCATAACATTTTTATAAATTTTTTTAGAACGCGCTTTATTTTTAAACTTTTTTTATGAAAATATTATGTGTACTGTAAAAAAACTATGATTTATGTTTTCATGTAATGAGTATTGCTGCATAAATTAGGAAATGTATTGCAAAATATTATTCAAATTATTTTGTGTTTAAAAATCCCATTTTTAAGTTTAACAATTTTTTATCTTAAATTATTGTATTTGGATCAATTTTGCAATTTTATTTAGTTTTATGTGGTATTGTTCAAAAACATTTATTTTTTATAACATTGAGAACTATATGAAAAATTAAGTTTCGTAAATTTTACAGAACTAAGTTTATTGACCTATATTACTTAAAATACAACGTGAATGTTTTTCTGCATTTCCTATATTTCTGGAAAATATACGAATATATCTCAGATTAATATTAGGGAGGAAGAAACTTTTGAGTATTAATGAAAGTATATTGGCTAACATTTTGCTTTTATGTAATGAATGCTCTATTAAGGAGTTATGAATCACTAAATTTTTAATTTACTGTCAAATTTTGAATTATTTGTATTATAAAAGGTGATGATTTAACATAGAAAAATTCACTATGTTATATTATGTCACATGATAACTCTTTTAGACCAAACTCCGAATTTTTTAAATTTTTTCAATCACTGTTACTTTTAACAATAGTCATAAGCAAAATATGTCGTGTAAAAATTGTTACGATGACATTTTGTGGATGCAATCCAGTTACTATATATTTAATCAAATATTCACTGCTATTTAAAGTAACATTTGAGTTTCCACTTTTATAATTGCTCGAAATATTGGTTAAAAAATCTGAAGGAATTGAACTTGTGTTAACTCTATTTAAAAAAAAGCTGAATCTAAAAATATTTATTTGATACTAACTTGAAGTTGATACTAATACTACATTTAAAAATGTATTGCCATCTCTGTCAGTTATATTTTTTGCTGAAGTTAAAAGAAATTAAGTAAATATTAATTTTAAAATATACTTCATTAATAATCAAAGATTTTATTTACAGAATTATAAACGATATCAATGTTTTAGTAATTGCAATTCATGATGAAACAAAATATTATTAAATGATAACAATCCATTTGTTCAGTTTAATAATTAAATCAGCATTCGTAAAACTATCTAATGTATATCACTCAGGAAAACTATACGGAACGTAAAAACTTGGAAGTACAGAACATGAAAATGACATCTATATTGATAATGCTTTAATTTTTTTATTTTACCTTGTTTTTAGTTCACTTTGACTTAGATGTACCAGCACTAAATCACATCGTTGCGCGACTAAATTTGAATTATTTAATAACTTTGCTTTTCCAGTATAAAAGCACACAAATAATTATTTTTATTATTTTTTATGTTCTAAAAAAAGATACATTTTCTTCTCGCATCTCGCACCAGAATTTCATAGCTCACTTCCATTTCCTCTAGCTAACTTTCGAAAATCATGTGATAAAATGCGAATTTTTAATCAATATTTTCGAAGCTGAATTAATAATTAATGGGAAAAATGTTTAAGTATCAATGAGAAGAATTCATTATTATTTGAGAGAACTTTTTGTTGGTTAATTAGTATATTAACAATTAATTTGGTAACGATAGTTACGATACAAATATTATCCTTTCAAGAATAATTAAAATTGACTGTATTTGATGTTGCCCACACACATTGTGTGAAAAATGAAGTTTAATGGGGTAGTTTGATAATAATAAATCTTAACAATTTTACTGGTTTTATGAAGGCACACAATATTTAGTGAAATCTTAAGTAAATGGTTCCATTATTACAGTAAAATATAGTAATGGTTTTTGCAAATAAATATAATCTCTTAAAACAGTTATATAGAAATTTAATGGAAGTTATTTGAATAAAATGTTTTGATTAGTTTTTCATTGCGGTTTATGTTATGATGTACATTATAATGTATTTATCGTAATATATTAATCCACAATAACGTCCTATGCCCTTTTTGTTGTTACAGTCGTAAATTTTTTTCGCGAAGTATACAATGTTCTTTCTAGTTCAGGTTTAATTTTCAAAATAAGATTTTCTTTCTATAAATTGAAATCGATATTCATTTATATAAAAAAAATTCATTTATTATTATGGCGTAAAATTTCTCCTAAAAATTGTGTTTGACCGACCACAAACTTTCAGATTTCTTTATACAATTTTAACAGAAAAATTCAATTTCAGTACTTTCTTCCTCACAAATAGTGTTCTATTTTTAAAAAGAAGTATTGGAAATTAATTTTAACTTAAAAACTAACCTGTGGCATGATGTGAAATATATGTGTTAATATATTTAAACACAATTTTGATAAATTGATTTTGTATATTTTGCTGAAAAGATTTTTATAAATGCGTTACTTTATGGTTTATGAAATAACAAATGTTATTTTTTTTTTAAACTTTTTATTATATACTCCAAAAAATTACGAATATTTTTTAAAATCTTAACTTTCCTGGTTGTTTCGTTCTGTTTCGCTCGAAAAGAAAAAATCCACTTTATTTCAACCCATTTTCTACAAATGCCCTTTTAACTCTTCGCAGAATTTTCTTATTCTGCAATTTCCTGGATTGGATTTCAAAATCAGGAATGAAAAGGAAGGCTTTCAGAATATAACCTTTATTGCTTAAAATTGGTTTTCGTGCGATAAAATTTAATGCTGCCACCATTTCATTTAATGGTATCAATATTCATAATAGGGAAGAATAATATACCAAGAATTTTTTATTCTAAATTGAAATTCAGAATAAAAATGCTTACAGATGTAATGCTATTAAAAGAGGAATACTATAATGTTGTTTTTGCTGCTGATTAATCTCTTTACCTCTGAAATTATCATAGAAGTGCTCTTCAGAAAAATAAAAGTTTTCCTGGTTTTTCTATTATACTTATGAATTCAGATTGAGTATGTTCATTTCAATGAATTTATATACGATTTCTCGCAATATTTATCTGCAAGAACAAAATTTTCTAATCATAAAGATTATTTCATTTTTGTTTATACTCTGATATCTAAAATAAAATAAACGAATACCTTTTTCAAAAATTCATTTCAGTCGTTTTTGTTTTAAAAGTTGTTTTCATACTATATCATTTCAGTGGAAAGAAGGCATGTGTTTGTGTAGTTGAGCCTTAAAAATGATACCTGCATGAAAGATGCATGTTATTTTTCTGATTGTTAATGTTTTCATACATCAAACTTAAATGCGTCACAAGGAGAACAGATAAAATCGAATAAGAACTGCAATACTTTCCAAAGATATTTTTGTCAGATTAATTTCGGATTATCACAAGCATGGTCTCTGTCACCTGCTCTAAAATTTTGATTTGTGGTTCTGGGCAGGTATTCTAAGAAAATGTTTGTGAAATAACCAGCTGTTTGACCGTTGGCCGACTCAGACTTTCGCCATTAGATCTAAAATACAATATAGTGACAAATCGTAAATGAAATGTTCATCTAAGAAGATCAATCTAAATTATTTTCTGCTAGAACTATGTTGGTTGCCACTCTTTTTTTTTATTTTCACAATCTGATAATTTTGATTTAAAGTTGTGTATACTGCTTTTGAATAAAGCAAGATTGGGCTGTGTCTTCTTATGCGACAAAGTTCTGCATATGAAGCAAATTTCAGTGATTTTTCCTCTTTAGAAAACTTGCATGATTATCACCGTCTTGCAAGCATCTGCGAAATAGAGAGAATACATCGAGGAGGATTATACTGTAGACGGGTACCTTGATCACACATCCAAATAAGTCAGTCTATTCAATCTTTCGAGCGGTTATTTTAGGGAACTGTAAGAACCAAATTCTCTTTTATGTAGGCAATCCTGCTCAATTACAGTTGCTTCCTTCGTCGATTAATTGAGGAAAGAGGATTTCCTCCGTTATAATAATGTGACAAACGAAGTAGTGAGTATTATTCCTATCTGTGATGTGTTAAATGATTGTTTGAATTGCGAACGAAACAAATGACAGTCCTTTTTTTCTGCAGAATTTGACTTTATGTAATTGTTAGTTTTCGAAGAAAGTACGTAGCTGCCACATAATTTCTGGCACTATAAACCGACTAAATCTATGTAACAATAGTATTCGGTTTGATTATATATGTGTGTGTATGTGCTGTTGTGGGTATGTCTAGGGTATTGCTGAATAAGGATTGAATAATAACTAATATTTAATAATACAAAAGATTAGATTACAGGAGCGTTTTTACTACTTCCTCGCTGATTCATCTCCCCGCGCAATTTGTGAGTACATGAGAAGAGCTCAAGTGGGGGGGGGGGCAGTAGCGGTGGCGCTGCATTCTCTGGAGTATATACAATTTAAAAAAAAAAATTCAAAAGTTCAAGTAGAAATTGTGTTGAACAGCAACACGTTTGAGACTTAACATTTATATTTTCTGCGTGAGTGGCTGTGGGTTAATTTCTAGGTTTCATCCTTGGGACCTGTGAATAGTCATCCACGTATGAAAAATCCTTTCAGAAGACAATGACAAATTAATAAAGTATCGCAGTAGCATTGAACTTCTCCCTATCTATTAAGATGTAAGTATTTAAATAATAATAATAATAATTTAAGGTAAACGAGTTGTAGATATTAGTCAGAGTAGTTCTTTGTTATTAAGTAAACCACTACTCAATGTCATGTAAAATAAAGGAGTTAGATAAACAATTTTTATTTAAAAAAATTCTGTTAATATCCAGGTACGAGGGTTGCTATTTATATTTCTGGCCTAATAATGAAAAAACAAATATGTAGGATCGAAATTGGTTTTATTGTTTTTCAAAATATTCTCCATGATGATCAATACACTTTTGCATGCGTTTGAACCAATTTTCAAAGCACTTTTTCCAGTCCGATTGAGGTAACTCCAAAACATGCGTTTTAAATGCATCAACCGCTTCTTCGGGGGTCGAAAATCATTGTCCTCGTAATTTATTTTTGATGTGTGGGAATAAGAAGAAGTCATTGGGTGCCAAATCAGGGCTGTACGGCGGATGACCCATCAGTTCGATCTTTCGCTCCGTCAGAAATGCCTTTGTTTGAGTCGATGTGTGAGAGCTCGCATTGTCATGATGAAGAATGATTCGCCTGTTCTTCTGCTTTTTTCGAATTTTTCCGATGACTTCTGGCAAACAAATGGTCGTGTACCATTCAGAATTGACCGTCCTGCGTTGCTCTAACGCCACTGTTGCCACATGACCGTTAATGCCGAAGAAACAGGCAATCATTTGTTTCGATGTGCTTCTTCCTCGAACAACTTTTGTTGGTTTTGCCTCGTCTTGGAAGACCCATACAGTTGATTGCTGTTTTGTTTCCGGCTCATATGCATAGATCCATGATTCGTCACCTGTGTAGATGTTATACACAGCCTTTGATGTACCTTGAATGTATTTTTCCAACATTTCCTTGCACCAATCGACACGAGCCTTTTTTTGAGCGTTTGTCAGATTATGCGGGATCCAACGCGAACAAATTTTTTTTACGCTCAAATGTTCATGCAATATTTTATTGATGCTAGTCATACTAATGTCCAAAGACGCCTCTATCTCACGGTATGTCACATGACGATCTTGCTTTATCAGTTCACGCACAGCATTGATCTTTTCTGGCACAACAACGGATTTTGGACGACCTGCACGGGATTCGTCCTGAATCGAACATCGACCACGATTAAATTCGTTATACCAATTTTTTACAGTGCTGTAGGATGGCACTTTATCGCTGTATAAAGAATTAAGTTCATCGAAGCACTCTTGTCTTGACAATCCACGTCGAAAGTTATGAAAAATAATGGCACGAAAATGTTCACGATTCAATTCCATTTTTTGACAGAGAAGAACTTTTCAATTTACTGTCAACAACACAAATAAAGCTATAATGGTAAATCGTCTGCTGAATTTATGTTTAAAAATATCAAACTTTCGATTAAAATCGTCTTCGGTCGCCTAGCAACACTTACTGTTGCCAAGGCAAGAAATATAAATAGCAATCCTCGTAAACTGACTTTCACCTCTAATTTACAAACAAGTGGTTATAAGCATATGTTACTTGTAACAGATGGAAAAAGAAATAACTAATAATTTAATTAATAGCAATAATTAAAAATACTGTCCATATTATGAATGTTACTATAAACATTTCTGGGATACTGAAACTTTTAATTAAATTTTTTCTATGAAATAAATTACCGTTTTGAAAAGAGAGTTACGAATGAATTGAGCTAAAAAAGCTTACACCATGAAGAAGGTCTCTACAAAATGTTAAATAATTTTCTAAAATCTTGTAAAAAAATGAATTACTCAACAAAATCATGGGAATTTTTTTACTAAGGGAGAGTAAATTTAAGTTAGAGTTAAATGTAATTCTTATTCAAATTATAAGTCTCTACTTTAAATTTGTCATTTAAAATATAAGTAGTTAAGACAATACCATAAACAGGGATAATAGTTTAGAAATAGTTAGAAAAAAGTGAAATAAAATATTTCGAAATCATAATCCACCATTTTGGCTGCAAATAGAATCCTATTTAATTTACAAGCAGCGGGATTTAACTGCTTTACTTGCTTAGATTTAAACTGACAGAGAACGCAAGAATAATTTTCAGAGACGTCGTAAAAATTGGTTACAGCAACCAAATAATGAGAATCATATTACGTGAGTCAAGTTTTAAGTCACGGTTAAGTTACTACAAAACAAGAAATTGTTAATCATGAATAAAAAAAAATGTTTAAAAAATCAAGAAATTCAATCTGCTGAATTCCACAATAGTCTGATCAAAAATGTTTTACTTTCAAGTAAAAATCCGTAATCACTTTTTTTTTACTTAAAAAAAAATTATTTTAAAGGATACTCGAAAAGAAAATGAGTATAAAGAAAAATAAAAAAATAAAAATGTTTCATTTTAAAACTCCAGTTGATTTTTAGTATTCCCCACATAAAAGAGATTTGTGTGTTTTTCGAAGAATTATTAAAAACAAAAAAATGGCTTTATTATTTTTAATAATTTAAAACGTCAAAATATTTAAATATTAATCTAAGTAAATAATATAGTGTTGCTTTAATGCAATATAAATGTACAATTACTGAAAAAGCAAACCGAAATATCTGGTAATAATTAATTATCGAATTGTTATTACTACAGGATAATATTTTTAATTATTATAAAAGAGTATTGTAAATCCTATAATAATCAACCAATAAATTTAATAATTGAAAGAATTTTTTTTTTCTTTTTGTTTAATAAAATCACTTGAAAGTGATATAATTGATACGAGCCTAAGCTTATATAAAATGCGAAATATTTGTATGGAAGTATAGCATTTTTAATTAAATATTTCTTTTAAATAGTATGCATTTCGTTTTTATGTGGGAAATACAAATGGTTTACAGAAACAGCGTGTAAATTTTGTTATAAATTTAATGAGTGTAATATCGAATTTTAACTACAAGTTTTCTGTAGATTTCCCTAAATGTTTATTACTTTTCTTACATCATTCTTAAGCTTTAATAATTCTTGAGAATCTGATCCGTTTTCTTATTAGAAACACCGTCAGCTTAAAAAAATAATTTTATTTTCAGTGACTAGATATTTTTAAATTAAATGGTACTATGTAATAAAAAAGATCATCAATTACCACTAATAACTATCGGAACTGATATACATTATTCTTTAGACATTTAGTTCCCTTAAATGTTATCATGCTTTCATACATTTATCTGGAAATTACTAGGCACATAGAATATACATTTGCTCCTAACCTGCAAAAATCATTCTTCCTTGAAATAGTGAAACTTAATTATTTCGATGTATAAATAAATAAAATTATATAATTTTATTTTTAAAATTTAAATCATTTGTGCCAGAAAATAGCTTCCTCGCCCCCCACTAAAGTCAGCAACTTTTTATTCAGTAAAGTAATTTCCTAATTTTATTTGAAACTGGTTCCAAATTTCTTTCATGACACATTTCTCAATAGCTATAAGCCATATTTTATTTATATCATCACTACGCATGGTGATTTTGTCATCGCGTAGTGGGCATCTTACTGTAGAAAGCAGATATAAGGGAGGGATTTTAATATCTACCACTCTTTTATGCTGGAAAACTTTTAATAGATAGTGAGGCATATGTATGTATCACAAGGAAGAAAACTCGGAAGACTCCCAGTCACACACCCGATAGATCTGCATGCAGAAGACAGAAGCGCAACATTCCTCTCCCATTTCACAATAGTCGATGGGACTGAACCTTAAACCGTACTCTCTTTAGAGCGCATTGCGTGTTTGATTGCAGTGATTTTGAATTCAATGTTATAGAACGCAGATGATTATCCTAGTGAACAAAATATGATCTTAGAGGAACAAAACAAATTATTTTCCATTTCCTTTCGTGAGAGAAAAATCTGATTATGTAATAATTTTTGCAAAGTTTCTTTATAATTACTTCTAAAAATTATCTCGATAGGATAAATAAGCGTTAAATGTGGAATGAACAAAAAATACAAATGCTTGCCATTGACAATAAACTAATTAAGGAATCATTATTAAAGTGAACTTTCAAATCGAATTTGTTTTTCATTTTTATCCATTACTAGAACTTTAATTAATTATATCCGTGGACATTTTCTAAGTAGAAAGAATTCTATCCCGAATATAAATTCGCTTTTACCCACCCTTCCGAGTGAATTATCGTAGCTATGACAATTAAACCTTGATACTCATTATTTGCTTAAGTTTCACTAATGACATCGGAAACCGTTGGAAGAAAAAAGGGTGAGCATGCGCACTTGAGCTAAATGCTAAAGGTTCAACAGGAGCTATTTAGTTGTTTAAAGTAGTAACTCATTTCTTAGCATGTGTATAATTCACAAAACTTATTCGTTTCTTCAAATATAAAATTGACAGAAAATTATTCAGAAGATAATATGAAAATATTCTGTGAAACTCCAGTCTACATATAAATTTATTTAAATTTATGATACTTCTAATGAATAGCTCTATAGAAAAATAAAATATGTAAACAACAGTATTGAGAATCATTAAATTTTTCTGTAGTTACAAATATTTAAATAATTCAAACATACGGTAATTTTACGAACATTTATTTAATAATCAATTTTCGGTAATATCTTTTAATTTATCACATATATTTTCCGTTTGTTTGTTTCGATGTTTATACTTATTTATAATTAATATTATGAATAAATTTAGTGTGGAGATTTTTTTTTCTAGTATTTAGAATCTAGGATAAAATATATAAACATTTTTCTTAAAAAATTATGTTCTCAATAATTGTACTCTTACGCAAAATAGGGTAAGAGTACAAGTGGGATTGGAACCCAACAGTTCGTGGGTTCGAATCTCACCTTAGGCATGGACGTTTGTAGTGGTTCGGAATCCACTTTAAGCCGTTGGTCCCGGTCTAATTAGCCTTCGTGTGCAAAAAATGACCGTTGAGCGACAAACAAACAAACTTACACAAAATAATCAGATACAACAAATTCATGAGACAATCTTGCATACTTCAAATATCGGTTTGACCAGGAAGTAGTCAAACACTACTTTGGAGTAAAGGTTATATATATATATATATATATATATATATATATATATATATATATATATATATATATATATTTCATACCGAGTCGCCCGATCCATTGCGTACTGTTAACTGGAGTGCTTTTCATAAATAATGGACCATATTCTCTTATCGTGAGAAAAGAAATCTGGAAAACTTCTAAGGACGCACCTTAAAGATGTGCATGTCGCGTAAAAAAAAGGGGGGGGAATTGTAGTCTTCCAATATTCAACGGCTATTTTAACTCGCATTCTTGTTGCCATTGTTCTACTGCTAAATCATAATACATTTCATACTGCATTTTCACGACACCCAATCATGTATCAAGTGAATGCTGCTGGTAGGTTATTTAAACATTTATTACGTTTTTTGCCTTCGCAGAAGGTTTTCCATAGATAACTATCCATATTCACATGACGCAAGTGAGGAGAGCAAGAAAATTCTCAAGCACACACCTTCTTATGTGAGCATACATGAAGCACAAATGCAACATCTATTCTCTGTTGTTTCATCGGACTTGAAAACTCCAACTTCTCAGAGCATCTTTTTAACACTAAGTCACAGCGAAATACTATATTTCTTAGACTTTTCATACCAAATTAAAAATTTTGTTTCTTAATTCAATATTTTTTATAGTAATTATCGTGAACAGCCACATTACTTATTTTTGTGATTCATTTTTGTTATTTTACGCTATATTTACGTTTAATAGAAGCTGATATATATTAGACTCGATTAATTCAAAAAGAAGTTTGATAAATAATACGAGAATAATACCCGTAATAATAGCTGATTTAATTTTCATCTTTAAAAATTGTTATTTTCATTTCCTTTAAAAATGCCACTAAACTTCTATTGCTTAATTGCATTATCATTCAAGCTTCATATTACAACTTTCATTTGTTATAAAGACATTTATCGCTAATTTAATATTTTGATTTTCATTCTTATTGTTCATATAAAAAAAAAAGATTCATTATATTTTTAAAACTCGATTCGAAAAAAAAACATTAATATTCGTCTAACGTCTATTGAAATAAATCACATTTATAAAGCCTCATTCATAACATGCAAATATTTGGAACACTAATTAAAAGAGTTTGAGTAAATTTTTACTTCTTATCAATGCAATTTGCATATTAATTTGCAATTATCAATTTTTTTAATCATCAAGATTTTATCTTAATGTCTTCATCAAGCTTCTTCCATAGATGGTGAGTACAAAGGCGGCTCTCGTACTGAGCACCACTCCTTCCTTCTTCATTAATCACTTCAGAAGCTCTATTCTTGCCGCTCAGTCCCACACGGAATATATTTGGAGACAAAAAAATAAATACACGATGGTATGAAACGTCACCCCACGCGCATATCAAATACAAAAGGTAGCCTCCTAATTCCATCTTTCTCGCCCCTATTGTGTGAAAGTAGAAAAAACGTGGGTGTACCAGGGAATCACGTATTTTGTTTTAATAAAAGCAGCGGGCACGACCTTTGAAGGCCGAGGTTATTATAATTACCCACAGGACTGTTCCTGTTGATAGCTTTCCTTCATGTAAAGGGTTAATATTATGCATGATCCATTTTTTTTTTTTTGGTGGGGAAAAAAATAGGCACACGTGGGGGTAATTGAGAAATTGGCTTTCTAAGCGTCGTGTGTTCTGTTGTTGCATTCGAATATTGGTAAATTTAAGTGCTGTGTTACAATTCTGTGAAGTTTTGAAACTAATTCTAAGAGATTAAATTAATGATTGATTGAAATAATTTGACATGTTTTGGAAGAACGATGGTGATTGATTTCCGGCCATTTTTCGCAAATGAATTTTAAATCTTGATCATAAATCTTTTAAAAAGTATATTGAGATATCTATAGTCTTGTTAAAGGTTATATAATTTAGCAAATGATTGAAAATTTTTTAAGCAAAACTTAAATCAATATTTTTTTCTGAATGTGAAGTTTTTGTCTATATTCGCAGGTTAAAATTAAGAATCTTCAAGCTGTAGTCAGAAAATCTGTTTTATAGTTTCATATTTGTCACTCGAGGGTCAATTTTTTTCACTCGAGGATTATGTTTCACATATTTAAAAAAAGTTAAAATGGAAAAAATTCTCTAGCATTGAAATGCGATATTTTTAATCATGTAGAATTTCAGCTAACTCTTTCGATACATTAATTATGTATAATTTTACAATCACTCTTATAAAGGTATCATTAATTAGTTAATAAAAAAATAAATTATCTAGACTGAGAATCTTTTGATCCCGAAGAGCATGTTTTGTTAAGTGGAATAGTAAGTTTTCCTCGTATAGAAATTTAAAGGGTATTAAATGAGTACAAAGCATTTTTTATAATTTTTGTGAATAATTAAAAATCAAACAATTTTGAATAGAAATAATTATTGTTACCTGTTTTCCGCAAAACATATTGGTACATTTATATAATCCCATTTACCCAGAAAGTTGGTGCAAATTTTGCCAAATTGATGACAAATCGTTCAATATTGTTCCAAATAGCATATTTAATGATTATTTAATGAAAATTAAAAAATCAGAGTTGGTTTTTTTTTTTTTTAAATGTTGAAATTAGCGTTTTAGAACATATGAGCAAAAACATTTATGGAGGTACTTTATTTTCTAAAATTGTTAAACACACACACACATGAATATAAAATACAGTATTTTTCAACAACAAAAAGTAAGTAGAAAACTTAAAAAGAATAATCTTATTTTGGCAGTCAAAACAGTTGCATTATTTTCTCTTGTAAGTTCCAAACGATAACTATTTATTATGCAAAGCAAATAAATAATTATTATTAGAACTGAACTCTTTTCTAAAGAAATCAAATGATTTATCTAAGTAACTGTTATAGTTTCCTGTTGTTGTTGGCAAAAAGTTATTACATTTAGTGCAGTTTTTTCTATTTGACGGAATTTTATGTACCCTTATATTTTGCGCATCTATTCATCTATTTCACATCGCGATTGTGATATTGATCAATGGCGTATTACTGTTCCTGATCAAATGGTAAAGATATTTCAGAAATTCATTGGAATACAGATTAACGTTAATTATGATCAAATTTTACATTGTGAGTATTGTTTGAAAAAATACATTTCGGTATTACTTAATTTTCAGGTCCGTTTTTGAATATAATGTCTAGATTGTTGCCAAGTTGGCGATTGTTTTTATGTGACATCAAAAGATACATCTTTATCAATGTATTTTTGTGCTGTATGAATACCACAAGATACGATTCTGTAGATAGAAAAGTAATCAATGCCTTCTTTCTTTCTTTTTATTACCTTCTACAATGTACGCCTATAAACTACAGTTAACATGTAGTTCTTTTTCATATTCAACTTTTATTTTGCAATCTTTAAATCGAAAAAATGGTGCTCGTAAAATTCGACAGATAAAAATTGAATGTGAATTATTTATGGTTATCCTGTACTCAATAACTTTTTTTTCGCGTGACTTGGCGGTTTTTCACTGGGGTCGTGAAAATTAAATCATATCGTTATTTCTAATTAAATCAATCTTTGAAATAAAAGTTTAATATTAATTTAAGTATAGTATTTCATTTGTAATTTAATTTTTTTATTTTCTTAATAACGTTGTTTCAAACATCAATTTTTATAAAATTATTTTTAAACTTTATATTGATTCTTATTTTCCTTTAAAGATAAGCAAACGTGTAATCTAATGATTAACTTTTACTTAACTTTCCATTTTGAGAGGAATCTGGAATGGTGAATTAGCGGCATTGTGTTGGGTCATTTTTCATATATATTCTGGTATAAAAAAATATTAACTGCAGACCATTAGTGAAAATAAGTTTCGCTGTTGTGGAAAATAATTAATCTCTTAATAAAGTTATTTGCATTATCACAATATATAGAGGGGTAAAGATATTTATATTTTATTTATATCCAATAAAAATTTAAAAATAAAACAGAATCCCCTTGTATTTGGTATATTATATGCCCCAATTAATTAGAAAAGCTCACACGCAAATTTTGTTTATAAAATACCATTATTTCAGTGCCACACAAATTAAATTTGTTTAAATAATTTCAATAAAATTAAAGTATTGTTTTCATTCTTTTTCCAAATTCAACCACTGTAATTATCAGTTTCGAAAAAATGAATAAAATTATTTCCGAGTTCAAAATTAAAAAAAAAAGTATGATATTAGGGTTAGAAAATTAAGCTCAGTCCAATGCAATGAATAAAAAATATTACTTCAGTAAAATCTATGAATAAAGCTGAAAAATTCTCCATATATATTCCCAGTCCTTGACCCTAAATTAATAAATCTTTTCTGTGGAATCATCATTACAAAGAAAATCCTCAAAGAAGACATGAATACATATGTTGAGGTTGATATGCATAAGTTAATGTATTAAACATTCTAGTTCTGTGTATGACCTTGTCGCTCATTTTATGGACATTAATCAGAGCGTTCTTTGACAGGAAATTGTTATATGTTCCATAAATTAGTCATCTCATTCTGCCAAGGTATTACTTAACATCAGAACTTCCTTCGCGTTTCTTCTTTAATGCTCAGAAATAATACGTCTTTTACGCAGTGATTTTTCCTTCTTTTTAGAAAAATCTCGAATATTCGATAGCAATTATAGAAAGTGAATATTTTTGAATGGTAAAAGAAATGTTTTCTGAAATAATGTTGGTTCACTCCTGCTAGAAATTGATAAATTTTTAGTGACTAATTCGATATTATATCATTCATCATTGTTGCTAAGCAACAGTGATTTGTTGTTTGGCTTTTCTCTACAGTTTATTTAAATATAATTATTTAAAAAATTGAAATCCAAATGATTGCAAATTTCGTTTTGACTATTTCTTGTGAAGGGATGATTAAAATTATTGATTTCTCTGTTAGTAACTTAAAATAAGTGATAAATGTGGTCGCAGCAGTTACATAAGCGTCTGAATATAGATTTATTATGACTTATGGTCAGATTGTTCCTTTCGTATTGAAAAATATCAGATTCAATCCTAATTTTAATAAATAACCTCATATAGATGTTGCATCTGTTTTGTTCAGTCACATCAGCTTGTGCTTGAATTTTCATTCCGCTTAGTGGATAGCTTAATTGTTATGAGCTAGTGTTGGGGTTTTGAACATTAACACACAGACTTTTCATTGACACAGTAGACTATATTTACCTTTCTCAAGAAATGTCGTTTCAAGAAACTACTAAACAGTCCCCGGAATATTAAAAAAAGATGACCACTCAATAACTTTAACTGTTGAAGAATGCAAAGACGTTGGATACATACGAAAAAAATATTTGCTACACCTGGAAAATTTTATCTGAAAAGAAAGTTATTATGCTACCAAACAGAAATGGGAAAAAATTTTAAATCAACAATTTTAAATTAGATTATTTTTTATAGGAAATATATATTTCATCCAGACATTATTTATTGACAGAATGAAGATTAATTTTCCTTACAATGGAAAAAAAATTTAATTTTAATTTGCTGATAAATAGTTATTAGAAATAATTTATTGCTTTTAAAAAAATATAAAAATTTATTTCAATTCTCTAATTTTACTTAAAAAAATTCAAATCAAAAGAATATTTTTCCTCTCCTTCTAAATAAATTATTTTGTGAGTCGAGTCACAAAATTAAACTATATTTATTAAACTATATTTATAAATATGCCTTTGTCTTGAAGCCATAGAACATTTTTATTTGTACTTTCGATTCACCCACAATTTTCATATAAATGGTTAGTTGAATAACCAAAACGCGCATATGTGATTTACAAAAAGGTTTACCGTAATACAATAGGAAATTCCTACGCAAGAATTTTTATCTGATTTCTTTCCATCTTCACTTATATTTTACGCCATTTTCTTTTTAAACCATTTCTATCAGGTTTGTGTTGAGAAAAAACTTTTTTCTCACGTCATTTTCAGCAAATTAATTTGCGTATAATCTTTTTTTTTTTTTTTTTTTTTTTTTTTAAATTCTGTTATCATAATCATTCATTTAGTATTACAAATTATTTTAATTTTACAAATTAAATTTCAACATTAAAGAAAATGTTACTACTTTTATCATTAATATGGAAACTGATTTATGAAGCATGATTTTAAAATAAAATCGAGTTGCTACATTTTTATATGCTTGATATGGCAGATTAGCTTTTTAATTTCATATCCTTTTAAGAAAAATCGAGAGTACATTAAGAATTGCTCGCCTCCTTCTTTTAACATTTATTATAGTGTAATAATCTGGAAAATAATTAAAGATGCATTAATTATAAAAAATCATAATTTTAAAATATTACTACATTAATTTGTGTGTTTATTAGTAGTCTAGGTTCCTTAACCATAAAATGATTGTTTCTTACTTTTCAGTTGAGATCATGGCTATATTACTTTATTACAATTCTCATTGGCTTAAAATATCCATCACGTGAGACAGCGTTTCACCTACTTTACACGTAATTAATTATGACATGGTATTGAAACGGCGTAGTAAAACCGACTTGCCGACGAATTTGCTTATTGCTTTCAAATTGCTGTCTTCGAGCGGTAACAAACATGGCGAACATCGAATGTCTGAGTGTCGTCGGCGATGAGAAAAAATCCTTTCATGATTTTTATTAGTAATAAAGAAGTATTTTGAAATTATAATTGTTTTCAAAAGTTTTCAAAATCATGAAAATTAAATGTTGTTATAAATAATTAGTTTTTTTTAAATATTTTGGTTTCGAAATTTCCTGAAATTGTTATCTTTGATCAATTTAAGTTTTCTTGCTAAGCTCTTTGGCTCACCAATTTCCCTTGTGTTCGTTGACTAACATCTCGTATCATTTCACGTTCTATGGAAATATGTTATAACTTTTCTAATCCTTTTTTATTTTTTATTCTATGAACATTTCGTGCGCAAAACGTTGATTGTTACTAGTATCCGAAACCATTGTTATAAATCTTTTCGAATGGCTTTGAGCCAGATGCCCTTAACAATATTCGAATTGATTTGGACATGACACCCATCGCGAATAACGACTCTATGGCTTCAGCCCGCCGGAATCAAAATAAAAAATATTGTCGAAGTTCATTTTGTTAATAAAACGATTTCTTATATAAAGACCAAATCTGCGGTTTGAGAAGTCGTTTTCCATTGATTCAAGCCATTGACACGTTGGCTTTAGAACAGAAGAAAAAGCAACATGAAAAAGACAAGACAAAACAACCACTTTATGGTTGTTTTAAGTGGGCAAGAACGTTTTGAATTAGGTGTTTTTACATTTGTTATTCACTTATTTAGTATTACCACGCTCTATTACCGTTTAATCAGCTTAGAAATGGAATATAAATTATCATTTTAAATATTTCAAATAGTCGTAAAATATTTTCCAGCACATATTAATTTTGACTCTCTTTATTTTCTCTTTGGACAAAAACCTTGAAGTATGATAGAACATTCAATTTATATTAACCTAATATAGCTAAGTGTGAATTGAATTTTTTAAATTTAAAAATAATTTATGTGAATGTGTTTTTTATTCCGAAGATGTGAATTTGATGGGACTTTAAAAGCAATTTTCTCACCGATTCAGAGAAAAAAAGAAAATAATTGAGGACTTTATTTTTTGGAAAGTTCTCCTGCAGAAATGTATTGATGCAATGAATTCTTTTGCTTTTAATTAGTTTAAATATCATAAATGTGTCTCAAATATTTCAGAGCGAGTTTCATTTACCAACTTCCATAAAACAATGAATTGCGATATATTTTACTTCCGATATTTCAAATTACAATAATTAATATAAAACAATTTAAACAAGTCGTCAGTATAGGAAAAGACTAGTGTCTTGATATATACTGTATTGTCTTGATATTGAATAAGAATATTGATAATGCATCTTATTAACCTTTTGACAAACAATTTAAATAGAATTTGAAGCGACTGAAAAATACTGTCCCGCTCAGTTGAAAAAAAAAGTGAAAGTTAAGAAAAAAATTATTATAAAGTTTGGATATTTATTAATTAAGTAGATACATAGATTTCATTTCTTGGTATACACTTTCGAATAATCTTCATTATAGTGACCTCTGTGAAATGAATTACGAGTCCGATTCGTAATTTTATGTCAAGATTTTAATTTCTGCTTGAAACAGCCTTAAAATGAAAAATGCTGAAGCTAATGTTAGCAAACTGTTTTACAAGAGATATCGAAATTTTATTTCACTCAAATAAAGTTAAAATGTTATCATTAATCAGGAATGGTGTTGTATACAATATTAATAAGTGTAATTATACATAAGTAGATGTTTTATACTTTCAATCGTTCCTACAGCTTATTGTGAAATATTACAAGTATGACGTCCACCATATTTTTATCGTGAGTTAAAAAACTCATTTTTATATTCTCGATATTCGCTGTTTATATAACTGGAAAAATGTATGCTTTTCTCTGTGAATAACTTTTCCCTTTAAACTTTCTAAAATTGTTTATGTCCCCATTTGTAGTGATATTTTTTACACGTCTAAACTATTTCTAACTGGTTGATAAATGGTTGTTTAAGATTTTCATCTCAGTCTTTGCATGTTCTCCAGCATATATGCGCGTTGATTTAGAATCCATTTAAAAAGTATAACTTATCGTATTAGCGAAGAGTATAAATAACCGGTAAATTAACTAATATATATATATATATATATATATATATATATATATTGTGTGAAAAAGAATAACTAAGTTGATTATAAACAAATTTTAAAGACTATCGTTGCAATTAATGTGAAAAAAAATAGATCCCACTCTTTCAAATCTTATTAATTGAACAAAACAAAATATTTGTTATCGTTTGCAATTGAAATGCTAAAGCAAACTGTTGCTGTTTTCCAAAGATAAATTTTAAATTTATAGCCAACCGTCAGAAGTTGCTCGTTAAAAAAAGGATAAACAAAGCGATTGATGGCACATAAAATTATTCATTTGAGTGAAATGAGACTTGAAATAATAAACAGATTGTTATTACTAAACAGATGAGTCGTAAAATTAAATAACTTCACTAGTTTTATTGCGAATAGTATTGTGCTTTGGGGTATTTAACTGAATCAATATTTTTCATCTGCTCATGGATAGTATTTCTATAAACTTAAATGGCACTCCTTTTTACTGACTTCTGGATGACAGAAGTATATATTAGGATTAAAAATTGAAGATTCGATGTTACTTGTAACATTTTAGTGAATTTTGTATATCCTTGTATTAATGAATGTATTTTTTTTTCTCAGGTTTTTAAAAATCGCTATTTTCCCATAGTTTTTGAAACGGTATCGCACGTGTAATTTGTCGCCTTGATTGGACGACAGCCGAGCAATAAAAGATGAGAAAATTTATGGTCCATAAAACTGCCTCGGCTCGTGATTTGCTCTTGAAAAGAAAGAACTTTTTAACCAGGATGGGAAACGTCAGTTGCACTGTCAGACCGCCTTCCCTCGTCTAGGGACTTACAAACGGAGCATTGACTCTGTTATGCATGTTGTTTTCGCACGCCACTTTGGCAAACTTTACGAGCAATAACTCCTTCTGGAATAAAATAGAGAATTCGTGAGCACTGTAAAATGAGTGATGACGAATATGCTCTTTTTTGGCGGGTTTTTTTTTAAATCCTGACGATGACTGAAACACAATATCAGTTATTTCTACTTTTCTTTTAATTCAGATGTCTGTTAACATTATTATTTTTCAGTTTCCAAAACTAAGAAAAATCCATTTTGTCTGGATAATTATATTGAATATTTCAACAGATATAAATCACAGCCACTAGTAATTTTTTATTTTGTATCCTATTGCAACGGTTACGAGCTCTGTTACATTTTTGAATAAAATTTTGCTCCTTGTAAAATGTCGTCGATTATCATCCCCTTACTTGACAACACAATGGGAGCTTGGCGCTGATTATTCTTCACTAAAAACCATTATTTTCGCCAGAGGCTGGAAAATATTTTTTCTTTCTAAGGTTTCAATGGTTACGAAAGCTGTTCTGTAACTTGGAATGCTGTTTAATGTGGTTTTTATTTCTTCTATCTCTTTCTCGAATTTAATCGATTAATCTTAATTCTTGTAACATGTTAAAAGCGTATTCTATTATAACAAATAATTTTCTTCTGGTTTAAAGTCCAGTTCGAATGCATGAATGGAGATATACAATACAGTAGATAAAGGTACCCTGATTTAATCGTAAAATCAACTATTATATTGTTACATATATATGTCAAATGTAATTCAGGATAAATATGCAGCTTTTGTAAGATATCACTTACACATGGATAAAAGTTCGCTCTATTTTAAGAAAATGTGCTTTCTTTTGTCATTATTCTGTCCATATACGGGCGATTTTGGCTATTGATTCATCTGTCTATTTATCTATCTATTCGTATATATATATATATATATATATATATATATATATATATATATATATATATATATGTATATATATATATGTATGTATATATATATATGTATATATATATTATATATATATATGTATATATATATATATATATATATGTATGTATATATATATGTATATCTATATTATATGTATATATATATATATATTCAAAAAGAAATATTAAAGCAAAAGACTTCAAACTACCATGAACTTTAAAACTACTGATGGGCCATTTTAATTATTTGTTAAATCATTTTCTTGTAAACTATCTTTTCCTCGCACTGCTTTTCAGACAGCTACATATTTTATTTTGATAAACCAATTAAATTGCACTTATATACGCCCTGATGTGTCTAAAAACTAAATGCTATAGAAAATATAAATTTTTAACTACGGGGAAATTGATGTCTAAGACCTAATATAGAGCACATCATTATTGATAGTGAAACTTTTTAATTCTATTTCGCCGTAATTTAATTTAACTTAACTTACTTTAAAAAACGAAGTGTTAACTACTTTAAAATTAGAAGGACTGTTTGTTACTGAAGTATTGAACACAAGTTCTCTCTCTCTCTCACATACTAACTTTAACATTATAGTAGTACAATATTTTTGTCTAATGTCACACTGATGCATATTAATACTATCTATAAATCTATAGATTGTGCATTAGTACTATCTATAAATATCGTTATTGCTAATAATATACACTGCACGTAAGTGGATTGTGTATTTTATGTTGTCTTCTAAATTCTATAGATAATTTTAAATTCTAGATCATTTTTCATTTTTTTAAGAGTAAAAAAAAGATATTTCGATTGTATTTAATTTCAAATACATGAAGGCAAAAGCTTTTGGCTATCCTACAACCGTGGCTACCTTTTGAAATTGTGTCCTGTTTATATACTTACTTAATTTTTTTTTTGTCTTTCTTTTACATTTAAACCCTTATATGTTTTCACTTGGCAATGAATTACTTTGTGGAGATTCTTCTCTTGCGACATTTTATTTCTTTATGAAATATTTTATTTAATAATCATCAATCATTGCTGGTAAGCATTTTTAGTTGTAAACATTTAATTTATTAAGAGAAAATTAAATACACTTTAAGACTAAAGTTAATTAATAACTTTAAAAAAATTAATCAATTCTTCTGAGAAATTTTTAGACTTCCTAAAATTTTATTTTAATTTTTTTAATCTGAAATTTTTTTTTCTCTTTCAAAATAAAAGTAAAAAGTCTTTCGAATTAGTACTGAAACAAGCTCATATATTAATATGTAAATAAACATTCATGATGTTTAGAAAACAATGCATATATTATAAATCAAAGAAATTATTAAATATATTTTAGACATTTAATTTTTTTTTACTTGAAACTTAATTTAATAGAGTTTTACATTTCTTGCTTTAATCTGAGAAAGAGATAAGCTAAGTTGTTGATAATTTATTACAAATAATTTTGTTACATACGAAATTTTTAAATTTTATTATTTTGAATTCGTCAGTTATATACTTCGAATGGTCTTTTTTTTCTGAATTTTCATTTTCTGAAATTATATGCTTGTGATACATATTTACAAAAACATAGATAAGAATACCCTTATAACACTTTTTATGTTTGCATTTATATGTTTCTATTTAACGTTTGTACAGTATCTAACTTACTGTGTTGAGATTAGTAAACACCTAATTCATCCATAATTATTTATTCCATTAATTATTATCCATAATTGTTTATTAATTTCAGTAAACTAAAATGCGAATTCACCCTATAATTCAATAAGAAAAATTAAAATAATTCAACAACACAGTAGTTGGCTATGCACTTCTTGTCTCTTAATCTTAAAAGAGTTTCCTTTATTCGCTCATTTTTTTTATAAATATCTTCTTTGTACTCAATAGTGAAATGAGGCTTTTCTTTCCTTTTTTGGTATAATATAAAGGTTTTATTTAAAGATTCCTCGGTAAATAAAATGTATCTTGTTATGGTAAAAGAGAAGTATGAAGTGAAAAAAATTTAGCACTGGAAGTTATGTGACAGATTTAGTACTCAATGGCATTTGATATTAAATTAGCTAGGTTTCAGAATTCATAGCAATCATCAAAAGTATTTATTCAAGCTATCTTTTAAGACTATTTCTGAATAATATGTGGAAATCTTTAGGTGAAAAATTAAAAGCCTTTTTCCTTTTACAAAATAATTAAATAAGAAAAAGCGATTTTAATATTTATATATACATATTTTAACATTTCATTCCATAAAATTTTTTATGTGATTTTAGTTTTTATTTATTTATGATTTGCTACACTTCATGTAGCTTTCTAAAATAAAATAAATTTATTGATTTATAAAATTAATGCTTATTTATTCTTATGAATTTATAGGCGTCTTGTGTTTTTTATTTTTATTTTTTTAGCCTTATGATTGAATTTTTTTTCTTTAAGTGTATTAAGCATATAGGTATATAAATGTATTTCTGATTTATAAATTTCTATAATAAAATTCTCTTGATTTCAGTTTTTTATTTCAATAATTTGAAGCAAAAATTAAAGTACTATTAGTTTTCTATTTCTTAGTTTTGGTATAATTGCTCTTGTTTTGGGCAAAAGTTCTTCATTAAATTTAAATATTATCAAGGGACATATTTTATATAATATCACTCAAATGAATAAAAAATATTTAATGTGTTGGATTATCATTTGACAGAAATACCTACAAAGGCTTCTAATTCTGAGGCAATAAAACTCAATAAATAATTTTCAGAGTTTAACAAAATTAAAATTTATTTTAAAACAATTTTACGTAAGTTAATTTTACAACTTAAAGAAATGGTCCACATTCTTACGTAACATTCATGCATAGAAAATTCTTTACTGTTACATTAAATTCTCATTTATACAATTTGTACACACACACACACATATACATATATATATATTACATTTTTTAGAGAAAGATCTTGTGGAGTTTTGTATTTTGAGCTTATAAATTAAATTTTCATCTGCTTCAGGGATTATTTTGCTGTTGACCACAAACGTTTTGACCAATGTTTTGTTTGTCGCTCGACGATCATTTTTCGCACACTAGGGCTAATTAAACGGGATCTACGGTTTAAAGTGGATTCCGAACCACAACAAACATCCATACCCAAGGTGGGATTCGAACCCACGAACTGTTGAACCGAAAGAAAGAGCGCTAACCATTCGTCTGCCAGCTCGGCAGGGTTTTGACCAAAAAGCATTGTTAATGAAAACTTTATCTCATGTTAATTTATTTTTAAGGCGTTCTACGGATTGTTGAATGTTTATCGCTTAGCCTTTTAAATTTGTTGAGCTAGATTATTACCCCTGGTATAGATGGAATCCACTCAATTATTGGATAACAGATTTAACAAAGGATTTGGAATTCATTTAAGTACATTGGTTTGATGAATAGGATTTTTAGCTGTAGTTAGTTAAATTTATACTATAAATATAGTACAATGGATTGTACTATATATATTTCATATACTAACAATAATATATTTGTTTGGTACATACATGAAAAAATATCAAAATTTTCTTTGATATACTAGGTAGAGAGCAAGTTTATGAAAGTTTGATTTCGATTTAATCGTCAAACACAAGTTTTTTCCAAACAGAAGACAAAATTACCTTAGGGTTATCAAAACACTTTAAATACTAGTTTATACACAGCTTCATGATGTTTTTGGGGTCTATATTGAACTGATTCAAATCTTAAATGTGCGTTTATATCGCCAGGAGAACTTTATAGTAAATTATAGGATTAAAAAAGTAGAATATTGAAATTTGATCATTAATTTATTTGTTTTAATAAAGCGAGAAAATATATTATAGAGCTATTTTAATAGCTCTTTAATATCTTACAAATCTAAAAAGTTTACAAATTAACTAGTAAATAAAATTGTATAAAAGTTTTTGGCAATGGAAACTTTTGAAAAAATTGGTAGTCTAAAGAGTAAAAAATTTTATTTCTGATAAAAAAAAAAGTCAAATTTTTTTAATTCTTGATTTTGCTATTTGTAATTATTAAAATGTTTCAGTTTGAAAAGAATAAGCTCTTATAACGGTCTTTTTATATAAAAAAATAATTAACTAAAATTTGCAAAAAAACAAAAACAAAAGACAGCAATGATTTTAGATGTTAATATTTTATGTCTATTTATTATTTTTTTTTAATCTTACACTATTACCTGCAACCTACATTTAATTTAATCAAGCAAAGCCAAAGTAAAACAAATATTAATTTCATAAACCTTCATTTCCCAACATTACCAGAATATACGATTGTTCATTCCACACTCTAGTCACGTGGGAAAATCCAAATAGAGAACGTAATGGGAGTATCGTCTGCTTTTTTGACGAAGATGATTTCTTCTTTTTTCATACTTTAATCGCAGTATCGTCTGAGGTATTTATTTTCCGTATCAGATTGCGGGCTCGGCCACTGTTATGAAAGACGATTGGCGTCGAATGTAGTTTAATGAAAAATGCAGTTCTACCTGGGGGCACCGTTCTTACCTTTTGAGATTTTGCCTTAGAGAACCACATAATAGTGGTTTCAGTAACATCACGTGTTTCTCAATTATAGATTTTTGGAGGATATAAGTCTGTTTCTCTTTTTCTTATTTTGAAAGTGGAGAACAATTTGCTCGTAACTGTAGTAAAACGATTAATTTTCTGCAATCGCCTCGTATGTTAATTTTATTTTATTTATTTATTTTTTTTATTTTACATAGGAAAAAATATTAAGTTGCGCTTCTGACTTTTTTAAAAATTCACTTGATATTTTTGATCAAAAGTTAAAGGAAGACATTTTTTAAATTGTTTTATTTGGTTTAACATTTGCTGCAAACTCTATAAAACTCCTGAAATACCTTATTATTTCATCATAATATAGATTATTCTATATTGTTATGCACAATTATTAGTTACTTTATTTATTTTAATAAAAGTTACGAGTCAGTTTATTTCATTCCATTCTTGTAATTCATAAAAGGAATTAATTATTTATAAAGTGATTTGTTTTAAATAGCTCAGTTTGAATATTACACGATAGTTTCCTTATTTACACCTCTATTCAATCAAATGCTTCAGTTAATCAAAAAATATCTCATCATTCGAAAGGCGAAAATTCTGAAAACGTTATACACAAGTATTTATTGAGTATAATGAAAATTGAATAAGTACTAAAAATAATTTAACTATATAAATTATCTTAAAATATAATCAAAATAAATACATAAAGAAACTGAAAAAATAAAATTTTGAAGTTTTTAAGTGTCTAAAAAGTTTTTAATAAAAAATGAAGACTCATTTATAGTACAAAAAAAAGACCTTCAAAATATTAAAAAAAAAAAAAAAAAAATAGAATGGGGAAATTGATAGCTGTGAAAGTAATTTCAGTTAAAATTAAAATTTAAACAAATTGAGAAAAGAAGAATGGAATAAAGACTTCCCCTTCTTAACAGGGAAATTAGAAACAGGGGGAGAGGATGATATTATCTAGCAGAAGCAGGAAAAATTGGCCTTGCTGAAATTTTATTTCATGAGTGAAAGAGAATTTCAACTCACGGAATTTGTACCGCTTATTCGATTAACATATTCATTATTTTATACTAAAAACTTTAAGATTTGCAAACACTTCATTTCAGATTTCTGTACATTGATTATTTTGTTTTACGGGATTCCAGCGTAATGCACAAACACATTTCAAATAACGGATAAATTACCAGTTAAAATGATTATTGTAAATAGAATTATCGACAAATATCACGATAATTTTCCTCGAATTCTTTTTGTTATATATGAAATCAAAAAGCATAGATTTACTTCCATTTATCATCCATCTACTTATATATATATCTATAATATAAAGGATACCATAAAGTAAAAAAAAAAAAAATGATAATTTAAATATATTGTAATATTTTACTTTTATTGCTCCAATTTAGCTAATATTGTCAATCTTTAATCTACAATAATAAATTAAAGATAAATTAAATAGAAATGTTTGTGAGTGACATCTGTTATTTAAGTAGTTATAAAAATATATAATTTTAATAAAATAAGAAGTATGTAAATTAATAATTTTTACATGTACACACACACACAAAGTATGAGAGTATACATAAAAGATTCTTAAGTGACTAGGAAACTGTTTGAAAATAATGAGCAAACGAGAAACAATTGTACATATTGAATATGTACATGATAATGAATTCAGAAAAAACAGATATAATTATGTAAATTAATATTTATAAATCTATTAGCATAGTACAAGAGAAAAAATTTATTTCTCCAGCAACTCAAATAAATAGGTTATTTTAAATTAATAAAACTGTAATATTTAAAAGTAAGAAAACTGGCTTTTGAATTTATATACAAAATATTAAATAAATTTCGTCAAAACTTTTTTTAAATTGAAATGACTTTGTAATAAAAGCTTAAATACTTCTTGTAGAAAAAACACAATTCGGAGCAGTTTAAATTGAAGAGTAATAATTTGCAATTTTCATTTACAAAAAAGCTTTAGAAAGTATGTTAACATTTTATATCATTTGGACTCAGGAAATATATTTTGAGAGAGGCTTTTCAAAGTTATTTTGCATTGAAAAAGGAATGATTTGACATCCTTCTACAGTTTTAGATCTCAATATATATATATATATATATAAAAGAAAACAGTTACTAAATCAATAAAATTATAATATAATTTCAGTTTTAAAATAAAATGATTATTTTTTATAAAAGAAATTGGATTACTGGAATTAAAATTCAATAAGGCAACAATGTGCAAACATTCTTTTGGGATAAATTAATCAAAATTCCGTTTGTAATGAAACTAATTTATCAAACTTGTGTGGCAACTAGAATTCGTTTATCGAGTGGCAACTAGAATTCGTTTATCAAGTAGTAACAAATGCAACAAAGTAGTTGTCTTAACCGGCTTCCATGAAGTATAAAAATGTTATGTTCCGGAATTAAATATCTATCATTGTATTCTATCTTTGTGTGTATCTGTATAACTATTCTTGTGATATTCTCTGTTATTAATAATGGGGAGAATAAGTAATTTTCAAAAAGGGTGCTAAAATAAAGAAATAAATTTCATTATTTACTGGCATTGTTTTTATTCTAAGAACGTTATTCTATTACAAATAATCGTCTTATTCATCTATGCAGTTTCATAATTTTATTCTTCCTTGTTTATAATTTCTCAATTTATTCTTTCCGTTGTATCACTTACGTATGAAATGTTTCTGAATTTAAATTATTTTCTTTGCTGTGCATCTTAGAATGTTCCAAGGTAAGAACTTTATACGGTTAACTTTTTCCTCGGTGCAAGTGATCTAGCGATAAAACGAAGAACATTTCGGCCTTAAAAGGAACAACAAAATGTTAAATTTGTGAAGATGAAATTGGCAATACGTTTTATATCTTAAGTGATTTCCTTAATTCAGAAACCTTTTAGTGACATGTCTTGCGTTTTTAACATCAAAAAAAGTGCAGACAAGTTTAGAATAGCAGATGAACAAGATTCATTATGTGGGGAGCTTTTTTTTCTTAACTTTTAATATAAGTGATTGACAAAATGAAAACAGGTTTTTGGCATGCATTTTTTTTTTCTCTTTGAAGTGATAAAGTCAGCCTGCTGTAAATTTTAACGTTGATTTAATTGACTCTCCGACACATTTTTTCATCAGCTTTTTTTTATTAATCTGTTTTCTACAATTTTGAATTCAATGAAACATACGGTTCTATTAAATCTTTACCGTTATTTTTTACTTCCAGAAATATAATTCCATTACAAAAATTATCATTTTTAAATATATTTTATTGATTTTTTATTACTTGTAGATTAAAATGTTTAAAAATTACAATGTATTTTTACATGATACATTACAAAAACTTATAAATTTATTTGTAATATTAAATTGAAAATAAAAAAGCAAAAATGTTTAATAATTTTTAAGCTTGGATATTATGAATATATAGTAAAATGCTGTATTTTGATTGCACATTTTTAATAATGAAAATTAATTCTCACTGTCATTAAATTATTAAGTCAATTGACATTTGTATTATATGCTATGTTTCAATACAACAAATATGAATCAAAATGATTCGTATGAATATGGTAAAATATTTCACCCACCCCCCTCCACCCTAAATCACATTTGTTTGAACGCTTTGGATTCTGAAATTTGCAAAATACAAATCGATTTTATCACTAATATCTGTGGAATGTGTATAAATAAAGACTAGTTTATTGAAATTTTTACAACCACTTTTAAATAATTATGTCTTAATAAATGTTGATTATAAACTTTTATTCAATGAGAGAAACGCTCCTGACATTCATTATATATATATATATATATATATATATATATATATATATATATATATATATATATATATATATATATATATATATAATTCTAACTGCATTATTTGGATTTCCGCATTTTCAAATAAATAAAAAAAAATGCGAGTTTAATTTTCTATTTAAAAACAAATTTCTATTCAATATCCTTTACAATGCTCTTCAATAGAGTTCATAAATTCAGAATTCATACAGAAAGCAAACAACGAAAGTTTTAGTCGTTTTGAATTTTGTTCATGTTTCTGAAAGCAAAACGAATGGATTTCATCTTTTAATGCTTGAAAGGATTTTCCCATATTTTTTCGCTATTTTTCCATTTTAACAAATAATTTAATTTGGAAAAAAAAATCTGTCGGAACAAATAACTTTTTTTTTCAATTACCCGGAGACGAATTTTCAGCACGACTTTTCCCTTCAAATCTGTTTATACTGTATTTTGATAGATTAATTTTTCTTCAAGATTTTCTGATAAAAAAAATCGTTAATTCCAGTATTTGCAAATTATTGTTACTATATCAGAAAAACTGATAATTTCATCTACTTTCAGTGTTCAAATGTAAAATTGTTTGGTATTTGATGCTGTTTTTGTTACGCTGCAATAATAAAATGTTCTTTTTAGATTATAATATCAAATATAATAGCTTTATCTTCCAATGCCTATAATGTAAAAATAATCTTTTGCAGATTAGAGATAAATAAAATAAATAAAAACTATTTTTCTTGCTACTTTTCTTCTTTTACTATTCCTCCAAAATTGAAAAATTATTTAAGAAAGAATTAAAATATTGCATTAGAATTATAGTGCTTTTTAATGTTTTTCCTTAATAAATTTTTTTCAATTTATTTTTTTTAAATGAAGAAAAGTTTTTATCTGACTGTTTTTTATACTTATTGTTTGTTATTTCGGCTGTGGTACGAAAACACTAATTATATAGTAACTCAAATTTATATAAAATGATAGTAATCTACGTAGAAATTGTAGTGAATCCAAGATGTTTTCAATAAAAAAGTTGGAGAAACTGGCATAAACAACAAAAAACTGAATATTTATGATAATAATTAAATATATATGCTTTTGCTTTCAATATATTCAATTTCCATTCACAATCTTTTTATAGTCCTAATGTATAATCTGTTGTCACAGTGGAGTTTTTAATTCACCAACAATTAATTGAAAACATTACGATTAGTATAATTCATTTTTACAAAGGAGATGTCCATAACTTTTAAAACGGAATGAAGGAATTAAATATCATTTTATAGAGGGAATTAAAGGCGAACCTTTCTCTCTCTCTCTCTCTCTCTCTCGATATATATATATATATATATATATATATATATATATATATATATATATGACATTTCTCTCTTTTTGTTATCAATCTGTAATTTTTTTTACTTAATTGTATACATTGATGATTGAGAATATTTGATAGTATATTTATTATTGTTTAAGATATAAAAAAATAATTTATTCTAAAATTTAAAACAGTTATGCAAAAGACTTGAAAAATGTGTGCATTTTTTATGAAAATATAAAAAATATATTTGTTCAAGACCCAAAAGCACTCTAGTTCTATGGTTTGCTTTTAGAAGCTGTTAAACAATGGTAAATGAATCCTTCATGGATAATTTTTGTTGTTCAACAGTTTTTTTTTTTTTTTCATATTTCTTTCAGAATGAGAAGATGTGACAATAAAATAAATTTAAATGATTTAACAATTGTTGAAAAGAGTAATTCGATCTGAAAGAAATTCTTATAGACTTTCAACTGTATTATGTATATTTTTGACTAGTCTTATTTTAAATTTCAAAACTCTTACTCGAAATGAGCATAGAATCTTTGTTTTTCCTTCTGCTGAATCGAAAATATTTTTAAGATGTAAATATTTATATTAGATTTTTATATTTAAAATTGAAATTTTATGATACTTGATTTATTTTTATTATGTTTTATATGGAATTTTTTGAATAATTGTTCTATAATTCAATTAAATCATGTCTTTCATTTCGTTTGATGTCAAATAAATGAAACTTCTAATTTTATTGCTTTTAATTTGAAACGTGATTCTATTTTAACAGTCACAAAAATTTCACGTTGATACCACCTTCCAAAAAATAGTAAGCGTTTTACGCGAAGTTATAATTTTTTTTTGAATTCACTCACAGTTAAACCTAATTTATAAAAGAGCATTGATATAAACTTATAAATTAATTTGTTTGTATTTTAAATTTAGAAAATTGGATAGAAAGTTTTTTTAATGCTTTAACTTGATGTTTTTTTATAAATCCAATGTAAGGCGATTATTTTTTCTTTCTATGAACATAAAATTGAGAGCAGTCATTATTTTAAATTATGCCATTTAAAATGTATTCTCTTCCAATCTTATTCTTGAAGATTCCATTGTCATATAAATACTTAAGAAGCGAAACTTCATACTTGGTCAATGTGAAGGGATGCCATTTTTTGAAATTGCCATGAATATGGCTCTGAAATTACACTTCGAAACTTTTCTTTTGGGCTTTTAATGAAATAATTTCGAATAGCACTTGCTTGTTGAATTGCAGACACAGACTACATTTCATTCAAGTAACTTTTGAACTTTCAAGCAAAATTAATTTACTAGACCCATTGAAAATAATTATTTACAGAGGTTCCTAAATGCGAAAGATTTCATGCATTAAAGGATGTATTGATAGTTTATTATGTGATTTTTATCCCATGAAAAATAAATTGAAAATGAGATATACTTAAATAATTCAAAAAAAAATTTCCCAGCCTGGATTGAAAAAGAACCCTTTCTTATCAGCCTAGGAAAAATGATTATTTCACTACATTTTAATTAAATTATAAAATTTCTTCAGATTGAAAATTCTAGTCTACAATGTAACCTAGGTTACATTGTAGACTAGAATTTTCAATCTGAAGATGAGATTTTAAACTTTTTTTCTTTGTCTAAAAACTTTTTTAGTGCATGAGTTTTCATTATCATTATGTTGTTTATTTAATTTTGACTGCTTACTTATAAGATTCCTCGAGCAGTGTAGGGAAAGATATTTCTTTTTAACGTGTTGATATATCTATTTATCAAATGTCAGATTGCTGAAATAAAGAATTTCATTTATGGATAAAATTACTTCACGAGTCACTCCGAACAACTTATCAGGGAACGACTGAAAACTTGATGAACAACTTATTTCAGGGTAGTAAATGTTTATTTAATTTTTTCATCAGATTTAAAATGCAAAATGGAATATGCAAGTTTTTCAGGTTTTATCCGTTTAGATCAAGGTTTACCTTCTGTGATATCTGTAGAAGAATCAGGCTATTTATTTGAAAGAAACATAAATGAAACATTACATGAAATATATATATATATATATATATATATATATTTATATATATATATATATATATATATATATATATATGATAAATGCAATGGATAATGTTAAATTACTCTCAATGGGAATAAAACTGTGGGAATTAATTTAAATTGCCAGTCTCATATCTTTAAAATAGTTAAAAATGACAGTCCAATATGTGAATTATTAACTCTTTTATTGATCTGCATTTTCAAGAGCTTGATTGAATCTTTTTTTTCTTTTAAACTATAGTGGATGTTGTTTCGGTAATAACTAGATTACCAATAATAGATACAGATATTACCAATATCTGTATCTGTTATTTCAGATAAATACAGATATTGTCAATAACAGAACGATGCTAAATGTGGAAAATTATGACAGAATGTATGAGCACTATCCAGTGAAACTCGAAAATTATTATAGTTTATTCAAAAATTACTAAGTTTCCCTGGAAGAGAACACAGAATTTTACTGTGCTTTAAGAGAATGAAATCATTTTTCAATCAAATAATTCTTTAACATCATTAATTCTCCTCTATATAATTCCATTTATTAACGTAAATTATCTGTGTATAGTAAAGAGTAAGAAAAACAATCAAATTTTGAGTCTAATGTTAGAAAATGTAGTTGTTCATAGTGTACCGAGCTTCGGGGTTCGTGTGGATTGAGAGTTGAAGAAAGCAACTACTCGACGAACACAAGACTTTTATTCGCAAAAATTCCACTAGAAATACCAGCTGTAATAATCACAATTATACAGATACAATTCGCCAGATACGATAAGCAACAGCTTCCAATCACAGGTCTCAAATACCTCAGGCAGAGAACAGCTTCTCTAAACTAGCAGTCACAACTAATTGTCTTCACAAAACTAACTGTGTATACAAAACTCTAACTAACTATGTCGGGCTGCGGTATTTATACCTGACTTGGCGGGAAAATCTACTAATTTCGCCAAGGTTCTGGAAGCTTCTAGGCTATCTTGCTAAATATTGGTCCTAGAGCTTAGGTAATGGATGTTTCGAGAAATATCCATTTCTCGCCAAGTCGCCAAAAATCTAGCCAAGTCGCCAACAATGTCGCCTACTCGCCAAGTTTTCTCGCCAAAACATCGCATAGTCACCAAATCGTTAGAAATCCCGCTTTCAGCGTATAACACGTCTAAATACCGCATTTTTGCCCAAAATGTGAGCATTTCCGATCTGTCTGAGATATTTTAAGACATATACAATAATTATTTATAAATTTGTAACAATAGGATGCTAATTTTTCTCGCAGAAAATTAAAATGCTTTTCAAGAAACACTATTTTTAATACAAGTTAAATATATTGCAAAACTGCATGAAGTGATAAATTTTAATTTGGAATTTTCCGTCTTGGCAATCTTTTTAAAATAGCACTTTTTTTTCTGGATGTGTTATTTAATTCTTAATTAAAAACATTATTTTAGCGTGTACTATTTAGTTAAAGAAACAAAATCTTGCTTCAAGGTTAATAGTTGTGTTATTCAAGTTAATAAAGTGTTAACTAATTAAAAACTGTATCTTGTATCAAACCCAATAGTTAGCATGCATTATTCTAAATAAAATGTATGGAGATAAAAATAACAAAATTCTACACCAAACGCTGAAGGAAAAATAAACTATAACTAATGGATTATTGATACCTGATCTTTGTATTGATATCAGTTCATGCTTTCCATTGAATAAAACTGAAAACAAAATAAGCTCTTATTGGATTTAATTTTGATTTTATAAAGCAAATTTAGAACAAATTAATTTTCAAATAATTATACTTGTATAGGTTTTAAAACTATTTTTGTTATGTATAAGCATTTGACTTCTTACTCAAATTAATGGACATTAGTATAAACTATGTTGAATATCATCAATTTTAAAATATTCTTAGAACTTAATCTTTGTTTTATCACAATTTCTGAGACAACAACGGCGTTATAACTAGTATTTAAGAGGCAGACACAGCTGAAATACTATTCCAAGATTAACTTCATTTATTTGTAATATTTTTGATGAATCACACAAAAGAATGAAACAAAAATGTTCTATCTTCCTAGTTTTTGTTCATTTCAAGGACAAAATTGATAATATGTTATCATTCAAAAACATTTCCAGCTTATTTTTTTAGTATACCAAGTGAATTAAATGCTAGTCTCATTTCTATCAGATTCTTTTTTTTTTAAATAGAGAGAAAGAAAGAGCAGTACATTCTTGTTCGTAAAGAAAAAAAAAGTGCAATTCAAGCCTGGCTGTTGACCAATGGCGGCGACTTTGTCGCAAAGGAAAGCGCAACTAATAAATCACACCTGAACTCGTCTTTGTTTCCGCTCGAAAATACCAAGACACACCTTTCCTGTAAATATATAGTGCGTGAGAAGAGCATGGCTCACGCTGTGTGTATTGTCACCCTCTGTCTTCCCTAATGCACGATTTCCAAAGAGAGAGAGAGAGAGAAATACATTGCACATAAATCAGAAAACTCTCGTGAATGTCAATTATTCGAAATGAAATAGGGAGTCTATTTTTCAAACAATGCTTCATTACAAAGTTTATTCTTCTGCTTCTGAAGAATAACCGGAAAGTTTAATGAGTGAATATTTATTTTACTATGGTAGAAAATATTTATACTATTCGAAATGTTCTAGCAAGTTAATTGAAAAGAGAAATATTCTCGAAATTTTAATAATATCATCATTTTGCTAAAAGTTTAAAGCATAAACAGAAAATTCTTAATCAATTCACATGCATAAGTTTGAAAAATTATTAAAGCATGGTGCGCTCATCATAATTTTTGTATATCATCTAGGAAATCGCTTTATTCTAGAGTTCTTAATACAATGGCATAGCTGCCAACTCTACTGATTTTATCGGGAAACTTGTGAATTTTCATCATTTCTCCCGATTTCCCGATTATGTATGAAAATCTACTGATTTTTGTCAATTTCAATGGAAAACATAAAAACAGCCGAAATTTTGCAGGAAAAAAGTCTATTGAGTTGTTTTAGTAGCTTTAACAGTCAATGAAGGAAGTATAATTAGTTTTTTTAAGTTTAGAAAGTTTTTTTTTTAAATTATAATTAAATATTCTTAAAATGAGAAATATTTTGAACAGCACTTCAAAAATTCATTGCTAAAAAATTCTAAATAAACAAAGTATGAAAAAAATAAATTATCATCAGTTATTCGAATTTGAAATGTATTATGTTTTTTATGGACAAAGTATTTAAAAATTTCTATATTCTTATATATATAGAAGTATTTGTCTCTGAATTAAATTTATTTAGTTATCATTATGTCATTGAATTAAATTTACTTAGTTTTTATGTAATTTCATAAGTTTAATATTTTTAATTGCACTCGTGTAGTAAAAACTGCCCAATAAAATAAATATTGGGACATAAACGTTGGACGTTTTTTTTTCCTTTTTTTTTTTTTACATGTAGTATATTTTTCTGTTTCTCATTGTTCCTTTATGAGGTTGATGAATATTTTTATTAAAATACTAAGATTAATAAAAAACATGTTTAACATAAATAATTCTCAGAATGTATAATCTAAAGAATAAAATACATAAAAACATCGGATGATACGTCTTTTTGCGGTATTTCTATTTTAAACATTCTGTTTCAAGCAAAATATCGCTAAGTAGTGTCTCCTGATTTTTTCCCTCAAAATCAGTAGAATATCCTGATATTTTTCCTCCAAAGTTGGCAGATATGCATTGGCAAACGTATCATCCGACGTTTCGATACCCAAAACCGACTTCCTTAGCAAAGGAATTCATTCTTGGCGCAGTTATCACTACATTGATGAAAATATCTCGCAAATTTCTTGTTTGGACAATAATGTCAAATAAATGATAATGTGAAAACTATATAAAATGGATAATGTTTATCAATGTATTTTTTCTAGGCTTTTTATGTTTATACAAAGAATTTCCCTATAAAACTAATACTGAAGAATACTTTTATCAAAGCATTACTGGAACGTATTAAATAATTTTGGTGAAAAATCATTAATCAATTTCTGTCATTGTATAACGCAGAGACATCAAGCCTCATTTTACCTTCTTGAAGAATTTTTCATAAATAGTTGCGCCATTCTCTTATCGCAAGTGAGGAGAAATTGGAAAATTCCAAACATCTAACTTGAAAAATGTGCATATAGAAAGAAAAAAATGTAAAATTCACATTGTTAATTACCTTCTGGAATCCAACCAGCATATTCCCTCACGAAAAACGTGTACTTCTTTTGTCTATGCAAAAAGTCAGAGATAAAAACTCTTCGTTTAATTATTTTTAATATGGTTTTTCATATACTTACAAATTTTACCCATTTTGAATCAAGGTATACACAGAAAATTCCGTTTAAACAAGTTTACAATGCTATAATGATTAACATGATATAAAAATAATAGATTCACTAAGTTATCAGTACTTCAATTTATTTGAAACTTACTTTGAGTGTCAATCATAAAACAAATCCAGGAATAATTTGGCCAGTATAAAATATCCATACGATATAATTCGGATTTAAAATATGATATATTAATTCATAGAAGATTTTCCATGGCTATATAAGATTTAATGTGGGAGACAGTGATATGATTACTTTTCTGGCTTTTAGTTCGTAGGTTCAACTTCCAACTTGAATGCTTGTAATGATTCTGTGTTTAACAATTGTTGAACTCAATCTAATCATGTCCTACGTGTGTAAAAAAAATGACCGTAAACTACAAACCAGTCAGAAACAAGCGTAGTGAAAGAAAAAATGTTGTTAAGCAATTTTTTTTACAATCAAATGTATTCAATTCTTATCAAAATTACGTTTGTCATCTATAGAAATTTGGAGCAACAATTATGTATACAGATAAATTACGTAATTAAAATCAGCAGATAATTTATAATTGCGTGTTAATCTTTAAATAATGCAATGATGTTAATAGTGGACGTGCCTGAATAATCCACAGTGTGGGAGTGAATGATTTGGCTATTCTGCAGTTAAAAAACTGATTGAGTCTATTTAATGGAGCATAAAAGTAATTCGCACTCGCTTATTATAAATTTGCCTTAAACTTAAATTTATGTGTTGGTCCCCTTAAAATAATTACACAATATTATAAATCATTCCATTCATTCTAAATTCCTCAGGTTTTTTACAAAATGTATAATATTTTTAATTGAATTTATTTATTTGTTTTTTGGTAATTTTTAATGAGATTGTAAGAATACATTTGGGATAATATAAGTATTTATCACATGAAAAGAAATGCAGCTTTTTTAATCATGCTTTATCCAAGCTTTAAATTTACTTTACTGGTTGTATTCTGATACCTTCGATTTGTGCATTGGAGGGAATACAATATTAATAATGAATATATGTGATAGCGGACTTATAAAAACGTAAATAACAAACTTACCTTTACAGTAGGACATTATTGGCTTGTTGACTGCGTTTATACACAACTAAAAAAGAAATCGGAAAACTGCCAAGCATACTGAGACAAATTATCTGGTGGATTGCTTCATTACGTTTTGAAAAAGATATACAAACAAATTTGGTTGATTATAAATTAGAGCGGTTTGACAACTTCAACTCATACTTATTTTATTATAGATTTCTATATATCTACACCGTGGTGATTTCTTCGCGAGCAGGAGTGTTATATTAAATATTCAAAGGATTCAACTCTCTGTGTTGTGTAATCATAAAATAATACTACCTCAAGTGGCGACTTCAGTATTGCTCCAAATAATGAAATGTTTGATTTTGGAAGGATTTAGCCTCTTTATTAATTGGTACATATAAAACAATATTAATGTATGCTTACCCATTACTAATGTGTATTAACATATTTTTATCATAATAGTCTTTGGTTTGTTGAAACTGCTTATCCTCTATACCTTCTGATCTGGTAGCCGAACGGATAACTTTTTAATCTTTGCTTAACTTAGGTTTGGACATAAAAGTTTGTAGTGACTTAGAATCAGTTTTAGACCTTAAACATGTGTTGAATTATAGTACTCCTGTGCAAAAAAATTATCGTTGAGCTATAAACCAAACCTTTTTACTTTCCAGTTTCAAAAATTGAATTTTTAACAGATCGAGGTCAATATTTCATTAGAATAATCAAGTTTACTAATAAAGTTGAATATTATATCACCTAGAACATCAAAATTTATTGAAATTTCTTATGCATTTACTAGTTTATTATATATATATATATATATATATATATATATATATATATATATATATATATATATATATATATATATATTACTCGTAAAATAATTAACATTCTCTTTCTCAATAGAATAAATTGTTCTTATGAAAAAAAAATTATTCACGTTCGTATAAAAATCATATCAATTAGAATAAATATTATCTTGAATAAATTTTATTACTGTAGTATATAGGAAGTTTTCACGACAAAAATCTTCCCTTTCCGCTTATTAGTGTCATAGAAACAAATGATAATCCGATTCAAACAATAGATTTGATTCTGGTTTGAACAATAGCAAGAATTGTATGAGATTATAGGACAATACTTTTTTCCGAAAAGCGTATCCCATATCGTCGCCAAAATAGCTCAGGCAGACTAAATTCTCGCATCAAGTAATGACAGTTATTTTATAAAGCATCGCATACCCTCGAAGACGAAATCTGCTTCACTCCTAACAAAGACGGTTATTGGTTGAAGTTGTTTCTCGTGGAAACTGAAACCAACTTCGGGGCCACTAAAAAAGGAATGATTTCCCATTTTATTAAAATGGTGGCTTTATCTAAAATACATTTATTGTTCTTTGAGCAATGAAAAATATATTTGAAAAGTATCTATTTCTTATAACATCATACAAAATCTTTTTTTTTTATGTAATCAAAGGAAAAAATATAATAATGACTCTTTGCTCAGATTGACATTTGAAATTTATGAAAGAATTTTTATAGTTCTTAAACATTATCCTTCTCTTAAAGTAATCCGATTCTATTTATTTTAAGCGATGGCAATGGTGGCAAGTAGTGTTATGTAACAAAAATAATTAGAAATCCTAATATTATAAGCACCATTTTTTATGGTATTATTAAATTTAGTGCTGTTAGTAAAATGAATACTTTTATTTTATCAAAAATAATATGCTCAGTAAGATATAAAAAATATTTATAAATATTAAAACTCTGGCTTCAAACTCAGCAATTCGTATAGTGTAGCTTTATTTTCAACAAACGCTTTCATCGGAGTTGAATGTTTGTGATGGTTCTGAATCCATATTAAGCAAGTCGATTGGTCTTCATTTGTAAAAAATGATAGAAAATAATACATTATTTGATTATAATAAGTAGCTCTTATTGTAATCAAAAAATGTTACAAAGAAAAAGAAAATCACATACTTTTATGCTATAAATATACATAAATCCCAAATTATTAACTGATATTAAAATAAAAAGAGTTAGACTTAGTTAGATATAGATGTATTTTTAAATATTAAAATGTGACATTTTTTTTTTGTCTCTTACGAATTTATAATCATAGATAAGTCAATAAATTTATTAATTATAAAAATTATTTATATTGAAATTTTTTAATTTATAGCGAATATTTGTAATTTAATCTTGTTAAATTTTTTATTTCATTATCATTCAATTTCTTCATTTTGTTTAGAAAAAAATCCCATGTAATTTCACTGGCTCAATTATTTGTTTTAGGATTAAAAGTTTTTTTTTTTTTTTTTTTTAAATATTGTTTGCCTTTCTTATCTTTATTAAATATCTAAAAAAATTAATATAAGAAAATTTTTTAAAAAAATTATAAATGAAATCATAATTTTATATATGCATATTCTGATTGTACAAATTTAAGATGTGATAGGTAGTGTGAAAAGAGACATTGTTTTAAATGGAAGGCTATAATATTATTCCTAACTCGAAGTAAATTGTCTTCTTAAAGAGTCATGTATGCATTAATTTATTATTAAAAAAAGCAAATATTATTAAAATCTCATGATTTTTATATTATGATTTAACTCTAGTTTGATATTCCAGGTTGGTCCTAATGTTTAATAGGTGAGGTTTTATGATTAAGCATTTCTTAATTTTGAACTCCAGTTAAATAACCTAATAAACTCTAAGCTAATGAAGAACTATCAATAATTTGAAAATATGTTCAGTTTAAAAGGAGTAAAATGGCGATGGTCAAAATGCTTAAACCAACATGGTGTTGTTGAAATACAGACATGAAAATTTTGTGGCAAATAATTAGAATTTAGATTAAAATAATAAAACTTTTGCTTTTGCTCAAGGTTTCAAATTTGTTGCAACTATACCCTTGTAAATTAATATAGAATTCATTAAAATGGAGAAATATAAATATGTAAATAATAAATTCACCGCTCATTTAAATTATTTCGTTTTTAAGCTCTACTGTTTATATTTTACCTGCAAAAAATGAGACATATCTAAAATCATAATTCAAATATAACGTTTTTATGATAGTAACACTATTAATAACCTGACTTTTTTTTTTTTTTTTTTTTACTAAACTCGTACAGTTTTCCAATTTCGCTTGAATTTCAATGCCGCTACCCATTTTATTTTTTGATATGAAAGAACATTTTAAGGTGAAAAAATAAACCTTCATTAAGCATGATATTCGTGTGATAAATCAGTTGCATATTATTTTGAAAATATTTATGGTTAAATGTTATAGAAGTTGAGAGTACAAAACTGTATAGAACATAACCAAAAACGAAATTCGTAAACGAAATCAAAATAACGAAAAACACCAATGTCACTTATAAAAACATTTTACTGCTGGAGAACAGACTTTCGAATACATGATGTAAAAATAAAAGAAATGTTATGGTAAAAATTGAATGTTCTGGGTAATCCATCAACGTTATTCCTTTTTCCAAAAGAGAATATTATTTTTTAACCTCATAATATTTCTGCTTCATGTCATTGCATATGTATGTATGTAAATGTTAGCCAGAAAAATATGAAACTCATCTTATATACTAACACAGCGATGATTAAACACTTATTTGAGCATACGGTTATTCAAATTGACATCTAGCTGTTGAGCGTCACGTCATATTACAAAAATTGCTTGTCAGACGATAAAGAAAGAGGTACTCATTTCTTAGAATCATGATTGTAATTAAAGCTTCGAGATCGATATTTAATGATCAAGTTGAGTTGAATAAATTTTTTTAATGTCAGGAAATATTACGATAATCGATTTTTTATTTACTTAAATGCTTATAAGAAACCACCCTTCTACTATCGGAATATTTGAATAATACGATTCTTTCATTGCTAATTATTTAATTTGGAAGTAAATGAATTTTTAAGCTTGTATTCGTTAATACTATATTGTGTGATTGCTTATTCTCTCTCTCTCTCTTAATCTAGGTATAATAAATTATTTATGTTTAAATATAAAATTATTCTCTCTCTTAAGATTTTATATAAAAAATATTTATATTTCATTATGCATGGGACTACATTTTATAGCCTGTAAATGGTTATAGGAATATTTTCTATTGATTTATTTTTCATATAAAAAATATATGTTTCTTTAAAATATAATTGTAAGAATATAATATACTTAAAATGGATAGGGGCGAAGCACAATTATCTTATTTTTTAAGAGTACGAAAAAGTTCTAAAATGTCACATTTGATGGAAACATCAAAAAGAATGTTCTAAATTAAGTGTAGTAAATCGAAAAAAATTTATCTAAATTTTTTAAGTATTTAAAAATCGTCTTCGAAAATTGCAATTTCTTCGACTTTTCGATAATCTCGGAAAAGTATTCAATTTTTTTATTGCATGCCGAGCGTTTTGAGAATATTCGCACTTGTAATCATCTCTAATTTCGATTCTTTATACTTTTCTATTTTGATAGGAAAAAAAGCATTAACTGAAATTTATTTAGGTACACTCTCACAGTGAATGCTTCTAAAATTGTATGCACTCTTTCATTATAAGTTCGGTATTATCTTGAACATGAAATTACTGCTACTTTTTATTTATGTCATCCTTTCATAAGTGGATGGCGATGGTATTATCTATTAGATTAAGCGCCAATATATTTTCTTAAGTAATTTCTAATTAAAATTTAGATTAGAAGTTAAAGAATAATTATCAAATACATCAAAATCTAAAAATCATATTTTTACGACTAATCACATTAAATTATTCATGCTAGCTCATCAATCAGATAGAAAAAAATGAACAAAACTGCTTGAGAATTCGCTGTTTAATGATACGAGAGGAAGAACCGCTGTCTAATAATTCGCATCGCACCATGTCAAATGTTTTCTTCGAAATTGCGCAACGATCATTTCAGAATTTACAATTGTCCGTATACTTTTTCACGGAAAACTAAAATTCATACTTCAAATCAATTATTAATACCGTTAGCTATTGAAACTTCTTTGTATTCAATAAGTAATGATCGAAGCGGTTGTTTTTTGAGTAAATATATGTAAATGAGTTTACAAAATTTTTTTATTTTATAAAACGCATATGTAATGCTTTGTTTTGTTTTTATTTTAAATACATTTTATTTTTAGAAAGAAAATGTGCTGTGAGAATTTTTGTCAATCGAGTTTCATTGGATGATTATTTTTATATGTTGCTAGCTTCTAGATAATAAATTAATATTAATCACAAAACTATGAAGTTATATTCTATCATGAAAAAAGTATATAATTTTAGGTGGATACAAACTTCCTGCTACTATATCAATTTAATAAAATTCATTTGTTTAGTTATTTTTTTCCTTTATGAGCATAAATTGAATTATTAAAATACGTGTTCGCGAGTTATATATACATCTAGACGGCTAAAGAGAACCACGAGCCTTGAATATTTTTATTAATTAATTTTACTATTGTAATACATTATGCATTTATTCCTTTTTTCGCTTAGAAAATTTGAGTATTAGGGAATAACGAGAAATGGGAGTTCTTGATTATTTGATGATTTAAAATGGAATAAAAAATGTTAAATTAGATATAACAAATAAATAAGTTTTTAGAACATTATTTAACAATTTCTTAATACTGTCTTTATTCACTTTCCTGTGATATGATTTGCCACTTAAACAAAAATGATAAATCCATTACATCTTGAAGTAAACAAGTTGAAAGTATAATGTAAAGAGGTATGTAAATTCTAGCATTACATGGGGATAAAAATTAGTATATTGATATTTGATGAAATTAAAGTAATTCGTTAAAATTAAGTCGTTTATTTTGGGAAGGGCTACAATTTATCATTCAACAAATATATTTATAAGAATTGGGGAGATTGATGCTTGTGAAATGATCAACTAAGCATAAAACGTTTTCAGCTCTTAAATAGTTTTTAAATATTTTCTGCTGTAAATTTTTTTTGTTATGTACTCCTTTGTTATGAATTTAGCATTTTTTTAAATGGCAAATACTTTAGGTCATTAAAATAGATATAAAAGAGAACCAAAAGTGACATCATATGTGTTTGATTTAACATTTTAATTAAGAAACACATTAACAACATAAAAATCACGATTTAACTTATTAGTATATCTAACAATAACATAAGACTCTCATTAAAAGGAGAGAGAAATAAAATGGGTGGCATCAAAACAGAAAGTTGAAGCGCTTCTCCGTTTTTGACGTCATACTGTCACGCTGTATAAAGTATAAATAGTAAAAATGTATTTTTTGTTGAAGAACAATTTTTAAATTTAAAAGGCACGAAGTGATCTGTAAAATATATTAACCTCACATTAAAAACCTATTTCTAACGTTTTTACCAATAAAATTAAAAAATGGCTATAAAAACTGTCTCAATTTTGCTGGCGAACAACTTTAGGGTTACCAATGGTCAGAATCTGTTGCTCCAATACTTATCATATAGCTCCACCCCTATTTACTTTATCCAGCACTCATCCATGGCCGTAATGGCCGGAGCTGGGCCATCAATCAACCAAGAGCGATTGTTTGTCCGACAGAAAACCGGCCTGGCCAGCAGCGTCCCGGCATTTTGTGTTTGCTGAGTCCTGTGCATCAAGGAAGACTCAGTTCCGTGCTTGGTGGACGCACCTCACACGTTTCTGCTCAACTGTCAATGTCAGATTTTAATGATTGTTTTAATCCATAAAAATACTTTGTTGTACAGTGGTGCCATCTGTTGTTATTAATAGTTACTATTCAAATTTAGACATTTATTACAAAAGATAAAATTATTTTTAAAAAATCCCCTTCTCTTTCTCTTTGTTAATTTCCTGTTTGTTAATTTCTCTTAAAATTTGTTGATAATTAAAAAAATCTTCAATTAATTAAATAAGATACGATTTACTTTAAATATAAAAATTTATTCTTCAAATATAATTTACTGGAAAATTTCATTTTAACATTGCATTTGAATTTCACAGAAGGTTTAAATGGTAATTTAGGATGTAATCTCTCTTTTAAGAAATTACTGTGAATGTTTTATCGCGCTTTCTAAAGAGCAACACCGATCAATATCCATGCTTTTGGGAAGGGGGTGAACCCGGAAAACTTGGAGGAAGAATGAACATTGGGTGCTGTTTTAGCAGCTTGTAAAAATTCGTTATACTATTTTTTACGTGAAAAAAATTAATTGAGTAATTGTGGGCTTTCGAGAAACATTTATCTGGAAGCCATAAAATCTAGTGCATCTTTTCATTGGAAAGAAGGGGATGTGGAAAAGAGAATTCCTATGTTATAATTTAGTGCTAAATGATATTTGGAATTTCACATCGTTTCTGTTTGCTAAATTAATATATGCTTAAATAAATTGTAAAAATAGAAAATTTTTAACGTTTTCAAATAACTGCAAAAGTTAAATAAATTTAAAAATAAAGTAAACATGGTTGTTTGTAGAAATTAATTTTGTCGTGATTAAAATTTATTTTACCTTTCAATGCTTATGGAAACTATTATTAAAAAGTGAGTAATTCAATACGTTAAACCATGTGTTAAACTCAACATAATTTAAAATCTGGTTGATTGAATCTTTTTATCAAAAAGTTATTTGAAATGTTATTAATATTAATTAATCCTAAATATTTTTTTTTTAAATTTTCAAATAAATTCCTATTGATATCCATATTTAATTTCCCCCCTTAAAGCAGTTTATTAGTTAAATGTCTTGAATCTATTTACGGAAATCTATCTAATCTATTTATCCCTCGTATAAAATTTTTTTTTGTACCTCAAAATGACAATTTTTTTCATTACGAGATGCTTTTTAAATATTGCAAACATTGTAGTGTGTGTGTACTCATTACATTTTATATTGCAATTATGTAATATCCATGTTCCTTTCATGTTAAACTTAAGAACTATTTGTAAGTGTTGGCGATTAATTTTTAAGTTTCTAAAACGAAGTATTTAAATTAGTTAAGCATTTAACCCTTCCACAACGCAATGACTTTTAAAACGTGGTAAGTTTGCATTTAATTAAAACCCCATTTAAGTTAGTTACAAAACACCTTATAATTGGCGGTTTTTAATTGAATTAATACTCAATTGATTCAAATGTAACGTGATTTTAACTTTCAATAGTTATTTTGTATGCCGTGCAATATGAAGCGGAGTAAATTGATAACATTATGTAAGACGATTAACAATATTTTATTAAAACCTCATACCTATGCATTAGCCGGTCAACCGAACTTCATTCAAATTAAAAGTAGACTTAGCATACATTTTTATGAAGTAGAGTAATATACAATGAGATTCTCTTTCTCAATTGTTTCATTGAATTCTAATGTTTTAATTGGTTTTCGCCATTGTATATTTATTCTGACAGGAATATTAAGATTCTCTTTCAAGCAGGGATTGTGCTTATTTTTTTCACTTATTTTTTGCCTTGCAAAAAAACATGGCCAAAGAAGTTGCCGCCGAACTTGATTCAAATAAAGTATCATTTGCTTCCTGTTGTGTTGGAACACGACTCTTTGTGTTCTATAATCGAGCCGACCTTTCATCTTGCCTCGAACTTCATCAAGGAAGTGGTAATCTTGTTGACTGTGAACTTCATGCTAATTGTCTACTCCGTGCGTGCTAACTTCTCACAGTGACAATGCTTTCAGTCTTGTCCTGTATTATTTTCTTTTCCGAAATGCTTATTTCATCGTTTATTCTTGTTTAAAAAAATGGCGCTAAATTCTTTCGTTTTGTTATATCGCTTTTTGGTAAGACTATTTTCTCAGAAAGTCCAGAAACAACACACTTACATCATATTTTAACTGAGGAAAGCATCAAAAATATGGTTGAAACTAAATACTATGTAAATTGTTAATCCGAATTTGACAGGATAAGATTTTCTAAAATCTGATATAAATAGCAATAAAATATCCGTAAAATTATTCAAAACATTTGAAATTATTAAACATATTTGAGAAATTTTGTGCACCAAGTATTAAAATAAACGTGTTTGTTTTTAAATTTACCATTAGTTCAATAATCTGAAATAAAAATCGCCATAACTTCTTCAATATTCCTTCAGTGTCGACTAGTTTATTATGTTCTTTTATAGACAAATGCGCACAATGTTGATGTCGTACTTAATATAAAACTGCTCCCAAACTTCTGTTCCATTAATTGATTTCAAATCGATTGTTATTTTCACGTAATGATATAACAAAATAATGATATAACAAATAAATCTTGCTTTTTATTCCTATGTTATGGAAGTTTAAAGATTTTATTAACAATTTACTTGCTTTCTAGTAATTGGGATATTTTTTTTTATTTTGCTTTAAATTATATATATATCTGACATTATTTTAAAGTAATATTTTTTTGAATAAATTAAACACAAAACTTATGTTATACAGTGTTGTGCATAATTTATTGTAATTTTTTTTAAATGAAATATATAAACTGAAAAAGTTTTGATATTTCATTCTTATTTCATGTTAGAATAAAACAGTTAAAGACTAAAAAAAAATTTTACAGATTAATTCAGAATTTTCTAATATTGTATTTTTCATATTTTACATCTTAAAATTATATATTTTTTACTTTTCTTTGAGTTGCTATAGTACACACACACACACAGACTATATTTTCCATATTCTTTCACTTCTTATAACAACTACTTTTAAAGGATTGCAATATTTCTTAAAAAAAAATCGATTGAATCCAGTCGTACGAAAAACAAAATCATTTTCTCTTTTTTAATCAAATGCCTAAAATGATTTATTAAAGATCGTGAACGAGTGGGACAAATTTGACACGTTGAAATGGGCTATACACGTTAAAATATTTACAGAATCTAATGTCTTTTTCTGATGTGGTGGGAAGATTTTAATGAGATGAGGCCATTATTGATCTAAATTATAAGACAGTTGAATATGTTTAAGGATTTAAGCCAGTATAAAAATGCAACCGGGAATTTCACTATTATACAATGCATACTGCGCAGAAAGTAATGTATTGCATTTTACGAATATAATGCTTATTACTTTAAATTGCCACTGGGAAAACGATTTATTAATTATTATATTTTAACCCAAAACCTTTTTTATGTCTAGATCTAATACCTTCCACTCATTTTCTAATATAAGAATTCTAAGATTGATTTCTTATATACCTTGTAATTTAGAACGGATTATCTCATCCAAACCTAAAATTGAAAGCGAAACACTTCTTTGAAATACATTCTCCCTACCTGTCGTTTGCTTTTCCTCTTAGAATCTTGGAAACTGGCAACAAGAAAACCTTTCCATTCTTATCGTTTGCTTATCTTTCTGTTCAGGGGTGTGAATTTTACGATTAATTCTATTCAGAATGATTTTGGCGGTCAACCGATAACATGATTGTCAAGTGTTTAGTTTGGGAACGTTATCGCCTGATTTTATTGTAGGGCAAACACCAGCTGTTCTGTATTTGTAAAAAGAAGTTGCAAAGCTGGGATGAAAAGAATTGCCACCTGCTGTTATAGTATTCACTTGTTATGCCTAGCTTTAAATTATATTTTTATAAGACAATACTAAAAATAATAATAAAAAGGAATTTTTATTTTTAAAAAGTATAAAGGGTGGTTTTTAAAGGGGTTATTTTGGTTTGTACTGTGTATTTTGGTTATATTTATATTGCATTTGCGCTATGTACATGAGGCCAAAAAGTAACAATTGGATTTTTCTATTTAATAAGAAGCTATGCGTAGATTCAAATGCTAATGAGACTTCATTTACTGCATCATTCTTTTGTCGGAAGACATAATTTTTCTATTTCTTATTCCTAGTGAGTTTTCCAATTTCCTAATTTGAATTGAGTGGATGCTGAATTGAAAAATAGAAATACTTTGTTTCGCATTGTGCATATTAACTGCTTATTTTATATATTTCTTTTGTATGATATTACAAAATAATTGTTTAAATCAAATTACATTATCACAAAATAAAAGCTTATTGAAACGGGTTTATAAGAAATAATAATAATAATAAAATACTAAAAAAGAAACATTTTTTCCTGTCTCGTTGCATTGGAAGAGTTACCATTTTTGTTTAATATTTTATCAAAGTTATTCGTAAATATATTTCCTTTTTTTATATTGTTAAAGGCTGAATGAGATATAGTAAAAAAAAATTATCACTTTAAAAGGCAATTAAAGTAAATATAAAATTAAAAAATTATGTTAACACCGCGTAACTAATAGATTATAACAGTGTAGCGTATCGAGGTGGCAAGGCAATTGATGACGATTTCAATTAAATTAAATTTATTGATGAGAATAAATTTTAAGTATATACATAATTTTTACTATTTACAAATATTTTTAAAACAATTTCCACTTAATGATCATGACAATGACACCGCCACAAGCGCACCTCCAGTGCGTTGTCTCTCTGAGAATACACTTTTCTAAAGTAAACAAAAAACAATATAATCGGAAAGAAGGAGGGCGGCAGAATCTGGCGCGCATGCGCTGTACTGATCCTGGCCTTTTTAGCACGTTACAACAGTTAGAAGTAGGCTTAAGGTCTATGAGCAACCATCGCTCATAGACCTTAAGCCTACATGTTGCATATTGTTTTCCTTCATGATTTCTCTTTTGTAATCACGTGTCATTTGGATAAAAAAATTGGGAAATTTCCCAGCACCCACTTTGACAAATTTATATTTAAAAGTCAGCAACATTAAGATTGCTTTAGGAAATATGGATTGGCATTTTTTGGCAATGCTGATTTATATTATGAAACAATATAAATCATGATTTTTTAAAATTTTACACAGTAAATAATTTGTTTTATTCTATGCATTCAAACAGTGATACTAGTTATAAAAGATAAAATATTGTGATGGCTTTCTCCCCCTTTAACTATACTAGTAGAACAATTAATTATACATCAGTATAACATGGAATAATCGTTGTTAGTTTTTATCTGCATAAAATTTATGAGAGTGTCTTTTTGTAATTATTAGAAATAAATATAAACTAAGTTTTAATAAAAATGTATCTCAAACGAAATGTTAATACGTTACAATTTGTATTAGCACCTTTAAATTTTTGATGTTATGAAATTTACAAGATGTTTGTACATACTTAATAAAGTATTGAATCGCAAATTCTTTTGTATTTTGATATTTATCTATTGCAATTTGAACTTCTATTTTGAACATTTCGTAGAGTTCTTTAGTATGGTGTGTATCGACACGTATTAAAAATCTTCATATACGTATGCCGTTTATTGTTTTTTCTGAGCATTTTATCTTCTAAAACTTCCTTCATCATTTAATAACGTTTCGAACACTATTTTCTCATAGTGTTCTGAAACAGAAATCTCCATTTGATGTTATTTGTTTTACAAACACAAAATTTTTTTTGAACTATTTCAAGTAATCATTAAATTTTTTTAAATTTTAAATGAGGCTTTGCTTCCATCGTCACGTGAATTTCGTGTCGCAAAGTAAACGCTCAAAAATGTATGTCACGCCGAGTGTTTTTAGATGCTGTAACGGCTTTGTTTACAATAATTACGCAAGGTTTCAATTGCTTCCTGTTTTAATACTTCGCTTAAATTGGGTAATTGGTAGGACTAGTCCTAATTCTTTAATAAGAATACCCGAGTCTATTTACGTCTAGGATTTTATGCTAGATTTAGAGTGTATTCACCGATTCACAAAATTCCCAAATCTCAAAAGTACTGCCCTAACTTCACTAGTGAACTAACACTTGTGAAGTTAGTGTTGGCGTGAAGTTAGCGTTGTGTTAGTTCACTAGTGAAATTTTTTTTATATATTTAGTCATTTTAATCGATTATTTTTTTGGAAAATAATAATAATAATAATAATGTATTTATATTTTCTAAGTTTTTTTTCTAATAAAAATAAAACTTTATATAACTTAAAATATATATGTATAAGCATTTGCAAAAATTTAAAATAATCTTCATTTCTTAGGTATTAGATTTAAATAAGTGATGTCTCGTAACAAATACACTATATATAGGTTAGAGAACACACACATTCATGTTCTCTAACCTTTATTTGAGGAAGTATAGTTAACACCCCAGTGCGGAAAACTTGATAGAATTATGGGTGCATATTTTAAATCCATCGATCCTGAAACGAAAATTGAAATAAATTACTATGTCAAACAACACGATTTTTTGTTAGCAATAGGAAGCTATATACCAAGCACACTTGGTAATTACTTTCCATTTCTTAGTTAAAAGTTTTTGTTAAATAACAACTAATAAATCATTTGTGATTTTCTTAAACAAAAACTTTAATTTTAATATTTATTTCTCTTGCTTTACATCACAAAATGGCTACTCTCAATGAGCGCACAAAAATTTTTTTTGCGAAGATGCCTGTAAAATTAAATGTCGAAGAAATATAAATTTTAACTAAACGAAATTTTTTTTTTTTTTTTTTACTAAGCAAAATAATTTAAAGGATGGGTCTACATCTTTCTAAATATAAAAATGTATTATGAATTGAATTTAATTTTGTTTTCCTATAAAAAGAGAGAAGAGAGTAAAATAATATGATAGAGAAAGAAAGAAGAGAGAATTAATCGGAAATATCTTTTCTACTTTTTGGTTTCTACAAAATTTGGCATTCTACAGAATGCTTCGCAGAAGTTAGTGAAATATTTATAGTTACTTATATTGAAGCCAGTTTTCGGCATTCAAAAAAATGCTTTTTGTATATGTGTGTATGCATGTATATACATATATAATTGTGTTTGAGTGTTTAAAAAATTTTAATTTATCGTAAATAACTCGGTCAGTGAAAAATAAACTTGCATTTAATTGTTTTGCAACATACTCAATATTCAAAATATATTCTTCAATAAAACGTTTTAAGAATGCTTTCTCTGTTCCTAATATAATAAGCAAACCAGTTCTTATTTTTCTTACAAAAGCATACGATTGTCACGATTTTTGCTAGTTTCATGTACATTTTAAACACGAATTTAATCAATTTCGGGTACAAAACAGCCTACGAACAGGTGATATTTTTATAATTTTGATATCTCCGGGAATATAACGCACGTTTCGCGGTAAATGTAATTACGTACAATGATGGAAAATTTTTACTGCTAACTGGTGCTGACATCTATTGGCAGATTGATGTAACTTTTACTATTAAAAATGTTCTATTTTCCTTTACATTTTGAAATTAATAAAAGTATTTCAAGCTTGAAAAAATAAATTCTTTCAAGCCAAAAGAACTATGCAGTTTTATTAATATCATTGTAACATTTTTTAAGTAATAATATAATATCCAAATAATCTAGTTATTTCAAATATTAATTTTAATAAAAATTTGAAAAACACGTTTCTTTGCGATATTTTGCAAATAAAATTACAAATTTTTTTCGAGATTTTTAAATAGTTGAGGCATATTTTTAATTACTTTACCAAGTATTTTTTAACTAAAATTCATTTATGATTACCAATAAATTTTAATTGAAGTACTTCGATTAAAATTCAGTTGTGAAATTTTCATATTAAATAATAATAACAATGTCATAACTTTTCGATAACATTTATTATTATTTACCACGTTATAGTTATCAGAATAATGTTCTTATTATTATAGATGTAATTTCCTAGTTATAAGAACCTTATAAATGGCATATTAGAGTAAATGTGTAAAATCTTGTCGATCAAGAAAATTTTGCGAAAATTCCTCTGAATTGGCCCCAGATCTTTTCATTTTTTTTTTTTTTTTTTTTTTTTTTTTTCCCAATGACATATTGTAGATAGTTGCAACTGCAACAGAGTCTATTAATCTATTGTTCCCTGATACCCAAGGATCAGAAATTTATCTCTAAAAAATGTTGAAATTAATATTTCAGAAACATGTGATTAAAATAGTTTAATAATAAATTATAATGGCACAATTTACTGTCAAAAGTAAATAAAAAATACTTTAAACTCATTATTATAAAAGTAAAAAACCTCATTTAATTGATAAACCTGAAAAGAGTTTTCTTGAAAGAAATGTTTTATCCTAATAAAAACCATGTATTTGATTTATAAATTTCTAATGGAATAAGATCTTGTTCATTGGCGGCATTTTTTCCCTTTTTAGGTGGAATTTCGCACTTGTAAACATAGTTGTAATTGATCAAAATTTAACAGTTATGTCATATATTTGATGTAAATAACAAATATATTAATATTTAAATATTTTATAAAAATGAATATTTAAATTTTATGCACTAGAATTAATTATAAATCAGCATTATGTGATTAATCCCAATGTATAAATTTGCCAAATATTGTACGAATATCAAAATAAGTTCAAAAGTATGAATATGAAAATGAATATTTGTGCCGTAAAATTAATTAATCGAATTTAATTATAAATTATCACATACTATAAAATCAGTCAACACATAAAAAGTTAAACAGCTGCTTAACATCCAAAAATAAATTCAAGTTTAATATTAAGCAATTGTATACTGCTAATATGCTTTACAAGTACTGCCTTGCGCTATTTCATCTAACAGCATTATATAGGTACGTTATTAAGATTTTCGATCAGTCCTTATTGTGATTCGTTAGAAAATGCTGTTTTCGCGATATGATCAGTAACATTTCATGTTGATTTTAATGTTTCTTCCTTCTTTGTTTAATATTCTTAAGACGTTTCTGTAAATAGAACTGTTAAAAATATGTAGACGTAGATGTCGAATAATTCCTAATTCGAAATTTTTTTGGCGATGAAGAAATGTTGCCAAGAGGACGTATTGTGACGTGTGCGATGACGTAAATACTAGGGTTGCCAAAATAGAATTTTATGCAAAATTTTATAGGTTTCCCTATTTATGACGTGTAAAAACTAGGTTGCCAGATACATAAGAAAATCAGCCAAAAAAAATCACCAAACTCAAAATTTGACATCCTGGATTATACGGCTTGTGTGCCAATATGTGAATGGTAATATATTTCAAATAAGAACAATTCTCTGCATTTGAAATTTTGGTACTTACATATTATCGCAACCAGGTTGGCGCGATTTGTAAGTTGAGTGAGAAAGTATGAATAGAAATAAAATGTACATTTATTAATTACAGATAATTTTTAATACAGTTTTCTTAATATTATTTTGTTTTAAAATATAAATTAGCAATTAAACCCTTCCGATTTCAAATTTGAATAAGTTCCAGAATTATTTTTTCAGCGGAAATATTTTGGCTATTGCTTTTAGCACTGATTGAAAACCGTTTTCGCCATATAAATTCGATAAGGTATGAGTCAAGATGATGACGGGCTGTTCAACTCTATTTTTTGTTGCACCATTTGGCTGAGCCCCACATGCGTCTACATGTGTGTGAACGCCCGTGTCGGGATCCGCAAAGTTCCATGCAGAAATCCAGCATTTTCCAACTGACTTGTCTTGTATCTTTTCCAGCAATCCGAGTAAATAATGCTTCCTTCCTTGATATTTTCGCAAATTTTTTCCATGAGGATAACGACGCTTTTTAGGTACTGTAAACAAAAAAGTCTCTTTCGTTCCTCGGCAAATTCCGCCGAAAACCCATTGCTGTGGACACGCCCAGTGTTAAAAATAACACGCCCAGTGTTATTTTTTCTTTTCACAAATAAACTTTCTTCTATTTCCGCAATAAGTCCTTTGCCGCCTATTTGCTTTCTTTCTTTTTCATCCATTTCAATGGCACATATCTCCCGCATGTAATTGTTCCAATCTATAATAGTTTTGTCAGAAATTTCCATCGCTTCTGTACAAAATTTTATTGAAGTTAACTCTTTACACCAACAATAAATGAAGCGCACCGCTGTCGCAAATGAAATTCGGCTACCTTCAAACCAATTTCCGGTTCTTACACCCAAGTGTTGATTGCACTCTTCGACGTTACATTTGCAGAAGATTTGCTTTCCAAAATACAGTTTCATTTTATGAGAGTTTTTACAAGTACGTTCGTTTGGTATAATTCCATATCCCTGTAACAATTCAACAGCATCTTTTTCACTCGCAGGTAGATCCCAAATATCCTTAGTTAACGTATTTCATGGCATTCAATTTTTTTAAAGATTCTACATAATTTTGTAATTACCGTATAATTTAGTTATCAAATGAAGCTTGTAGTAAATAATAACAAAACTCGATGTTGATGAGTTATAAGATTAGTTTTCTTCATTGATTACTTGAATTACCAGAGTTTGCTTATTTTGTTTAGCGAGAAAATATTGGACTCACGTGTAAATTTAAACACAAAATGTATGTCACTAGATTTTTAAGTTGAGAAATATATAATCAAAGTAACTATTCAAACAAGTTTCATTATTGTAGCCAGCAATTCTTTCATTTCCTAATTCACTCTTTAAAAACGTGTAATTTTTAAACAAAATTTCTGAAACAACTGAAATCTATATCCATCATTTTTGATTGCAAAGAGTTCATCTAAAAATATCATTATGAAGATTGGAAATAAAAAAAAATTGGATTTATAACTTAATTTCACTCCCAGAATGTGACTTTCTGATCCGATTTACGAGAACTATGTTGTAACACAAGATTCTCGAGTTTCCCCTAAGCGAATGTGTTAAATAATTTGAATATACTGTTTTTAATTATTTTATTTAAAATGATTAAACGTGATCGAAAACGACTGCTTTGTAAACCAACAATAATGTTTGCGTCAAAAGACATGTAAGCATAAATTATATTTTAATGACATTAAGTTTTAGTTTGAAATCAGATTAGTTATTTAACTTCAAATTTTAAACAATTGGCTATAAATTATGTATTAATTATCGTTGAAAAAAATGTTGAGAAAAATGTAAAAGGGAAAAAAAAAAAAAAAAAAAAAAAAAAAAAACCAACACACACACACACACACAACCTATATAAGGTTATAAGTACTTTAACAGGAATTCAAACTTACATAACTTGTCCTTGAGCGTAGCCGTGATCGTATAGTGGTTAGTACATTGCGTTGTGGCCGCAATAACCCAGGTTCGAATCCTGGTCACGGCAAGTTAATTTTTCGTAAATTTGAATTTACTTTTTAAAATTATATGTAAATGTTAAATAATAAGTACATTAAAATGTATAAATCGTGCAAAGAATTTCTTTTTTTTACTTTTAATATTTATTGTTAAAATGTGAATTAAATTTTTATTTTTCAATATGTTTATTAATTAGGCAAAATATGAAAAACAAGTTTATTTTGTGAGTTATAATTCATGTTTTGTTGTAATATTTACATGCATTAAAATAAATTATTTATATATATATATATATAATTGTATAATTATGATTATGCTTTTATTTAAAAAAAATATATCGATGAGTTATGTAAATAATGCTATGTTTTTAAATTGGCAAAATTTATACATTACTTTTTTAATTTGAACAATTAGCAATTTTTGTACATTTAACAAACTTGTACATATACCATTCAAATACCTAAATTTAATTTTAAAAAATTCTTATTTATTTATTATTTATAAACGAACAAAACTATGCAGTTTGTTTCCCTGCAGCCGGATTATTTTATGTTTTTGTGATTTATTTTTATTTCAAATTAATCCTTATGTATTTTATCTTAAAGTTTAAAAATTATTTAATGATGTTAAAACCACGGACAGTTTCATCTTTAGTCATTGTGTGTGAACAGAAAATTTTCTTAACATATGTGAATTTATTGCACAATTTTAAAAATGTCTAAATGCAGTTTTATATATTATTTTATCTCAAATAAAATATTTTATTTAAACTTTTTTTAAAACAGTAATTAAATATTTTGAATGTTACCTTATCTTTTTCCTCCATTTATATTAAGATAAATTAACTGAATTTTTTATCATCACATGAGCAAGTTTGAATAATTTTTAAAAATTAAAGTGTTACCTGATATTTGTTTAGATCTCTCAAACACTGTGATATTTGTTTTATTGAACTAAAAAGTAGATATATTATTATATGCTTTAATAAAAAGAATTATTTTTCACGTTTGAAATATCAATGAAGATGAAGTTTGTAAAAAAACAAAATTAATAAATTAGAATATTTTGGTTAATATCATTTATCTTATTTTAATTTTTCTTTGTAGTTGATTTATTATTATTTAATGATTTAGTATTTATTATTTTTACATATTTGACTATTTATTATCATTGTTATTTTTATTATTTGATGGCTTATAGCATTTGTAACTGTTATGAAAATCAAATTATGTTTGCTTACAATAATAGCACACAGATGGCAGCACAAGCAATCGCAAATTTTCGGTATTTGTAGCTTTTTTAATTTTTTCACAAATAAAATTTAAAATAGCTAAAATAGTTTTAACAAATGCATTTTGTCTATGTATTATTTTAGTACAATAGATTTAATTTTAAATTTATTTACAAATGAGTTAATGGATTTATTATTTTTTCTAATATTAAATATGGTATTAAACTGTAAAACAAGTATATACTTGCCTACAATTAGATGAAATTGCACAAAATTTTAAATGGATTTCCTTTTATTCGACAAAGAATGCTATTATATCTCATTGTAAATATATTATTATTTTTGCTGATTCGCCTCTCCCTCCACTACACAAATACCCATTAATTTTTCAAAACATTATTTAAAACAAATCTCTTGACTTTATTGTGTCAGTTTTAATCATATTTCTTTTCTATTTTAATCAAATTATCTTTTATCTATTGGAAATATAAACTAAGCATTTAGTGTTTCATCAGTAAATCGAGAGCTAGACACTTATAAGTTACTATTTTTCTCTTATGAAATAAATCACCACCTAAAAGAAAACATGTGTTTTAATTAAACATCACTTCGTACCGTACTAACCCAATTTCATTATCATAAATTTTTCATTTCTAATGTAATCAAAATTTTCTGTTTTTTAGGCATTCCATTCCATACTGATTTCACTATGTCATACATAACAGGACCACACTTGGACACTGGTCAGTGGCTGAAGAAACTTGACCTCAAAGAATACAGTCATCTTTTTAAGAACTATAGTGGCGTTGAAGTGAGTTCTCTGCTATTTTTTTATTCTTTAATTGAAATTTCAAACTTTCAATACATTATGAAATGATATGTTACAGTTATTTATTTTTTTTTTGTCGGGAATGGTAATCAAACCTCGTAAAGAAACTTAAAATTTGATGCAAGTTCAGAATGCATGACAACAAATCTATTACATCCAATAAAACGGTTATATTGTGAGCATGCTTTTAAAAAGAGTTACACATTTTTTTTCACTGTTTTTGTTCCAACACTTTAAAACAATATCTTTTAAAACGGCATTGGGAAGAACTCAACTAATTAAATAGGAAAATTAAAAAGCAGCTCTAATTCTATCCAGTCGATTAATTATGTTCATCAGTAATAAGTTGCTAGTTTTTTCATCAAGAGGTAGTAGTATAGACGCATTACCTTTCTTGTTATTCAATTCTTAATCAATGACTTTGGCTTTATAATGGGTGCAGTTTTAAGATGAGGCTTCTTGGAATGAGAGGTTTCAGGTTGGATCTTATCCACTGCTGAGCAACTAGAGATGGATTTTGCATTTCCGTTTTCGGCTTATGTGTCTGACGGACTAACCGCTTTCTAATTCCCGGACTCCACACTAGCGGCAAATTAAAATGTCACCCCATTCATAAAAGTCCATCCCATCCTTAAATCTAGACTCATCAAATGTTCTTCAGTCTGTTGGTCTACTTTTTGCGTGGAATTTGTATTAGCAAAAGTTTTTATCATATTCACCACCATTCATATTTTAATACGAGTATACTCCTGTTTTTTAATTACAATCCATTTCGATCTGCGTGCACAATTTAAAGTTGAAAAAGTATTGATTCGATGAAAACTGTGAAAATTTTTAAATAATTGTTTGAATCAATACTGTTCACAGAGATGGATTTTGCTGAATTTTCAAAACGTTCATTTAAAATGATATGCATTGCATATTGTCCTTATTCATTTATTTTCTTAAATTCAAACAACTATTTGGTTCCTTTAAAAATATATATATAAATAAATAAAAAACACATGGATTTTTCAATAATATTATATAAAACTCCTGCAACTATATGCATGTATCCATTGGGAAACTTATCTATGTATTAAAAGTTGTATACATTGCTTATCCATCGGAAATTAAATTAATAAGGAAAGAAAGCGCTGAAAATTATAATGTGATTTAGAAAACATAAAAATATTGAACATTGTTCTTATTTACTATAAAGTTATTATTACGAGAAAATACTTATTATATAGCTGCAAATGAAAAAAGAAAGTATGATCGTAGCTTATTGATTTTATTAGTATTCATAAAAATGTTTTTTTTCTTATTAAACTACATAAAAGTAAACAAGAGAAGGAGAATAAAATTTATTAAATAAGGACAATGACAAAAAAAGGAGAGGTTCATAAAAGGGAAGATTTAGAACCAGGATATAGTGCCATGTCTCAAATTATTTATTTAAAAAAAACTCAGAATTATCTTTATATGTTTATTATACTTTTCATTCTATTTGTTCGTCACTTAATTATTTCGCTCTTTGTCTCCTTAATTTTTTAATTCATGTTTTTAAATCCTTCGTTTATTTTCTATATTCTCAAAATAATATAATTAAAATTTTAATCATTAAATAAAATATAATGACTGAAAAATTGTATTAATGTACCATAAAAGTAATAATTTCATCCTTTTCAATCTGGAATTTTGATGTCTAGCTCTAAATAATTGAATACGTTGCTAAATTTATGTGTTATTTTATATTTTTTTAATATAACAAAACAGATAAGCTTAATGCCTTTAATCCACATGTAGGATATCCACAATGATTAAGATTTAAATAGATTTAAATTAATACATTTATTTGATTGTTCACACAATAAATTCAAACATTTGATTGGCTTTATCGGGTTATCAGTTAAAATATCTTCAGATTATTTAACATTAAGGATATTATGTAATTGATTTGACGATAGATACAGCCTAACCTGTTGCAAGCACATCGGCTATTACCATTATAATCTAGGCCTTTAGATAGTTAATGTTCCATTATCTAAAGCCCGTTGGTAAACGTTGTCCTTTACTACTCCTCTACAACGGGTTTGTATTGGATGATATAGTAGCCTAACAAATAGGATTAAATCCATCCTCCTGTGAAATATATAACCCAGACGATGTAGAAAAGGTATGTAAATTGGCAGAGAAAATTTTCTTAAATTTTTACCTGTAATATGCATATATTTCGTTAATAAAAAATACAGTCTAGTTTTTGTATCATTATTAACCATAAAGCGATTGCTCCTTTCTTTCCATTTGAGATCATGGTATCACTTTATTACAAATCCCATTGGTTTAAAATATCCGTGACGTTAGATAACGTTTCATCTGCGTCACATCGTACTGAGACGGTGTCGTAAATCCGACTTGTCGGCGAATTTGCTGCCTGCCTTCAAATAGCATTTTTCGAGATGGCAGCAAACAAGGCGACATTTACCATCGAATGACCGAGTTTCTTCGGTGATGAGAAAAAACTGCATTCGTAATTTTTACTGCTTTTTTACTGCTAAGTATTTTTTATTATAATTTTTTTGTTTGTAAAAGTTTTCAAAATCAGGAAAATTGCCCATTGCTCTGAATAATTTATTTTCAAATTTTTATCAACATTGCTTCTAAAATTGAACACGTTAAAAATAGAAGAGAAGAATAGAAAGAAGAATCGTCAAGGACGATTTAAATTTTTATTTTAATTTATCAAATAGCACACAAAATCAGACATACATTACACAAATATCGTATGTTATCAAAACAAAAACTTAAAAAGATTTTGAACGACCATCACAAAAAAAAAAAAAAAAATTTACAAAGAGAAATATTTAGACGACTGATAAATCTTTTGAATTTTTTTAAAAACGATATTCAAAAAGATAATATGGTGTAAAAAATCCATAATAATTTTTTTTTACTTTTTATTTATTATAATATATTATAATGTTTTCAAATATTGTAAATGTATGATGTTAAATCATTTGCTATGTAAATGTAAAAAGGTAATTACATTTTATGTAGACAAAATATTTTTAGTGTTTGAGACATGAATAGTTTATTTTTTAAATGAATAGTAGTACTTAAGATAAAATTTAGCTTCAATTGTTTAAAAAAAAGGGTATTTATAGTGGACATTATTTTTGATATTGAAATATTGAACTAGATATTATTCCTGTGTGAATGAAAATTTATCACATATAATGAAATATATTTTAAAATGACAACAAAAATTCATGTATTATTTTCTCTATCCAAATTTCTAAAAAGTCCCTGAAACTTTCAAATCTTTTAGGTAAAATAATCCAAATTAAAATGTTGTTGGTAGTTGAAGTTGTTCCTAATTTGTGGGGGATGTTAAATGTTTGTTTGTTTGTTGAAAATTATAAAAATAAACTTTAAAAAATTTCATACAAGTTATCGCTGTTTTTCAGTTCAATAACCCATGAATTGGATTCTCTTCTCATGTGCGAGTTTATTAATGTCCGTTTTAACCTAGCTTCTTGTTGAATTAGTCTTATAAGGTCAAGTTAACCAAGATACAAATGTAATCCATCTCTTTCGAGGGAACAAAACTTTTTCTTCGTAACAAAATAATTCTTTATAATTTTTTTCTCCATAACAAACAACAGCAATATATCAATATCACTTCCATTTCATAATCCATATGGCTTATGCAAAAATATAAATATTCAATAATAATAACAGAATAATCAGTAATAATAACTGCCCGAAAGTCTATCTCTAACGTTGCCACCTTGTGGATGAAGGGAGAAAGGCCCACCTAAAATAACTTTCAGGCAGATAATCCTAAAATAAAAGAAATAATTTTGGATGGGCCAGCTGGGGACTGACCAAAAAACAGTCCTGGCCAGCGAGGATGGAAAGAACTCGTAACCTCATGCGCCACGGGGGTATAATGAGATGCTAGATATAATAATAAAAACGGCTACAGAGAAAATTTCCAAATAAATTAGAAATTTTATTAAATTTATTGCAATTTTATGCGATTTATAATGCAACCTTTTTATTCCAAAATTGGTGATTAACTCAAAAAATTTTCAAGTTGATAAAAAAAATTTTTAGGTGTTTATTTTACATTACAAACATAAATTACTGGCAATTTGTAGCAGAATTGTTGGAAATATTGCTGTGTTACACCTCTACACAGTTTAAATAAATATCAAAAAGAACGACTTCAAAAAAAAAATCGTTGTTGTTGTTATCATATCCATAAAGGTGCAAAGTGCAAATGAATTTTATATTTCTTCGAAAGTCCTGATGACGAAGTCTGCCAGTTCTGGGGCCCGGAGGCCATGGAAGATCTCGATTGGTGGTGTTCCAAGAAGCATCACCAATCGTAATACCAAAAAATACCGTGAAAAAAATGATTGAGCCATTAAATGAAAATGATAATCCTTGATTTATGCATTGGGCAGGACAATCCATAGATTTCACAGTCACTTACAACAAGAACTTAAATGTGTGATTGTGAAATCTATGGACTGTCATGTCAGTGCTTAAATTTCAGTGATATTTGTTATACAAATATAATTGTTAATTTAATTGAAACATTTCTAGCTATAAGACCATTCTTAAAACTATTGTAGAAGTGTACTAATTGAATATAGTATTATTTTTCTTTGACGAGTGGGTCCTATTGCTTAAAAGATGTAAATTAATTTACATCTAATTAATTTACATTTTAACACACACACGATCTTAGATTTATGTAGTATTCAATTAGTTGCACAATTTTAGGATAAAACATTGAAACAAGCTATTTATATTTATTGTTTCTTTCACAGGATCTATTGTCGCTGACGGAACGTGAGTTGAAAGCAATGGGCGTAAAAAATAGCTCACACAGAGCGCGTATGATGACGTCATTGATCATACTAAGGGACAAATATGACAGAGGTATATATTTTCCTCAGTCGGTTCTTAAATTCAAGCTTAAATGATTGTGCAATTTAGTTGAAATGATTATTATTTTTATATTAATCCAAATAAATGTTTTACCGTTATGAGGATAGAAAATAAAAAATGTTATAATTTTAATGAAAATTCAACTAAATTATCAGCTTTTCTTACATTATAATAACTATATTTAAAACATTGCTTCCTTCATTTTCGTCTGACTAACATTTTCTAATTGTTTTCATTATCCTCTTTTATTTTGAATGATTACAGTGTCATGTTTTAATATATTAATATCGATGATCTAAAATAATATTTTGCGCGAAAGTATGTTCTTTTCATTTTATTCTATTTCTCATTATTTATATTTAACTACCATAACTGGTGCTTTATTAATGGAATAATGGCAACATTAATCTTGGCAGTTATCATTATCCTTATAAGAAAGAATTACCTCCATATGTCAATATGATTGGGTTAAAAATATTGAAATATGAATGCGAAGGGGAGAAGTTTTGGAGTAATTCGAGTAAAATTCTTTGAATAGAGAAATTAATCCAGTTTTTTTTAATGAAGATTCCAATAAGAGTATAACATTTGATGTTGCTTATCTCATGTAATTATTAAATCTAAAGGCTGCGTCAAAAATGTATAAACACTTTTAATTATCATAGAAATCGCATTTTCCGTACTATAAGGTTAAATTTTAGAGAGAAATTAATGTTAATCTTCTTACACTAAAAATATTGTAATTCATCTATAATTAAAATCTATTTTAAAATGCGTAATTTTTCTTAAAAGAATTTAACTAGCGGTAAGTATTTTAAAATAGTGAGACCATATATTGTGGAGAAATTACACACAACTCGTGGTTAAGTAAATTTTTGTTTCTAAGTCTAAAAAAATCCAAGTTTCTGTTAATTCTTGATTTATTCTCTTGTATTATTAATTTTATGATATATTACTTAAATCTAAGTTAAAGCTTTGTAAAACTTTTTTATATTTAAAAACATTATGAGGTGCTCAAAAATATTTCGCGAATTTTTCTCGTTTTTCTTGTGAATTATTGTGTCTACTCGAATTTTATGTACGCAAATAATACTTTACGACTTACAAACTGATGTTTAATAAATATCAAATATAATTTATTTTCTCTATAAACTCCATTCAAACATTATAAGTACTTAAAATTGTCCTACATTAATTTACTTTGGAATTAAAGTGGGCGATTAGAAGAAAAAAATTAATGGATTGTCGAAGGTACTTAATCTTGTGGGATAAATAAGGTTTGACTGTCGTTATTCTAGCCAAGAAAACTAATAAACACAACTCTTTCAATAATGTTAAGAATTCAACTTTAAAAAGAATTAACTGGAAATATTGAAATGTTTAGAATGTCAAATCAATTTCGTCAGGTATAAACGCTGAACACATCTAACAATTACAAATTTTTTTTTGCTATCCTGTTGTTTTATTGTTTTTTTATCTTGTTGAATGCTTGGATTGTACAGCTAGATCTAAGTTTTAATCGAACTTTATTTTGGTTTCATATTTAGTATATCGATTAAAAACATAATACTGTTTGCTCTCTTTTCAGAGGCGGCAGGGTCCATATCATATAATAGATGACTGTCTCCATTAATATCAGTTTGAAAAGAATTCAAAATATTCTAGCGGAACATTTTTCATTTTTTTTTTCTCCTTCACTTCTGGCTTTGTAACTGAATCACTCTCAACCCCATTGAGGGGGTAGGAGAGGTAACGTCAGCTCAGAATGAATTCACCTCTCCTTTTACTGTTCTGTCCACCCCCTCCCCTAATTTTTTATCTGCAAGGTCACCCCACGATGACAGAGTGCTGTAAAAAATCCCCTCGACTGTTCCTTTTTTTTGCATGCCTCCAATTTATGCTAGACGCCTAGATATTGAGGGACACTCACAGCTATTTATATGACTCTTTATTCTGCACCGGTTCAGAAGTTATCTGCAGCCTGCATTTCAACTTGTACATCCAGCGCAACATATGCACTTGGAACAAACGTGAAATATATTTTCTGAAACAGTTGCAAGAAAATTCAATGAAAATATGAAATTGGTTTATCTAACAACTAAATATTGATGAATTCTCAAGATTCAATTAAATTGTATTGATTTTTTTTTCTAACACGAGCAGCAGTTTGACAGCTATCTTTTAAATTTATGTTTTGAATACAAATTAATAGTTTCAGATTAATTTTTGAATTAAAAATATATTAACTGCCCATAAACGTTAAAATTTTCTTATCCATGGCTTGTTTTTCTGTTGAAAATGGGATAATCGGGAATAACAAATCTACTAATTGAAACACATTTTACGTTTTGGTGCAAGGATGTGGATTTACAGATTTTTTTTTGGTGTTAAAAATGCACCCTATTAACTGATTTCGAAATTTATGAACCATAATTTTATGTTCATTTGTACTTCGTCCTGTTTATTGGTAATTTATTTTGGAATGCATGTTTACATATATATGATAAAACATGAAAAACATTGAAATCAGAAATATGAAATTGGAAAAATACTAAAATATACGATGCAAATGATGAGAAGAAGGCATAAGTACCACGTCTTCATCAGGAGGGAAATGGTCAGCTATGCAAAATGAACACTCTTTTCTGACGTACTCGAAGGACAAATGTCTAAATATCTTCGAGCAATTCCCCCGAAGAGTGTTCATATTAAAAGATAAAATCAAAGATACACTTTGTTCAAAAATTAAAATAAATATATATGCAGAAAAGTGAACATACTAACAATAGATGAAACATACATACACTAGATAAAAAATACATATTACTAAAATAAGCAAATCAGATTGAATTTACATATTAGAATAATGGGAGAGTTGCCAAAGGTAAATTTGAAATTGGAATAAAGAAATAGTTGCCAAGAATAATTAAATTCATAAGTTAAAGTGGCTTAGAAACATGTAGTAAATCTGAAATTAAAATGTGTTAAAGGGGATTTAAAGTTAAATTATGTTTAAAATGATGGAATAAAAGAAAAGGAGTAAATGTAGGTGTTTTCAGGATTTTTGTAAGAATTTCATTGCTTGGGCGGACCTTCTGTAGTTATAAAAACTACGCATTACTTTAATCTTACAAGCGATTCCGTACTTCCTAAATATTTTAAAATAAAATTAATTGGAATATTATTATTTTTAGGTGAGCTATTAGGCGCGTTTTATTTGATTTTTAGTTGATTCATAATTGTTACATATATTATAAACGCGATTGATTTCATTAAATATAACGTTTCTGTATATTTTTAAAGAAATATTTGAGTTCCAGGAAATTAACTTATTAAAATTAAATTGATTTGTTTTGTTTTTTCGAAGACATAAATAGTAATAAATTGATGTATTTTTGCACCTTATATATATTACACGATACAATTTTTTTAAATTTTGTGGATAAATAAACATTCTGAGAAAGTAAAAGAGAGATTAAATTAAATATTTTAAGTAACTATGACTATTTAATTGAATTTATTAAAATTTAAGCCTGTGTAAAATTAAATTGTGCCACTGTGATTAATTGATTAATTTGAAATAATTATTTTTAAAAAGTAAATGATAATTAATAATATAAAAATATGACAAGTAATGAAATTTAGGAAAATATATTAAATTAAATGATTAATTAATAAATTAATTAAATTTGTAAACATATGTAAGAAATGAAGTGAAGAACGGAAAGTTAACGTAAGCATTGGATTTTTGTAGGTTTATTTACTATATTCATCATCTACTTCACTAAGTATATCTGTGTATATTGAGAGTAAAATAGATTTCTAATTTGTAAATATAAATTTAAAATTGAAATTAATGTTTATGAATTTTTAAATTTGAAATATTGTTATGCTAAAACGAGTATTTTATAATACTTTCGACTGAACTTCATAAACATTAAAATATAATCTTAGCTACCAGTTTTTTAATATTAAAAATGTATATCATAATAGCATAAAGAGGATTTAGGGAAGCTATATGGATTTTAAGTTTCTACTAAAAGCGTAAAATATCGGTACATATTTATAAACAGGCAGCCTAGTGGAACAATTATAAACTAAACAACCTATATCTAGGCGTTTTTAGAGGTACTATCCCTAAACTTGTGACAGCTTAAGCATTGCGCGACAAAACATCCTGGGCAAAGCAAAACAGTGGTTAGAAGAAATTGAGTAAAAGAAAGAGACTGGGGAGTAAGTATTGTGGAAGTAGTTTGCAATGTCTAAATGTGCGTGCAAAGTGAGCTCACACACAGAGCTCTGTTAACATCTGGATTTTGAGGGTCAGTAATTACTGTCATCAGGCACCTTCATAAGGATATTTATGCCAGAAACCAAATATCAAGTTATCTGTCTCAGATTTTAATGGCAGACGTCCAAAATCCAGAGTCCTTGTCTAGAAGACGTTAACTAAGATTCCAACGCAGTTTTCCAAGAGTATAATCGGCGAATTGTATTTCAAAATACGAATTCTGCTGTCTTCAAATGACAAAAATCGCCAACTAAGGTTCTTTGTAATACATTTTGCAAGACCTTCGTTCACAGCAGAACCACCCGAATCTTTATCTCATTGAAAATGCGTATGAGACAATGGAAAAATTTATCGGGCGCTGCTTACAATCTCTTTTTCTACAGTTAATTTACATGAAAAAAGTTGGATATCCCAATGTATCCTATTTTCTGGACATAAATGCACTTGAGAAGCATGAATTACCTCACACACATTTTTGCAATTTTTTTAAAAGGATTATGAAAAAATTATTTTGGAAAGCTTAAAAAACTAATCTCGAATTCGTTATTTTAAAAGTTTAAATTTTTTCACTTTGAAAAGATATGATCATTTACCTATGTTTTATGCTGTCTTAGCTGCGGTTATGGTTTTATTTGTGTCACATTTTAACACACTTTTTACTCACGAAAGCTACAATTTAAAGCAGATATAGATTCACTGCTAATATCTACGTGCAAAATGGAAATCGAACTGTTGAACTTAAGTCACAATACTAAACTATTCAGAAATCATTTCATCTAATTGCACCTAAGAATAATATGATTATTTAGTGTGATGTTATGGTTATTTTCAAATTAGTTTTTATAGCTATTTGCTTACGATTAATCCAAAAATTGTGTATGCTTGTTTGTGTTGAAATGAACTTATGATGATTATTTTAAATTTTCGACAAAAACTGCATAATTCGATACATCTACGCAACGCAATTTGGTTTCTTGTTTGATATACATTTTCGCCTCCCTATTTCTCTCTATTCAAAATTTGCTAAATGCAATTAAAGACCTTGTAATTTTGGACCTCGTTCAAGTGACGAGATCAACGGCTTCTACCCACCATGGCTGATATGCCAATGGAAGAACATTGCGGCCACGATATATTTTACATGCTTCACTCGTCATTTGTGCCCATGACGGATTTTCGATTATGTACGGTATAGGATTCCTCATCTACTGTTCATGAGAACGATCCGCCCAATTAGATCACCGCTGTCATTTAAGTCCATGTCCAATCAGCCCACCGTAGTTTATTAAAATTTGAAGCATCAAGATTTTAAAGTATTTTCTTGATCACATAATAAACCGAATGTCTATCATGTTTATAAATTATTTATTTTATTATATTTATCATGATTTTAGTATAAAATCAAATCATTTTGTCACTTACATATTAGTGACATTCTCCTTGTTTTCGTGCTTAGAAAATTTTATTTTCAAAATATGCTGTAATTCACATTGCTGTGTGGATTTTCCGAGACGTACATATATAGCGTTACAGGCGAGCCTCACACTTTATATAAGATTGACGACTTTTGACGAGGTCAACACCTTAGCTGCCACCTTCCTCTCCGCATCAGTGCCGCACTTGTGTAAAAATTTGGACGTCACAGATTATCATGGCCACCTTGTGGAGCTCAATCAATCCTTTGAGGGAGAATGTGGTGGAGAGAAAGAGAGAGAGAGAGAGAGAGAGAGAGAGAGAGATGGAATGCTTTTATTCACATTTGGCAGCAAACGATGCTTTACTTTGTAGATCTTACGGGTAGCAACGTAAAGCGACTGATCCAATGGCACTTTCTGGAACATACAATGGTGCAGTAGTTTTTATTTTCTCCTTGCTATATTCTCGTGCGTTTTAAAAATAGGACTAGTGAGGTAAATAGATGAGCCTTGATAGTTGGAATGTGCTATAAATAGCATTAAAAAATAAAATATGTGAAAATTGTGTGTACATTATGGAATTCGAAAGCAGGATTTAATATAAACAATCCTACATTCTTTTGGCAGACAAATACATATTTATTTAAAAAGATTTATTTATTTTTAATTTAATTGTTTCACTATCGCTTGTAGTAAATTTTCTTTAGAGGAAAAGTGAACATATATTTTTATAAATTCATTAATTGGCTCTTTACATTTATAAAGTGGAAAATTATTTTTCTTTATTAATGTATGAATAATTAATGAATGCTTTTATATTAAAAAGCTGATCATTCTTATAATTAAAAAGAATTATTTACCAAAAATACCTTAAAATATGAAATTTTGTGATTAGTTTATCGTAATATATCAGAATTTAAAAATTAGTGTTTAATTGGGTGAAGAAAATTCCACATAAATGGAGTATCAGTTGAAATTGTTAAATGAAAAGTGCAGTACCATTTAAACTTTTTCTTTTATTAAAGTACGTTCAAGATTATCACTATCAAACTACATAAAGAAAATTATTTCTGTTGTGATTAAAATCATTTCGTTTTACAGAATAACCGATTTTTATCAATTTTTATTAACTAATCATTTGAATTCATGTTTTCATTCTAAGCTGAAATCTAAAAAATTTACTTCGACTTTACAACCTTTCGTTATCTGAGCTGTTAACGCTTATTTCGCGTTACAAGAAGCCATTTGTCCTACATGTTAAGTACGCGATTCGGTTTTACTTTGAAGCTTCGTATCCAAACGATACTTTTCATCTAATCCCTTTTTTATTCTTTCCAAACGATAACGATAAATCTCTGTTCTTTTCTTCTTACTTTTGGCAGCGATAAATTCCAAACGAATTTTTTTTCATTCTTTTTCAAAGTTTCTGTGTGTGTTACAACATATATTTTGTCGTAGTTTCATATAATGAGGAATTCCTGTTTTCAGCTTCTACAAAAGAAATTTGCAGACCATTATCTCGGATGGTAAGAAAAGTAAAAAAGAATGAAGGGTCGGAAAATGTTGTCTAGTAGGGGGAAAAAAAAAAAAAAACTTGCCCGTATATTATTACACCTTCTCAACATTCCATGATGTCGTAAGTACCCAAACGAAGTGGGGGAGAAATAAGGAACCTCTTTTACTTTATTTTTTCACTAACTTTATTTAATAGACTTTATTTAACTTTAACTTTTTTTTACATTTTTCATAACAACAATTGCTTATTTTATTACCAATGTGTTTTTCTTAATAAATCATTCAAATACTTTTGACAATGTCAAACTAATTAAATAACGAGAAGAACTTTGAAAGTAGAACAAAGTTTATTGCACTTTAAGCTAAATATTGAGAAACAGGAATGCTATGTATGAATACAATTTTTTAATTATTGCTTGAATTCAAATTCGGAGTTTTAGTTTGAATCCAGTGATTGAAATTGTTCCAATTAATGATCAATAATTTGTTATAACTTCCCTTTACAAATTAATTACAGTTAACTGACATGGCAACGTTTATATGGTATATTATTTTAATAAAAGCAAATAATTTTTACTAAAAAGTAATAAAATTGCAAAGTTTGGTATAAAAAGGAGTAGCCTTTTATTAATATATAATAAGGTTAATAATAAAGACGAGAAAGTTTGCTTTATGAGTTCCTCTTTAAATTTAAATGTAAATTAAAAGAAAATGTTTGTAAAGATTTATCAGAGATTGAAAAGCTTTCCTATTGGCTGGAAAATTTTTTTACTGTTCATATGAAAGGTCTTCTGACTAATACATTTTATTTATATATAAACATTGTGTTTAAAAGTAATTTTTGCATTACAAAAATTTTGAAAAATAAAATTTTAATAATATATTGTGATATTTAAAGAAAATTTTGAAATTTAGATGATTCTAAATTGCATTTTTGAGCTTTGGTTTATCTGATAATAGATAAGTTGAAGGAACCTTCATAAGTTATTAATGAAGCATGTAACACCTTATTCATATTAATTGAATACAGTTCGGAATATGCATTTTATTAAGAACTGTTCAGTGCAAAATACTATTTGTTGTAAGGAAAGTTTTTTGTTATATCTTGCAGCTTGCGTCCTAGATTTTTTTTCGTAACTAAAGTGTTTTGAGGTTTAGTGTTTTTATGACGTTTGGATGTATATTTGTCCAAAATTGTGGAAGCAAAAAAGTAGAGAAAAGCATGTGATATATGCATGCATAAAATTAAAACAGAAGGCACATACATCAGAGAACTTAATACAAAAAATCGATTCCCAAAGCAATTAAAAAAAATCTTTAATTCTTGTAAATAAAAAAAAAATAAAAAAAAAATGTTTCGAGAGAATACCGAAATTGTAACGTGCCTGGTATCATTGAACGATTTAAATGGTTTCCATGATTATGTTATTGATATATTGCGGTATCTTGTTTAATTTTACAAAGGAATTGTGCCAATATATCTCGGATTGTAAATGCAGGCATTAACTTCGATGGACTCATTAGTCCAAATATGGCCCTATCATGTTCTAGTAAATATGAGCCAGAAGATTGCTACAATACTGTCTATTGAATGCATTGTATCCACTATTATTTTCCATGTAGTATATTTTCCTGTATCTGACGCAATTTGTCCATAATCGGACCATGCACCATTAAACTCCATAAATCAATTTCCTGTATCATTTTTTACATTGTCACAAGTTACAGAAAACTGCATTGTATAAAGGACACTCACTATTTCATATTTCATAGATCAAAACCAACAAATTTTAATTTGTTACTTTAAATGTATAAAATATGTAAAACAATTCTCCATAATTCACCAAGCTGTCATTTTGTCTACTCTATAACGTCTACAAATGAATCTATAATAAGTTTGAACGTTTCTTTATATTCATTACCAGTATCAAATATGATATTAAGCTGAAATTTGTTAATGATAATTAATTTTATTTATTTCGCATTTAACCTCAAAGTTTTACAGCTCAACTGTTTTGAAGCGGCACAGCTTCAAGTTCAAAGGACGTTGCTAGACATTCTTTATTTCGTCTGGACTAGTTGTTACTGTAGATACTGATATTTATCTTCTGTGATAATAGGGAAATGTACTCGCGTCGATATATAACATTCTTGTCAGTTTAGAAGCGATTCAACAGTTTGAAGTGAAAATTCCTTTTGCCACTCTATCAGAATCAGCTACATTTTGGATTCCAATTCTCTTATTCTATGTATTTTCCTAATTTTCCTAATGAATATTAATTATTTTTCTGGAAATCTTGATCTATATCTAGTTATATCAATAACTTTAACAGCAATCTCAAGAATTAAGATTCTTTTCTTACTTGGCGTCAAATTTAAAATTTTGTCTTTTCACTTTCAAATTGATATTTTTGTATAGGATTGACATTCTAAAACGCATATATGTAAATATTTATGGTTGTTTATTCGCTGATTGTTAACTTTTACCGATGTATGTTTCAAAATTTTCAAAAAAGATATAATCCAACATATTTTTCTGAAAATTAACCTACAGAATTAAAGTCATGAAAATTAATTAACAGAATTACTAATTTAATGTATTGTAGCCATTTCTAATTCCTTGAAATTCTGATTAATGTGGAAATAAGTATTTAACATACATGCAATTGTTTTTTCAAGAGATAAATAATGTATTTGCTTCATTGGCGTATTTTATAAGCTGTATCATGTATGATTTATAGAATTTTTCTTCTTTTTTTACCGGGACTTGCCAGCTTACAGTCGAATTCAATCTTTGACAGCACCCAGCTCCGCTCGCCACAGCTTAGTTCACAGTCGAGAAAGTCTTCACAACAGTAGGTAAGTCAAGATTTAACGAAGAGATAATTACACTATTATAGTTGTTGCCTTATTTTTGATATATACTACAACTTTGATTTCATTGTCATATAATTCTTGTCTTTCTATAAACTGGAATGGAAATCATATGAGTTTAGAAATAAACGATCTACAGACCATGGAAATTATAATTACCCCCCCAGTGTTAATCAATAATACAGTTATTGTTATTTTAAATGCTAATAAATGTATTCGCGCGCGTGTTGAGTGTAATAAGACTTACCCAAAAATAAGTAAAAAGTAAAAACTAGTGATCATTTGTTAGATATTCAAAGTGACAGTATTGAATATAAAAATAATTATAGGGTATATATATTTTAGATATTATTATTATTTGATCATGTAAATTAAAATGCCTGTCCTTAATTTTTTAAACTGATATTGTATTTGTAAATGATATTCGAATTCGAAATTTAAAGCAAATTTAAGATTCCAGGAATATGTATTGCCAATATACATTGATGATTAATAAACATTAACGTTGTTAAGAAGTAATGTTCATATGTACATTAAATTTTGTAATTTTATATTTATATCCAGTGCTACTGTTTTTTAACATGAATGGTTATTTTGTGTAGTTCAAAATATTTTAAATTTGTAAATAAATTATAAATGCATGAGAGTTATTAGATAGAAGTATTATTTAGTAAGTGTATTATATTAATTTGCATGAGAGTTTTTAGATAGAACTATTAAGTATACCATATTGTAAATCCAAAAATAAATACCAAAGAATTTTAATTTTTTGTCAGCGTGTTTAACTTTTTCTTATACAGCAATTAAATTTTGAATTTTCTCCGTGCAGTTAAATGTTATCATTGTCAAATAACAAATTCTTCAGTATTCCTTGAAAACATGATAATAGATAATTTATTTCTCGTAGTATTTCTTAAAGAAAGTATCATAATATATAGATATTTATTTATTATAATGCTTATTTCATTATGCTACAAACTGCAAAAAATTAAATCATTAAATATGTGAAGAAGGAAAAAAGAAAACTAGGAAATATATATGAATAGTTAAGTGATGTGAGAAACCACGTCTTTTTTAAAACATGAAAAAATATTTTTATTTCACAAAAGAATTAAAAACTGAAAATTACTGAACTCAAATGATTTTGAACGATTGATTTTTAAAAAAATGTTTAAAACAACAGTTGAAAACATTTTCTTAGTGACTTTTTTCAACCCTTTCAAATCGCCCACGTTTAAAAATGAGAATATTTTATGTTGCCTGATATTCCAGTTCTATTTGATTCTATTGTCTAATTTGCAGTTGTCTATCTAAGCAAAAACTGTTGAAGTAAATAAAGATATAATTAAAAAAAAAGCCTTTTATTGTCTGATTCCATTATAGAAAAGATGGTTTCCCATTTCCTTCGTTGCGACGCAAGTGTCTGTTTGAAATACCTTCTGTATTATTTATGACTGATTCTTAACGAATTTTTGACATTCTTTTAGTTTTTGACACATAATATATTTAATATTTTGCTGAAATTAAAATGACTCATTATTTAAATAATTTTGATTCGTAAAATTTTCATAGCATATTTTTCATATAACTTTGTTTTAAATTATATTAATTGAATTGATTTATATTTTTTATAGTTTTTTTCATACAAGTAAACTCTCCATCGAACATAAAGTAAAATGGGTCCAAACGAAACATTTCCGTCCACGCCTACTGTTTTGGTAGGAAATTGAGAAGAAATTTTTGCGGTTGCAATTTTCGCGAATTTCTTCATTACCCAGAATAGAATGACCGCACACAACATTTTCTTCTTGCATTTATTTAATGCATTTCAACACATTTGATATTTCTTACAATTAAAAAAAAATCAGAAATTAGATTTTTAAAATATCGAATATAGAATAGTTTTGAAATTTAAGTTCTGAAGAGAAAATATGCATAATTTCCTTATCTATATATTATTATGTTATTTTTATTGGCAAAGATTTCTTTGATAAAGCTGCGTGCTTGAAAGATTTCATGCAAATTACTTTATTAGTTTTACTGTGATTTAATTGCAAGATTTCATTCTTTAAAAGGCAAAGTTTAAGGTTCAATCCTAACATGGACTACCTATTGTAATGTATAATGAGGCTTGAACTAACTATTTTTCAGCAACAATATGGTTGAAGAACAAGTGGTCCATGTTACATATGTACCTACATATATTTTGGAATGAATGGTTTGATAATCCGATATGTTGTTGTTATATTGATACTTATGATACTTGGACAAACCAAGCTCGCTATGCCTTGGATATGCGAATTTAAGTCATTAGGGAGCGTCTTTCGTTTAATCAGCACCACAAAGGTGAAAGTAGGACTTTGCTCTTCAAATCCACCGACAGATGGCACCACCAGAAGATCCACTCTCTCAATTCTGACATTATGTCACGGTAAGTTTGGAATAAATGCTTTTTTTTTCTCCCTTACAACACGTGAATAAGAACTACTCTTTATGAAGAGCACATTTGGGTGATTAAAGAGAGGCCTTAAAATATCCTTTATTTATTAAATCAATCGCTACACAATGGCAGTATTATACAGTAGAGCTCCCATTATCCAAATTCTGTCTATTCGAATGACTGATAATCAAAGTCGCTTTTAGAATTGCAGAAATATAAATTAGACTGTAGAAGAGACGGTAAATGCGAAAATGGAAGAAACGAAAGTGGAAGAAGCTCTAGAAACGGAAAAGGTAAGAGAGGGGAGAAGATAAGAATGAGGGAGAGAGAGAAACATGTTACTTGAGGAATTCTGAAACATTCTGTTGAAAATTCCTGGATGTTCAGAAGTTAGTGTTCAAGGTATAAGAGAGAGAGAGAGAGAGAGAATAGATTATGAGTCAGACACTGGATTTTTAATTGCAAATGATGGGCAACTTATTGAAAGTGTCGAGGAAGAAGATGACCTTAATGTCCGAGTTGAAGCAGACAGATACCACCAGCTAGTGGAACATTTACCTGCTTTGAAATTGCTTTGAAGTAGATGGAGGCACGTGTGTAATCACATGCAAATTCGCCTTGTCAAGCGGATGCGCGACTTGGCTGCCCCAAAACGGATGAAGGTAGTGAAACAGTTTACTCTGACCAAGATGTTCTGCAAGCTATGACTTTCATTTACAACAGACTAAAGTAAACTAAACACTTAATCGAAAATACAAAGTAAATTAAACAAAAATCCAATTAACTGAATTTTTGATTATCCGAATGGTCTCCGTTCCTAATTAATTCGGATAGTTGAAGTTCTACTGGATAATAAACTTACTACGTATTAAAGATAAAACCATCCTATCTGCTGTAAAACAAAGAAACATAAGTGTAGCATTTTTACGTCCCAAAATCAAGTTTTTTGGTTTGACAGTACTCTGAATTTTTCATTTTTGTTTATCAGTTCATTTTTCTTTAGTGAGACATTTGTCGGTATGGAAGGAAAAATGTATATCTATATTTTTGAAGAGATTGTTTTAAGCTATCTGATATCAAAAAATAATCAAAAACTAAATCTGTAAATATACAAGTAAAATTTTGTTCATTTTGTAATTTTTAATTGGTTGCCTGCTTAAGTTTCTTTTTGAATAAATACCTGATTATTATTGATTTCGCCTAACAATTGAAGTTTTGTTTACCATTTATGTAATTTTCCCTGTTATTATAAAATTACTTTTCTCCGTTTTCCTTGATAAAAAAAATGTTATCTTCGTAAAATATATTGAATTTTTAAAAACTTATATTTTGAATTGTTTTGTTTTAGTTACTCACGCATAAGAATTGTGCCTACACACGATATTTATGTAGTAATTTTTTATTGTGAAATAAGATAATTCAAACTTATTTCAGAAATTATCTTTAGCATTTTGTTATTTTTAATAGTTGATTAGAATTGCCATTTTCGTGATTTTTATTACGTGGAAAAAGCAAAACACTAAAATTATTTTCTATATTATTAAACATTAAATTTGCTCTTATTTCTTTTTTGTAATAAGCATAAATCTGTAGTAGGGGTAGCAATTTATATTTTTAATTGAAAAATACAGGTAAATTTATCTAAGCATATAAAAAACCTTCCCTTCGTTTGTATTTAATTAAAATTTTCTTATTCTAGTAAAAGGTATTTCTTTAATTTTTATTTATGCCTTTATGAACGTTCCTCAGAGTATAACCCTAATATTATTTTGAAATCTGAACAAAGCATATATATTACTATATTTTATAATATTCTACGATATTTTATTTTAATAAAACTATTTTAGAAATGTATATATATATATGTATATATATATATATATATATATATATATATATATATATATATATATATATATATATATATATATATATATATATACTAATAAAAATTCGTAAATCAAATAAAATGTAAAAGAAATTACTGAATATATAATAACTATGAAGTTATTTGTGGTTTTAGGAATTTGAAACTCTGCTATACCCTATTTACCCTATGTATTAATTATTTTACCATAATTTTGATATCATTTTATGGGTTGGAAATTTTAAATATTTAATAAGAAAATTCCCATGTATATTAAATAACAAATATTCATTTTATTGATATTATTACGGTCCATTACATGACTAATTGCGTGCTTAAAATTTAATGCAACTAAAAAAACTATAAAAATTTAGCTCTTCATTTGATCTCTTCATTAAAAAAAATAATAGAGTAATTCAATAACTTTCTTCACATTGTTTTACCCCGAATATCTATATCCGATAACGGATCTTAACAAGTATCTGCGTTATACAGTTTGAAGACGATTAATTACTTGCACAGGTTCTATGGGGTTGGTGGGTTGGGAGAGAACCCCCTGTCATTTCTCTAAAATACGCCCACTGCTTTCCCTATCCCCCCGTTTGAACGCACGAGTGGACTTTCCTGAGCATCACCTCTCATCTCTCGTTCCATACGTTTCATTAAGAGAATTCTCCTAGTTCTCACATTTGGCGAGTTATTGCTTTTGGTGTATTATTTCATTCTGTTCAGAGAAAAATTTCGACGTACGGTTGTTATAAGGGATGAAAATGATTTATTTCTTTTTCTTTAACGGTTGCAGGATTAGCATTCTGGGGGTGACTGTTACAGATAGAATCTCTCCAGAAGGGGATTAAAAGGTGGGAATTTATATCATCTGATTACCCTTATCTTGGGAAGGATCAAATCTTTCAGTAGTGCGGTTTCTGTATTCGTTGATTTGCGCACACAGGATACGTAATCGAAGTGATAAGCAAGCAAAAACGTCATGGGGAAATTTTTATTTTAATCATCTGAATATTTAAAAAATATGTATTTTATGTTTTATTCTACATTTATTATCTGCATTTATTTTTTATCCTTGACTAATAATTCAGTTTGAACAAGAATCTTGTTTAATTTTAATCTTAAAAAAAAAAAAAAAAAAAAAAAAAAAAAAAAAAAACCCTAAAATCTCTCTTGTTTTTAGCGCCTTTTACACGGTATTTTTATTTTCTAAAAGTTTAATTTTGCTCAACGTATCGATTCAATTTAATTACTGTTGAATGTGGTTCTGAAAAGTTAAATAATTTAAAAGATTTTAAATTCTTCTGAATAACAATTATTTAATCTCTCGATTGATTAAAATCTTAATTCATATATATTTTTCGTTCATATTTTTCACTTAATACTATTCATAAAATTTTCATTAGAATTTGTTATATTATTAAAAATAATATCCGTTGATATAGTAATGTTATATGCAATTATAAAATAAATTATAAAATTGAGTCTCATTTTTCTAAACCCACAAATCAAAATTTCTATAAATTTAAATATATTGTTAATTTATAATTCAATAGTTTATTTCTAAAATAATAATTTATGTAATAAATTATAATACATTTTGCAATATATATAAATTATATAGGTAGGAAAGAGAATACTGACTACATTATCAAGAGCAACTTTGACAATATTTGATGGTATTTCAACTTTCATATTAATCATGGAAAGATTATTACAGAAAAAGTCTTCGTTTATCAGATTTATAATTTTGCTAAATAGATTTTTTTCGACATGCACAGTGTTAGTACTGCATACAAAAATAAGTAAATTGGAGGAATTGTTTTGGAGTGGAAGGTCCTGGGTTCAAGCCTGGTCATTACTGATCTACGGAAAATGGATGATCCCTTTCTGGTTTCCGCATGCACTTGTATCGGAGAGGATATCTGGAAATTATCTAGAATCTGTCCGTTTTGACTAGTAAATTTTTTGGAAACTTTACCTATATTACGGCATTGATAACATTTTATATCTATCTTTAGGAAATTCTTAATTTTGATTTCAAAACAAAAAAGATTATTTTTTAAAAATTGGAACATTAACTATGAAAAGTCTTCCCGAATAGTAATTACGCATTATTAATGCTTTAAAAAGTCATTTACCAAAGGTTCCGATTGTGTTTTGTAATCTAGGCCTAAATTATATTTTTCTTAAGATTAATTTAAAATAATGATAAAAGACAAACGTGCAAGATTGTTAAGCACTAAATTTTTTAAGGTTATGTATTTTTAGATGTGGTGATAAGTTTTGTTATTATTATTTTTTTTTTTTTAAAAGTGTATCAAAAAGCATTTGTTGACACAAGACAAATATTCATACTGATTGCAATCAAATGTTTCAAAATTAAAATTTTTAACGACATATGAAAAAATTCTAATAGAGTTATAACAGTGATTGAACAAGTGTAGTGCTTTGGTAAATTAAATCAATACAGACCATTTAAACAATACGGCGAATATAGCTCAAAATTCATTAGATTTTTTGTACAATCATACTTAATAATAGTCATAATTGTTATCGTATCATTATGATTGCAGTCAAGCTCTTTTACATGATATAATATTGATTAATAATTATTAACTTCCATTCAACATGTTTTAATTGGTTCTATTTCTAAGTGTTCTAATTAGACATGCATAAAAATGACAATCTTAATTAATGATGTCCAAACTTATTGAGTTGCCATTTTGTTCTAGATAAAAGACTACAAACTGGGAGTAATCAATGATAAGAAGTCAGCGATAAGTGACCAGTGACCTCATTTGACTTGAAATGCTCAACGCATGCGGTTATAAACATCAGCAACAAATAAATTTTAATGATAATGTTGCTGATTAGGAAATAGTAAAAGTCGAAAGCTGTAAATAGAATGAGTAGTGCAGTAGCAATGACGAATCGAAAAAGTAAAGAACTTGCCGACTAAAATGTCTTATGTATTTTGAAACAAATTTATGTCTACATTTAAGCTAATTCAGTGTATGAATATTTTCGAGAAAACCGTTGCTTTTTTGTCGATCAAAATTTTGGAATTGTATGTTGAAAGTTCACTAAATAAGGATTCCCAAAGATTTATCAGTCAAAACAGAAAGTAGCTATTTTGCCTTTTTATAATTTTTGGATTTCTCTTAAGAAAACCAAAACACTCAGGTCATTCAATTCTAAATTCCTCCTAAATATTAAGCTTTTTCTATGTAGTGAATATTTCTAAATAAACTGGGGTTTATATTTTTTTTTCAGTGAATAAATTCATAATATGGGCATATTTTATCTTAAAACATATTTATCATAAAATTTATGACTTCCTATGCAAATTTTTTGCGAAGTTTTCCAACTTCAAAATTTTGGCCTTCGGTTCAACAGTTCGCGCGTTCAATTTATAACTCGAACTTAGTGTTTAAACTGTGTCATATTCTTATTATTCCTCATGTGAAGAAAAATTACTGATGAATGACAAACAAACCAAGCCAACCTTTGTATTAATTTTTCTCATCCATAAATGTTTAAAATGTGTTTTTTAAGGTACTCTAATGTTCTAAATTCACAATATTTACATGTCTTCAAGTTCTGGTGAGGCATTCTGATAACAAATTTTTGAATTTGTGTCCTTTTTGATTCGTTTAACATATTTTTATTTCAGAAATATCTTGTGTGAATTCAATTTAAAAGTATTTAAAATTTCACACATTTCAGGAGCTTTAATCTTTTATGTATTTCAAATAACGACTCTGATTTTTTTATAAAGCAGATTTTAGTATTTCTAAAAAGTCTGATAATTTGCATGAAAAGTGTTAACTTTTAAGACAACATTATTAAAGTAACAATTTTATAATTTGTTACAGCTATCGCAATTCATGTTCTTTTCCTTTAAATGACTAAATAAACTAAAAATATTTGTCACATTAAAAGAGTCTCTCTATCCTGTCTTTGTCCTTTCCTTGTGTGAATGAGGTGTGAAGCACTGTTAATTGCGTTATGATTAAAAAGGAGTATTCACGAATAATTCATCTTTTTCTTGCACTAGATCAATAAGTTCATCTCGCGAAAGTGAATTTCTGTTCTTGTTTTCTTCACGTATTAATTCTCATAAAACTACTTGATATTTTTAGACATGTTCATTGTAAGATGTTTTCCTTCTATCAATTTCGATTGGTTTTTAAATTCGGAAGCTGCAAATAAGAAAGTTATTAGACAATTATTATAAAATGTATGTCATAATTTCAAAAATAATGCAGTAGTCAAACAGATTACTCAAAAGTGGTACCACAAATTATATTTCAGTTATAAATTGTTTGAAAATTCATGACAATTAGAAATTCATCATGAGACGATTGTAAAAATACAGACAAAAATAATTTTAATATATCAGGAAATTCCAAAAAAGTTTCCCATATTTAATGAAGCCATTTGTGTTCATTTGGAAAAAAGAACTTGAAACTGAGAAAAATTCCCTTATCGATAGCAAATAAATTTTCAAATTCTATCGCCTTTCCCATCAAGTTTACAAAGCGTTTCTGGATTATGTGATATATAATGAAAAGTGAGTTCAGCGCATCAACTTTTAGTTTGGCCATCATTGGTTATTATAGATGTATTCGATTAAAATGACTATGAGATTGATTCTGTATTGACAAGAAACTGGTTCTGATTGTTGAGTTGGACATCGACTGGTATTGTCTTTCTCACATTGCAAGATTATTCATGGTATCGTCTGCCTGCATTACGTTTGTCAAGGTTTCTTTTTCAGAAACCTAGCTGTCAAAATACATTTGGAAACAAATCTCTCTCACATTCTCTGAGCAGTTATCCTCTATCTTAGTAGTGATTATATATCTTTTAACAACTATAAAATCTGTATTAAAATTGTATTATTTATCAAGATTCTTTATGTCGCTTACAGTGGCGTTGAAATATTTTCACGATTTCTGTAATATTTTTGGTAACATTTTCTTGCTATATTGCAAGATCTATAATAATGCTACTTACACACTATAATTGAAACGTGTGTTAAATTCTCTATGAATTAAAAACAATGATGTCAAAAAATTTGGTCCGTGTTGCCAAATCGTCTATAGCATTGTCCACAGATAATAATCGGAATACGTATCAAAATTCTTTGCGTTGAATGTACCTGGTTTTGAACTTGAAAATTTCGATTCTTGCTGGGCATTGTAAAGAATAAATAATGCAACTGTAATTCTGAATATGAAATATGATTGCTACTTTCCTTCCTTTCTCAATGGCTATTCAGCTGAGTGAAAACCATGGACTTCCGCAGAGTTAATTTCCATACCGCCCTCTGCTTTGATAGACTTTCCCATTTTTTTTTAATTTCCGGTTCCTCGATCTTCCCCTTTTCTGGACTCCCGTTGGTTTAGCATTGAAGATCTTTTTGGAGACTTGACCATTCTCCATGCTAATCAAGTGTCTTGCCCAATTCAATCTTTGGATTGAAATAAAAGTTTATTATACATGGCTCTTTACAAAGTTTTTAAAGTTCCGAATTCGTTCTTCTCCTCCATTGTGTTATTGGATTTTATACCTCACAAAATGCTTCCCAGTATCTTTCGTTCAAAAAGTGCTAAGATTTCCTTATCACTTTCGGTCATTGCCCACGTTTCAGCAGCATATGTGGCTATGGGCCTTATCAATGCTCCATAGATCAGTAACTTTGTTTCCTTGCTAATCAGACTAGATTTTAAATATCTGTGTATTCGATAGAAAATTTTGTTACCAGGTATAACTCAGTTACATATCATTAGTGTTAAGTCATTTACAATAAAATTACATCCTGTATTTATATTAGACATTTCTCCCGAGTTATAATCTCTGGCTTCACTCGGACGCGAATAATACAACTTGATGAAGCTTAAGATCAACCCAAAGTATATCTCGATATTTTGATTTTAAACCTCGGAAGCTTCAAAAGCTTAACTTGTCATGACATACATGTAATTGCATTACCCAAGTACAAGTACTCCATAAGATTAGAGTTTGTGTGAATGTTCATCACAAGTTCTTAATACATCTTTTAGTGTATGTTCTTAGCTTAGTGAGTAGATCTTATGGTTCTGAAATATTTTAGGGTGAGTCAGTTCTGTTATACTAATATAGCGTATTGATAGTTTGAACTTACTTAATCGAATTGGACCTTGAGATAAGAAATCTTTAATGGGGACAAATTAAAGTGCCGTAATACTTCTTTTAAAATATCAATATTCTTTTGCTTCCAAACTTATATGTAGGCATATAATGCCGAAATTCTCAGAAAAAAAAAAGAATAAATTTCAAGAAAAATAATGTCTTTAATATAGAAATAGTTGATAATGCAAATAATAGTATGAAATTAATATTTTACTTGTTCGTGATTTTCTTATTGAAGCATGTTTTTTAAATGTAAATAATGGAAAGGAGTCGAATTTTAATCACTATTTTATTGTAGGAACCAGTTTCTCTTTGTATCTTTAAAAAATTTCCTCCATATCTCAAAAATCTAGAAAAATATAGCTTTAAGTATACATTTCAAAATATATTATATAAAGTTTAGAATATGCATCTTTTCTAAATTTAATAAATTAAATAAAAATAAAAATTTATTAATACTTTTATAACTCTATGTTTAATTTTACGTAATTATTGTGAGTTAGAAACTATTTCGATACAAAGTTACGAATATAGTTCGTTTGATGAAGTCAACGAATTAATTATGTCGCTTAATTAATTATTCCTGTCACGTGATAACCAAATTAATTATGCGCATGTAAAATTTAATGATGACACTAATGACTTTAAGAAGTAATTTCATATGTTCTCTTGTCCTTACAACTTAAGCTTTTATTTTTATGAAAAACCCCATAGAAAAATTAATTTACTATTCAGAATGCTTTTATATGTAAAACAACTGAAAGTGTGCCAGTAAGAATATAAATATAAATTTTAATATTTTTACTATTTTTATTTGTCAACCTGACGAGATTGTAGAAGGCTTTTGATATCTAATATGCATGGCTTCATAAGTTATAAACAAGTTCATAAGTTATATATATTTATACAAGATCTTTACTTTCATGAGTAAAGATTTATTCAAGTTAAATATTTCTTTATTTTTGGAATTCACGCATTTGATTTATTTTCAATATTGAAATTCTTTAGGATATTCTTGAACAAAGATTCAGTGATAATCAAGATTATATTATTCAGTATTTTGAATTTTTTCTAAATAATCTATTAAACATTTTTGATAGCGGAATATTTTCGATGACCTACTAAACCAGGAATGGGCAAACTACGGCCCGCCGGAAGGTTTTATGCGGTCCGCGAGTAGAATTTTAATTTGCCGTTCCGACGGAAATTAAAAGAATATAATTTATATATTATATGTACATCGCCTTTTCTACAATGTTTTAATATTACTTAAATATTTCATTTTTCAAAGGACTTTTAATCTTTTTACTTTTTACACAAAGCATAAATCAATTGAAATAGCAAGCGTAGACAGTGGATGTTCTTTGTTAGTTATAACTGCAAACTGAGAGCAACAAGCGTCATCTCTTTCTGGAGGTGCAAACATATGAGAATCTAATATAGGTGATTTAGGTCTCACATGTAGAAGATAGCGGATTTTAAGCTCCACCTGGCCCAGAAAATCAGTGCTATGTTTGCTTCATTTTACACATGTAAACAAGTGTTTTCAACTATGAGCCTTAGAAAAAAATCATCTGGGAAATAGACTCACATAAGCATTTAGCTACGTTCCTTAGAATCAGTACATCTCACTTCGAACCTCAATATAAGGAACTTTCACTAGAGAAATCGTAGTTTCACTTATTAACATATTTAAATTGTAAAACTTGTATATTATTTTTAAAATTTTAGAAAAATTTATCTTGGCCCGCCATCCTTTATTTTTTTTCGATGTATGGCCCGCGACCGAAAACGTTTGCCCATCTCTGTACTAAACTAAAGCAGTTTTCCCGCTGTGATTGACATTTTTTTTAAACAATTTGATATAGCGGATAAATTTTTTTCAATATAAATTCTAGTATTGGTCACTATAAGACTTTTTTCGTATTAATGTTTAAAACACTTTCCGAAGTTCAAATATTTTGGTGACAAATTCAGCTAAACTGATTTTTCCGTTTTTAAACATTTTTATCCGTTGTTCTTGTTAAATCTTTTTTCATGTTAGAATACAGCATCGGTGATTTCTTGATTTTTCAGATTTTCTATTATTTAATTCTTAGTGTGCTCAAATATATCCTTACATTCTTCCATATTTGATAAAATTTATGAAAGTGTATAATTTTCGAATCGAGAAAGTTTACGACTGAGGGAAATTCAAAGCAAAGATTTAATATTTCTCCTATTGTAATAAACATTGAAGATGCTATCGTTAATAAATTATGTAAGAATAAAAATGCTCTTGAGCATATAAAACAAAAATTATTACAAGATTAAATTTATCATAAGTATAGTCTTTCTCACCATTATACAATTCTTTGCTTTGATTTTTAATTACTAATCTTCACAAGAAAATTCACAGTTAAATAAAGATAAATGCAATTTAAAAAGAAAACAAATTTTGACAACCTCAAGATTATATACATATAAATATTTCTTTAATATTCTCTTATAGATTTTAGCTGTTTATTTTTTTTAACAAGTAATGATTTTAGCTGTTAGACATTATAGATTTTAGCTGTTTATTTTTTTTAACAAGTAATGATTTTTTAACAAGTAGTATCATGATCGAGAAGTTAGAAATTACAGTAAAACGTTTTAAGTCCTTGCCCGATATATCCGAAAACCGTTCAGTCTAAAAAAAAAAGAAGCTTGAATTAAAGAATATGTTGTAAAGCAAAGTTTGAATAGATAAAACCATTACAATCGATGTGTTTAATCATTATAAAAAAAATCATATGATTGAATGTGAGAGTGTACTGACTGCAGAATTTTAACAATTCATTTGACAATCTTTTAAAAACTATGAGTTTGGTGGATTTGGATTAGTTAAATCATTTTGTACTTTATTTTAAATCTGACATCTCATACTAAATAATAACTGTACATTTTTTCTAAAGTATTTTTTTAATCCATGTTATTTCTTTCGGAGGAGACTGTTTTTTATAGATTATGAAGTTCATTAACGTAGTGTCAAAAGGTACTTCAGAAAAACTTCCAGTGCCCACCTTGATAAATAAATGTACGTGCAGAAGCACGTCTCATTTCACTGAGTGCAGTCTTACCATTTTCTCTTAGTAAAGTCATTGAGTTTAAATCTCAAAATAATAATCTTTATGAAAAATATTCAATTATATTACATGAACAGTATAGGATTCAAAAAGTTTTTAAGGGTTATTTCGCATCATATAACGAAAAAGAAAAAAATTCCTATGCTGTATACATTTGCAGAGGATTATTCTCCCCCCCCCCCAATTTTTTTTTATTACTATGTTCTATGCCAGGGTTGGCCAGGCTCTTTGAAGGATTATTTGTGGTTCTCGATAACGATAAATATACTCGAGAGAAGGTCAAGCTCTACAATTGAAATATAAGTCGACGCCGATTGCTAAATTTTTTAAATTAATACCAGAATCGAAGTATCCTGAATTAAAAAGGGCTTCCTTTTGAAATATTTCAATATTCGAAGTATTTATGTGAGCAATTTAATTCCTCTTCAAAATTCGTGAAATCCAAAAACCCCGTTCAGTAGCAACTAACCAACATCTCAAAGAATTACTAAGAAGTACTGTGGCCAAATAGTCGTGAAATTTTAAAGAATTGTCAAGAGAAGTAGAGTAAATGTGTTTATATATTTAGGTTTTTAATATTTAAATTCATACACATATTTTGTACTTTTATTTATGATTTTAACAAATATAATTTCTGTAAAAAAATTTTTTAATACCTTTTTATATACCTTTTAAATATGTATTTAATTGTGGCTCTCGAAAAATTTAAAAGTTTTAAAATTGTCTCGGACTATCAATCGGAGCTTGGGCCACCCCTGTTCTATGCTTTTAATATTGTTAATGTAGTTGTATACTGTGTTAAGGTTTTTGTTGCTTTTGAAAGGTCAATGTACATAAAATATAAAAGTTTCTTGATTTCCAGATTTCTAAAATTAATAACTCTTTTAATATTCAATTGATATTCAAGCCCTCCAAACAAAATTAGAAAGAAAAAAAAATCTAAAATACTGTTTAAAATTTAAATATTCTTTTTTAAATAAAAGATCGATTGTTTATCTTATTTTTAAAAAGTACCAGTAAACATGATTTTCACGAATCTTAACTTAAAAATGCGTAAGAATTCTGAAATTATAAATGAACCTGAGAAAAATTATGTGAAAATAAGTTGCTGCATTTGTGCGACAATTTTTCTTACATTTCTCTTTCCTCTTCCTAACGAATAAGTACATGAAAAGGATGAAAATATTTGCCGATATATTACCAAGTTTTATAAAAAAAAAACTTTGAATTTTAAAAAAATAATGTGCTAATGACTTCATTTCTACCGCTATCCTGTTTATCGGTGTTTCTCCTTATTTTTCCTGTTTTTCATAATAATTGGAAATTGTTGTCAAGAAATATATTTTTTATTACTAACCCTTAAATTATTTTATACACTTTTCTTTATTCGAAAATATTTTTCTCATGTAAAAGTATTATCAACAACGGAATTCTTAGTTCATAAATGATTTTAGTAATTTAACTGCTTAAAACTTTTCTGCGTATAAATTGAAAAATGTATATGTCTTTTAAATTCACTGATTTAAATTATAGGTTAAATTTTCAAAAGTATATTTATTTTTTTCTATCTTCTTCTCTTCTTCTTAAAGTTGTGTTTATATGTCATTCGGCACCTCTGCTTTTATCAGCATTTTGTACTGTTAATATTTTTTTTCTATACTAAAATACATATTTTTTTCTTTACTTCATAATTTTTTTAAGTATTTAAATCAATACAAAAAATAAGTTTGCAATTGATAAAACTGATTTTTCGACGACAGTTCATTCTACAAATAAGGAGAAAAAAAAATCGAAATTAATATCGTAATTACGCGTTGATTGATAATTAATATACCAGACAAAATTTCAATATTTAGTGCGACCTCGTGCTTGATTTTTAAACTTATTTTTAATTTGATTGGCGCCATATTTGGCGATTCTGTATGTTACACCGGCAACCATTCAGTAGTATCGAGCGCGCCTTTGACAACCCACGGTTCGGCACAAATCGACCCGGGAAAGGAGCAGGTTGGAAGGCAAGATATTACACTGAGTATCATTGCAGTTACAGCATTGCGGCGATGGTATGACTCACAACACAGGGCTGCCATACTCGTAAAAACGTTTCTTTAATGAATTTACGTTAATGAGAGGGAGAATGCGTTCGTTTAAATTATGGATTAATTTTGCACGCTAGTATTGTAAGCGTTGAAAATAACAATGTAGTGAATGCACGAGTTACTGAGCACTGTTGTTGTCTGTAAGCGTTTGTACTTGACTTGAGGAATGCGCGAAGCCGGTGGTTTTTGCTTCAAATTATAGGTGAGTTGTTCTTGGAATTTTTAACGGTGATTATAAATTCGCAAAGACAGTTTTTAATTGAAAAATTAAAAAGTGGAACAATGTACTCACTTACTCAGCAAAAACTTACTTGATGCTTTTATTGCATCAAAAACCATCTTTTTTTAATATAGAAAATATTGTTTATTATTATTTTTTATGTTTTTTTTAAAACATTATTATTGATTAAAGCTGAATTTTATTTTATGATTATTTGTGTATAATTTTAAAATAAGCTGATAATAAATATTGGAGAACTTGAAAAAGTTGTATTATGTTGATTTTAAATTTAATAGCCAATGATAAAGATCTGTTAGGGGGAAAAAAAAAAAACTATAAAATTGAGTAAAAAATGTATGAGATAGTAATAAAGTAAAAATAAAACTTTCTTATATCATTTTGATTTTCCTGCTGTTCTAATAAAGAATACACATAATATAAATAAACAAAAAAAGACATTAGTTGTGTTGTTAAAAAATCAATAACCTTTTGTTTGATATTTATTATTTTTTTTCTTTTTGTTTCCTGAATGATGGAAAAGCTATTCTAAAAGTGAAGGCCGTGAGAAAATTAGAACAATATGCTTCTTTATCTGACAAAAATGAACTTCTTTTTATTTGCTTACATTGATCGTTGTTTTTTTTCTTTTCGTGTCACGTTTTTCCTGTACGTTTTCAGTTTTCCGTGAAAAACAATTGTTTCGTTATTTGTTTCATTTAAGATGCTAGAAATTCTACCTAAATATTAAGTTCTATATTTAATATTTTTTAAATTAATATTTAAAATTTTTTATTGCTTTTAAAAATTTCCATTGAATTTTTATTGATTATGTTACTTTTATTGATAGAGAAATGATTATAATATATTTAGGAAAAATTCTGAATATATTTTAAATCTGAAGCTTAAAGAAAATTTTAATGCATTTCAAAATTTTTATTAGAGTAATGAAGGATTAAATTTTGATAAGTGCTTAAATTTCTTGTCATTGGAAAATTTTCCATAAAATTTTTTAATGCCTTTTCTTATATACATAATAAGATATGTTTCTTTAATTCTTAAATTGATAAGTTGTAATTCATATAGATTTATCAACTGATATTTCACATAAAATAGTTGTCATCGCCAATATTTTCCCTACACATTGCGAAAATAGCACGAGAAAAAGCGGGGAAAAATTTCTTTGTCTATATCTGCATTTCAAAAGCCGATATCAGATTTCATAAGCTGTTAACAAACATAATTGGCTGTCAACACTTGCAAGTAAAGAATGCGCATGCCTATATGCAATCTATCAATAATCCTATGTAGTGTGAAAAAACTCCTTTTTTTTAAGAATCGTTGAAATATTAAAATACTTATGTATAGAATTTTTGATAACTTAATTAGCTCTGGATTTAAGCTAGAAAATTTGCTCGATATTCTCAAAACAAAGCTTATTTTAAATAAATTTTAAAAATCTTATGAAAATTCCTAAGTTGAGTAATTGGTACAAATTTGAGAGTTTCACATCCCAAATTCATTAAAGATATCGCAATCATGTTTCACAAAATAATACCAGTTTTAGTTTGAAAGAGATAAGAGTATATTAGACAGTATTTTTGAAACTAACTGCATTTTTAAAGATCATACGTAATCAAGAGTGATTTTACAGCAAAAAACGTGATTGTGTACGATTAGCTAGAATGTTTATCTTATAAAATTAGCAATTGTCATCGATATTATTGTTTTTCTTAATCATTTGTTTTTGTTCATTCACCATTGTGTACTTCTCTTTGCACGCACTATTAAGCAAACATCATTTCCGTCCGGTCATTCGATTCGAAACAGTAAAGCACATTTTTCGTCCGAGTGCCAGAAATGTCCGTCTTCCTGACACGGATGAGTGGCAAGTTTAAGGTTGTAACCCTACCACAAAATCAGATTCGGTTTCTGCATTTGCATGGCTAAGTTGCCTCTTGTGACGTTGTCAAGATCTCTTATTTCTTGCCCTCTTCACGGAAAGAAATAAAAAAACTAGTCCTTCTGCCAACAATATCCCATTAGTCAGGCTTCTGTCACGCTTTATAGGAAGAAAAAAAGTTGTGGGGAAAATATCAATGGTTTTGTGTTGTAGAAGGGTTTGAAGTAAGTTTCTTAATGACTGAATGAATTTATTATTATTTTTTTTAGTAGTCTTAACAGTTTAGAATGAACGAACTGCAGAGAATAATAATGATTGCAATTGGTTGGTTTCAGAGTACCATATAGCTGCATTCAGATTTAAATGTTGAAATAAATATTTCAATTTCCATTAAAAAATTACTTAAAATATCACAGGATATGTATTGTATTTGTGATCAGGATTGTTGTATCACGATGTGACCTCTAAGGAAGTGTAAATGTAGAAAAAAATGAAACAGTTTAAAATGTTTTATAAATTTAGTTATCATTTTATCATCTGAGAAGGAATTAAAACAGCTTTAACAAAAATTATCGAAGTATTTTTTGTAGATGTTAACAAATCGGGCTTTATTCACCGATATTTTATCCGTGAGTAAAATACTATTTATGTTGCAGCTACGAGAAAAATGTTATCTGTGTGGACACCAATAGTACGATAATAAAATGTTGAACTGAGTGTTAATAATGCAGACAAAATAATATAACTTCTTATTTATTTTATTAAATAAAATTCTCTGAAAATGAATTTGAACAGTCAAGTTAGAAGCACATAAAATTATAAAATATTTTATTCGCACGAAATAATATTGTATACAAAAATTAAATTATAAATATTTATAAATTAAATTTTGATAGTAAGTGCTTTTTCACATATTTTCTTATATTTCTATGTGTAGTGCAAAATATTAAATTGTTTCTTTGAAAATTATGTGTTGTATATAATTTAAGTTTTAAATAAAATATGTTAGTCGGGTAAAATTAAATATTTCATAAAAGCAAATTAATTTGTATAGATTCAATTTACATATATAAAATTATATGTTTTATAGTTTTATATATGTAACTTGAACATATACAAATAAAATAAATTTCAGAATAATTTTTTTTATTTCGTTATAAGTAAAGAAAGTTGTAAAATTTGTTTATTTTTTAACTTAGCAAAACATTTATAGAAGTAATAAGTCCATATTATATAATCATGTTCTAGTTATGTATTAAGGCATGTATGTATAATTTTAGAGCCATTTAAAAAAAAAATGTATGTTATAAAGGTAAAATACTACTGTCTGAAGTTACAGATATTTATTCCACTATAAACCTCAAAATAATAATAATAAAGTGTTTTAAAAAAACTTTTAGTTGCAAAGCGTTGTCATTAAATATCTAATTTAATTTCGGGGCAGATATATAAAACTTCAATAATCATGAAACACTCTGAATTCGATTTGTTATCAATTCAGAATGTTCGAAATGTTATTTCTGTTTTGAATGATACTGAGAAATGTTCTAATTTAATGTTGAATTTCTGTTTGATTATTTAGTTCTGAAACTCATTTCCAAATCTAAAGAAAACATTTGAATTAAATAAGCAAAAAATAAATAATTTATATTAACTTTCATATAGTATATAATTTTTGAGTTTTCTAAATTCTTTTTTGTTAGCTTAGAAGAAATTATTTCAACTATAATTCCCACTTCCAATACCTTAACTATAGTGATTAAGTAGATTTAAATATTTTTCTTTTGCGCAAATTTTGAATGAATTAAATATTTATTTACTTAATTTTTAATTATTTTTCCTGTAACGTTAGTGTGTTTATAAGTGTGATGTATTTATAGAATTTACTGCATTTTAATAACTTCTTTTTCTATATTCATTTGTGAATAAAAATAAATATCTTTCCTTTGTTATCTGTTGATTAGGATGTGTATTATTTTTAGGTGATAAAATTTCTTACTTTGCTTTTTGATATAAATAAAGTCAAACTTATCAATAAACTAATTCTAATTAAAATCTCTTTTTCAACTTTAATTAATTCAATCCTTCATTTTATGTTTATGATCATTAGCTCTTAATTTGTTAATGCTGATCTCCTCAAATTAATCGATATAACATTAATGGTAAAAAAAACATTACTTTTAATAATATTCTTTTGCTTTTAAGATTGACATAGTCATTCAGTGTAAAAATACGATGCTAATTTTGTGTCATTTTATATTTAATTTTTCTTTAAATATGTGCAGATATGTTCTGTATCAGATATATGTTCTGTATCTGATACAGAACATATCTGCACATATTTAAAGAAAAATTAAATATAAAATGACACAAAATTAAGCTCGTGTTAGACATGAATTTTCATGACAATCATCTTTGTCTTTATCTTCGATCATCAATTAAGCATTCGCTTTTGATTTATTAAAAAAATTAACAATTTGCATTCTAGTTTGAAAGATTCCAGGTGTTGCTTATACCATGCAGCTCAAAATAAAGGTGTCTGCGAAAAAGATGGAATAAATAATCAAGGGCGTTAAAAGCAAGACAATTGTATTGCTACAAATGTTAAAAAATATTTTTCAAGAAAACAATCTTTGTCTGAATGAGCAATTGTAAATGTTTTTAAATCTTTCTTGGTTGGCTTGTTAGAATTTTCATTATTTCCTGAAAATTAGCAAAAATTTCATACTAAATCTTCCGCAAAACTACTGTACTGCAGGGTGAGTCCAATTGAAATAATTTTATGTCTGAATTTTATAAATTAATTGTGAGTTTCAACTATTTTTCTGTCTTGACAAAACATTCAAAATAATATTGTGCTGACATTTATTAAGATTAAATGTTCAGTCTTTTCATTAAAAATTTTTTAAAATTTTCAGAATTTTCCCCTTTTTCATTTTTACATAAATATTTTCATTAATTGTAAATTATTTTTCATTTACAAATGCAAATTCTTTTTCTCATTTACTCACTTTAATTAGACATTTGATCTTGATTTTCTAAATACTGTTATCACCATTTTTTCATTTTGTATGAATATTTTTTTCTTTTTCTTTCTTTTTTTTTTTTTTTGCATATTTTCATCCGTCAGAATTTATTCTATTTTTTTAAAAATATTTATTAGATTAAGTAGGCATTTACCGTTTTTAATCAGTGTATTTAGTTAAATTGATATTCATTTTTCTTTTTTTATATGATTAATTTAAGCAGCCGTGTCTTTATTTATTATTTTGGATTATCATAAATGTTTTTCATAGGAATACGTAAATATTTGTCTTTCTTTTTATATTCATCAAATAAAACAATCGCAGTCATCAACCTTTGTGAATTAAATTAGACTTTTACTGAATATTAATTTGTGAATTAATATTCATTTACCATCAAATTATAAATTGTATTCATACCATGTTTTCCCATTGGTTTTTTCTCTCTCTCTCAATGATTAAATAAAATACACATTACTTTATTTAAGGTAGACCGTAAATTTATGAAATTTCTTGGGGAAGGTGAAGTCGAATTCAAATAATCTTTAGCGAATATTTCTCAGTCAAGTTCATCCCCAATTTATCTCCAGCTGCTACGTATTCCCCTTGAAAGGTATTACACGTGTTGCTGCTATTTTTCTTTCCAGATTTACCACCCTCCTCTTGTCACTTTCTCTGCAACGAGCACGTTCATTCCAATCACCTATTTTTAGTCGACAAGCATGCCATTCTTCACACCTAATGCACGGTGAAGATGTATTTACTCAAGTCCCTCCTGAATGACAAAAATTTTCTTTCTACTTCATAACGTTCTACTCATCTGCCGATGTCTAATTGATACCAAGATTTTTCAGAGAGGCGACGCATCGTTAACTTTTTGGGATGTTGACGTATGGGATGTTTCCGGAGGACGACGAAAAAAAAAAAAAAAAAAAAAAAGCGTGTTGCGACGGATTTCCTCTATTTCCTGTTTCTAATTACATTTTGCATTTGTACACGAAGATTTCCTGGATTATATATATAAACTCAAGTCTCATTTTAGATAAAATCTGTTATTTAGCCATTTTTTTTCATGGGTATCATTTAGAATATAAGCTAACCTTTCATGAACTAAATTTATGAAAATAATTATACATCTGACATTTTTCTTACATTTTTTATAGAATTTATTTACATGATATGGCTTTTTATTTTTTTTATTTCCTCTTATACTTTTCATGTGTAAAAAAATCCTTTAGAGCACAGTACGTATTTTTATAGGTTATGAAACAGAAAAAAAGTATTTTATAGTAAGCATAGTCAACCCTTAACAAAAACGTTGCAAATAATAATAATAACTCATTTAAATCATCCACTATGAAAGAAATTTTATTCATTTCATAGCAATTATAAATAAGGAATAATTTTATTCAATTTTGATTTTTGAATAAGCTATTAATAACTTATTTTATTTTGAATGATTATAAAATTTGCATGTTTTCATTATTGCCAAAGTAAAATAATTGTCCATAGTATCTTTTTAAATTTTATTGCATGCTCACAATATCATTTTTTTTTGTCCACAACTGTTGCTTTAAATGATCCGGAGTTGTTTCGTGGATTCTATTTGTTTTAAATATTAACAACATTGTATGTATTTAATTTTAAGTTAACGAAATCCATGAAAGTCGAAAGTATAGGTGGTATGTTTCCAGTCTGGATGGTTCTGGGAAATGGAATAATTTCCGCATTTAATTTTGATGACAACTGAATAGTTTGTCATTCAACGATCATTTTTTTATACACGAGGGCTTATTAGATCGGAAGCTGCGATTTAAAGTGGATTCCGAATCACTACAAATATACAAGGCCGATGCGGGATTCGAACTCACGAACTGTTGAATCGAAAGCTACAACGCGTGAGACAGTTAGATCGAAACGCACTTATAAAATATGCTTGATTGTAGAAAATAAAATATTTTCTAATATTCATCGTAATAATTCATGCTATGATTAATTTTTAAAAATTTCATATGTGTAATTTCAATTTATTTTACACGTCAAAATTACTTTTCAGATAAATTCATTTTTAAATTTCTCTCGATTGACGAAGATAACTATTATAATTATATAATGAGAATACTACTACAATGCATAATTATAAAGTGTTATAAATAAATACATTTATAAGGAAATATTGTAAGTAAATTCTAAATAAAGAATGATCATTTTGTTATTTATAGTCATAATAGCCAAATTTATAAATGCACATTGTTATTCTATCTTTTTATACCGTTTGTGTTGAAATTCTAGAATATTTTATCAATTAACCGTATGTGAATCATAAGTGTTGCGATTTAAGCCAAAAGAACATTTAGAAATCTGGCTTTTGATAAATAAATGTCTAGATTTACTCATCACATAAAAATTTAATCTCTATTTTATCGAACAGTTAAAAGTTACACACATAAAAGGCTGCGATATAATTATAAAATCAATTTTTTTCTTCCAATTTTATCGAATTTATTACCTACTTAACTTCTGCTTTTCGTGAAAGGGCTTTTGTTGTGAACTTGAATTTCACTCTTATTTTTTTGTCCTTTCTTGAAAAGGAAACACTAATGATAAGATAAAAGTTCAGTGAGTTAATATTTATATTTGGCGATAAAATGGTGAGAAAACTTCTAATGTCCTTTCTCCTTCTTGTGGTGACATTTACGAGGCTCTTTTATATTTGTTAAAGATAAATAATATTGAATTACAGTGAATTTTGGTTTGATATCGGTTAGAAAATTTGAAAACTAGAAAGTGATTCCAAGATCAAAATGTCTCCAGATAAATTTCAACAGTAAAACATAAGCTTCTTTCGGGTTTATCAAAAAGAAAGTAATAATATTAATAATATATACGCAAATATTTATTAATTTATAGGAAATTATAAGAAGAATTATATTTAATGAAGATAGTAAAAAATACAGAAAAGGAGATATTTTTAGCGAATAGAATTGCAGTGAAAATTTGGTTGATACGAATTTTATTAGATGGAAATTTGAAAGCATTAGCTTCTTGAAAAAATTGATTCCATGATCGAAATGTCGCCAAATAGTTTCAACAGCAAAGCCTCAGCTTCTTTTGATTTATCAAAAAGAGTTAATGACATTAATAATATATACATAGATATTTATTAATTGATGTGAATAATTTATATTAAATGAAGAAAAAATTAAAGAAGAGAGAGATATTTTTGGCGAAAATACCCTTTTATGACTTAATTCTAGGAATACAAAATTTCTATAAAACCTTACTTATATTTTATTTCAACGCTTTTTTAGGGCATGGGCTGTAATTTTTCCATACATTATTGGGAAAATTAATTGGTTCTAGTTGAATTTTCTAACGTTCAATATTAAAATTCTGACGTCATAAATTATTGCGAAATTAAATTTGTTATTCAATTGTGTATTGTGTGAAAAATGGTTAAAGAAACTCTTCAGCAAAATCAAAATTATCAGTATATTGTGCAATATATAAATCACGAAAGGACTTAATACAGCATGTGATTTGCTGCATTAGATAAGCAGAAGTAGGAAGTAAATTCACATTTACGCTTCCTCGTTATTTAGTTCCAATTTTATTCTAATTTCCTCTGTTTATTGCAGTGATAATCTTGTTGCTTCTGTTTTAATGATAAATACCTTAAAAATGGACTAAAATCTGACATTTTAAATGGACACTTCTAAACTTTCGTCTTCCGATAATTTATTACTTTAAATAATCTTGTGGGATTTAAAATAAGGTAATGAAAATAAATACTATGTGGAAAAAAATTGTAATCAATGTTTATTATTGAATATAAACAGTGAAAAAAATAATTTATCTTTTGAGAACTTTGAGGAAGAAAAATATTTTTCAAGATGTCCATTCCCTACCGATAAAGTTTTTATGCAACATCTTTAAATTTATGAATTTTTAAATCAATGCTTTTGGATTAATTATTATGTTAATCTGTTATATTGTGTTTACTGGTAACACAATATAACAAATAACTGTGGTAAAATATAATATGAAGTGATATTTCATCATCTTGACTTAATGTGCAATTTTCAATTACTTAAAATCCGGGACTTAGTCTAATTATCATAATGAAACTTTATAAAATTTCTCCTGAAAAATAGTATTTCTTATTAATTTTGTCAAATTAATAGAATTTTCTTTGTTCCATTTAATCACAATTTTATTTTTAAATTAATATCATTTTTCGATGAATAATTATTTATGTTTCTTCTAATGTACTCATATTTGGGTTAGATTTTACTTTATAGATGATTTTTTTATTGATAGGTATTAGGCTAAGCGGATCTTCTCATTCGGACATACCCAACAATCCAATTAACTGATACTAATCTATATTAAAATATCCCAATTTCCCAATTACCTTTACCAGGAAACTGATTGCTTGTTTTTTGTGTGAATGAAGAAAAAATATTTACTCAGTATTTCATTCAGATTTATATATATATATATATATTTTATGCGTTGATGAAACAATAAAATTACCATTGTTAGTTTTAGTCAAATATGGTATTTATATATTTGATTGTATTGTACAAATGAGTTAGAGGTTCAATAATATTTTAAAAACAAAATGCGTATCCGTTCATATAAATTGCAATTAATTATTACTCTCTTTTTTTTAATTATTGCATGGCATTCATTTGATCCCATTGGTCTGAATATCATCAACGCATCTAAAAGCATTTGTAAATTCTTTATTTTTTCAGAGAACAGTGAAAACATTATGTAGAATGCAATAGAAAATGATGAGGTATTCTGAAGTTAGTATATCTTTTATCGTGAGTTATAATTGTGCAGTTGGCAAAACTTGGTTAATGTGTTGGTGAAAAGAGTGTAAAAATGAAAAAAGATACGTCTCTGCTTAATCAGAAACCGGTGAGAGTAGATAGTTTTTTTTTGTCGAAAAAAACAATTGTGTGGGGACTGTTCTTTCTACATCCAGGAAAAGTTTATGAATACTCACTTCGTCTGCACCTGTTACTGGAATTGCTCTTTCACACACGTTTCGTTGCCATGAGAGCTTCTTTCAGTTTTTTTATACTTTTATACTTTTCTATACTTTATTTTGTTCTATGTCGTTCTTATGTTTAAATTTTTTTCCGTACGAAGAAGTGTGTCATATTTAATCCTTAGCAAGTTCTATTAACTGTAACCGACTTGTGACTTGAATAAACGTACTGAATTGATTTGCAGTGGTATATGAGATATCAAGACTGACTTTGTTAGAAGAGAATCTTACATCTTCTAATGTTTGCCATCACGGAAATCGCATTGAGTTCGGGGTAAAATAGAGAATTTTATTGCTCTCTTATCGCTTTACATGCCGCGGTTGACCTTATTTTTCGATTTCCCATTATTATTGATGTTTCCCACCAATTATAATTGGAAATCGGAAAATTTTTGGAAAACGAAATATATATATATTTCGTTACTTATTGTTAATTATGTATATATATATATATATATATATATATATATATATATATATATATATATATATATATATATATATACAGAATCATACACTAAATTATATTATTAAGAACTCAAACATTTGACACCATCTAGATATCTTGAAGTAAAAAATCTCTTTGAAGTATAATAATATTTTGTCACTATTGTAATATTTTTTTTGGTATTTAAATTTTTCTTGATCGCATTTTATAGTATTGGTTCATAGCTGCCAACTCTTCTGGTTTTATCAGGAAACTCGGGCTTTTTCATTTTTTTTTTCTTCCACTATCCCGACAGAGTATGAAAATCTACTGTTTTTTGGTAATTTCAGTGATCACACACACACACACAACTTAAAAACAGACCAAATTTTGTGTTTAATGTAATTTTATAAGTTTAATATTTATAAATTGCATCAGTGTAATAAAGGTTGCTTCATAAAATAAATATTGGAACACAAACGTTGATGTTTATTTTTTTACTTGTATTCTTTTATTTTTCATAGTTTCTTTATGAGGTTGATGAATATTTTATCAAAATATTAAGGTTAACACAAAATATGTTTCAAATAAATCATTTACAGAATGCATTATCTAAAGGGTAAAATTGTCTTTTTGCGCTACTACCGTTTTAAACATTCTGTTTCAAACAAATATGTCACTTTAGTAGTGTCTCCTGATTTTCGCCTTCAAAATCAGTAGAATCTACTGATTTTTTTTTCCTCCAAAGTTGGCAGAAATGTTGGTTATTAACTTTTGTTCATAACTATACGAATTATGAATTACCGAACTGAAAATATCTGTTAACTAAAAAGACATGACAATTATTTTCAATTTTTAATTTTTAATAACTGCCTTATTATTTTATATTGTATCGTTATAAAAATTCATCATACAATTTCCTTTTATCTCACTGGTGTGAAGAAAAATTGCTTCTTATGTCTCAGTATTTTTTAATTTATTATGACTAATGTGGGATTTATGATGGTGTGAAGCGAGCTTTTAAATCTGCATATTTGGGAATCTGGAGCAGAGCTTCCTTTGGATCTTTTAAAAACGCTATTTATTTATTTAATTTTTATTTAAAAATTTTCCGTTTTATGAGAAATCTTGAAGTTAAAGCATTTTGCTCTAAATATCACCTTTCTTGATAGATATGAAATATTTCTCACTAAAATTTTTCTCTAATAAGTTCTAAATGTTTGGCGAATGTGTGCATCGTTTCATGGAGCAAAATAGCATCAAAAGAATGTTGATGTTTATATTTATAAAGAATATTGATTTTGTATGCCCAGAATCACCTTCACTATGGAAATATTTATTCGTCCTTTTTTAAAAAAGTTTGTGTGTGTGTCAAAATTGGTTTTTGGAATTTCCATAGTAAATTCTTTGATCTCTGTCGTGTTAGCATAAGTATTCGGAAACATCTCAGTTAGCAGCAATCCTTTAAGCCCTTCCTACTCTGTACACAATAAAGAATCGCTTTCGATCGCCTTGCCGAATTTAAAAGGGTGTATCCCTGCAAAACCTTTCCCCTTTTCGAGCGTCCAGTTCTTCTGGCGGCACGATAATTCCCGAGACCATCACGACTTGACCCCTCCCCGAGGTGATTCTGTTGAAGAATGCAATAAAAAAAAGTGAAAAAGAGCCAAGAAATAAGTACATCTTTGTTGGTCAAGGTGTGGGGTATGAACGTCAATTTTTCTTTTCCTTCTGGTCTCGTTATATTCCAAAGGTTGGTGTTGCCATGGGACAGCCTCGACTGTCATCCAAAAATGATGGTTTTGAGAATTTCAAGAGACTGCATAGGGAGTAGTTTCTCTATACGTACTCACGTGCATATGATAATAAATAAGTTAGTCTGTATAACATTCAGCAGAAAAATTGTTATGTTAATTCCACCTCTGCCTTGAACTTTCAGATGAAAAGCTGCTAATAAAGAAACATCGTTTATTAAAAATGTTATTTTTCACGGTGATTGTGAGATATATATATATATATTCTGCGAAATATTCTTTTCGAATTCTCGAATGCTTAACCCTGATGTGTAACATTAGTAGATACATATATAATAACGTAAATATAATATTAATTAAAAATGGAATAGATTAAATGTTTTATTTATTTATTTATTGAAATCAACTTTTAATAAATAACTTGTTTATTCTTGAATGCTAAACTCCGCAAATTTATTAAATGAAATATGGGATTTCAATGTATTTTTGCTTAAATTAAAGAATTTATTTTCAACGGTAAAAACTATCGAATAATTATTATTCTTGTTTATTTATTTAATAACAAAACGCTTACAAAACCATGAGTTTCAAAGTATATAGAAATGTTATAGATCTAGCTGCAAACTTTTAATTAGAAACATACATACACAACTGTTCTGATTGTATATCCTTGTTGTTTATTATTTAGGAATTTAGCTTATGAACATGTTCTTTCACGTATGACTTTACTGTCACAAAAAAAGCACTGATTTATTATTATTTAAAATTTTATAATCTCATATTTTTGTCTCTCCTTCCTTCAGTGGCACCACAATCCTGGGTGGGCCCGGCCTTCACTAGAATTTTGCTCCAGGGCTTTCTATTTTCGGCAATTGATCTTTCTTAAAAGGGTGAGATCCTTTTCAGGGTAGTCTATCCATCTAAAGCCGTATCGTCCCCTATCTTTTGTTCCAAAGGGCCTGGTCAAGAATATATTCTCTATGTTGAACGTTCTTTGTTCATTCTAACTGCATGACCAGCTTATTTAATTTTTGGATTTTCAGTGTTTGAAGACATCGGTTTCTTCGGCTGTGCGATAGAATTTTAAATTTTAGCGTTTGGGCCAACTTGTAGACTTTAAAAAATGGCTCTTAGTATTTTCCACTCAACGACTCCAAGAGCATTTTAATCTTTGTGTGTTAACTTTTGACTGAATATAAAATACTGAATAGAAAACTTCTCCGTTTGGAAAATTTTTGACATAAATGAAATAATTTGAATTGGCAATTAATTAACTTCTTCCACATTGCTAATATTTGCATTGTTTATTTAATGATTTAGTTTATTTGGTTCTCTTCAACAGGCATAGCAAATTATAGAAAATTGAAATATCATTATATCTGTTACAACAAAAGAATATAATTATTTTTGATTAGTGTTATAATACTATTTGTTCTGTTAGTTAAATTAAACTAAACTCTGTTGCTCTACAGCTCATGTGGGTCAAGGCCTATAGTAATTAACTTCTTCCACATTGCTAATATTTGCATTGTTTATTTAATGATTTAGTTTATTTGGTTCTCTTCAACAGGCATAGCAAATTATAGAAAATTGAAATATCATTATATCTGTTACAACAAAAGAATATAATTATTTTTGATTAGTGTTATAATACTATTTGTTCTGTTAGTTAAATTAAACTAAACTCTGTTGCTCTACAGCTCATGTGGGTCAAGGCCTATAGTGTTTATAACTGTTTTCATGACCGAGAGCCTAGGGGTGCTAATCATATGTCCCAGTTAGGTGGTTAGCCTAACGTGAGACCCCCAGTGTTTAGTTCCCAAGTATGCTTGGCACTCAGTTTATCGACCCATTGAAGGGATGAAGGATCGTTATAACAAGATTGATTAAAGGCTGAGTCCATCTTGCCCAGTCCGAGAATCGAACTTCGAACTCTCTCTGGAAGCGTGAAACGCTGCCACTAAGCCACCGGACTTCGATCTATTATTAACATATAGAAAATACTTACTTTAAAAAATACTGTGACATATAATCAATTAAAAATACAATCAAACCACATTTTTAACCATAGTAATATTAGAATTTAATATTTATATTTCTAAATTCATTTACATTATTTTTAAAAAAAGTGTTTGTAGTTCGTCAATGAACTTTACAACACTTTGGAGAATATTTCTAGATGTCTAATTATATTATTTTGGGTATGTTTGTTCATAATTGGGAGAAATAATTTAACTAAACGTAATTGACATATTTATGCGACACATTTGTCGGAACATTTTTATAAAAAGATTCAAAATAAATTTGTTGTAATTTAATTATTTTTAAAGAAATTATCTTTTAGTCTCTCTGGAATTCGTTATAACAAGATTTGATGTACATTGTGCTAATTAAATAAGAACAGTTGCAATAGTTTGCGAACATTCTTAATTCTAGCTTGAAGATACATTCTATAAAACACCATATGTTTAAACAGTTGGCTCTATTTATTTTGCCACCAATGGAAAACCCTCAAATGTATCCGCGAACAGTAAGTCTGTTTTCTCAGATGGGAAAGAATCTCATTTGTCAAGGTGAAAGCTCTTTTCAATAACCCACGTAAAATAGTTCTTTACATAATGGGGATTGTTTTTAGAATTTTCATCTAAAAAGGAAAAAATATGTTTCCAGATAAAAAAAAATGATGGTACATTCCCATTTTTATTCTATTAAGAATTATGATTATGTAAGAGATTAGGTACTAGATTATATAAAAGAAAGAAATTTTATATTATTTATTTATTTAGTTAATTTTATATTAAATAATCATATTATGTAGTAAAAACACGAGACAATAAAACCAAACATTCAGAATTGTTTTTCATTTAAACTTTCAAACGTTTCTGCGAAAGGTAATTCACTCTCACGTATGGGGATAAACTGAAGTGAACACATCTTTTAGGAATGTGAAACACGCAAATATTATTTATATTTATATAATTTTAGTATAATTACGTATCTAAATATTGTTTAATTTTTTTCTTTTATGTATTAAGTGATTCTTCTCGTTAAACCTAATTTAAAATACCTTTTTGCTATTCACTTAAATATGGTTCTTACTTTATTCTTAAAAAAATGTAAAAGTTTTTTGCCCTTTTTTTTTCTTGCTAAGGCAACTGGCTAATGTGCGCAAACGATTTCCAGCTGTCAACCACTCATCAGAAGCGCTACCGCACATCCATCAAGTAGTTCAACTCAGAAAAAAGGGCGTTGTCTCTGTTAAGAAATTTTTTTTTAAGCTGCTGTTAAAAGGGAAAAAAGTTTTTGTTTGAGATTTCAAAAAAAAAAAAAAAAAAAAAAAAAAAATAGAGACAGAAAAAAAAAATAATAAAAATAAATAAATAGTAATAAAATAACTGAAACTATTTACGTTTTAGATTTGAAATGAAATCTGATGTTCAGCCAGCCCAAAAAATATTTTTCTTGATTATTATTTTGAAATTTTATTATAATATATTTTAATTTTTTATTTTTAACTACGCAAGGAATTCATTATGTCAGTTGAATATTTTATTAGCTAATTATTTTTTCATTTTATTAATTTCATTAAATTATATACTACTTTTTGTACGTGATTTTGTTTTAATTATTTATTTTAATTATTTTATGCAAGTCATTTCGTGGACAAAAGCATATTTTAAGTTTTCATATTTTTATCGTTTTACAAATAGCTTTTTCATTTTATTCGTACCTTGAATCCAAGCATTTTACGACTACTTGTTATCGTCTGCTATTTTGCCTCTAAGCGCGGTTTCAACGAATTCTCTCTAGCAAAAAACTAAAGAACATAATTTATTTTGCTTATTTTCTGCCCATTTAGGAACCAGGAAACCGTTATGACTCTTGTTTCAATTGTTATTTTTTAAAAGAGAGCTTGTAAATTGGATGTCGGGGGATGAAAAAACGTACACAAGTCTTTGTTTATTCATTATTATTATTATTTTATTTATTTATTTATTTTTTTTTTGTGGCTAGTTATAGAATGTTTCCTCATTTTCTGATCGTAGAAAACTAAATTAGAGAAAAAAAAGTATTTATGAAACCATTAAATAATTTTGAAGGAGTCTGTCTGGAGTTTATCGCTTGACCAGAAGAACTTGCAAGGTCACCTTCTCTTACCTTCCTCCCTTTTTCCCTTACCTGCTTAGGAAAAATCGAGAATGGTTCGACCATTTCAATTTTTAGGGTTTGTGGGTAGTTTAGGGGGTATAGAAATTTACTATTGAAAATATTAAACTATGATAATTTTTAAAAACGGCCTGTTACTAATGAACCAATTTTCAATGCAACCCCTTTGCAATTTAATAATTTATTAATTTAAAATTTAAAACATCTTTATTCTTTATATCGCAGAAAAACGGAATTTACTCTATTATGTGCAGTATAAAAGATTTTTCTTTTATGATATTTTTACTTATGTTTTCTGAAATGTTGAGTTTGAAAATAACTGTGGATTATTTGCCCTTTGTTAAATACATTGTTTTACATGTAAAAAATAAATAAAATAAAAATTGTGAACATGCGCTTAAAATCTCTTTATCGTAATTTATAAAGTTCCCATAAATGAATATGTTTAGTTAATATTTCGTACTGACGTATTATTTTGGAAGAAATTTTAAATATAAATTAAAATTTTTTTCTCTATAAAAATAATTTGAAAATTTTTCTCTAATTTTTTTTTAAATTTCTCTCTTATATATTTCTGCAGTATTATTTCTTAGTTTATGTCGATTTTTATTGCTCTAATATTCTTGAAAACTGTAAATTACTTAATATTGAAATCAATATTTATCGAAACGTAGAATATTAGCTTTTAATTTAGTGAGAATTATAACTAGCGAATTGAATTAAATAATTCTGCTTACTATTTTACAAATATAATAGAAATATAGATTTAAAAAGGTTTTTGTACTACTTAAAATATTATTGTATTAATATTTATTAAACATAAATATTTTTATTTTAAATTTAAATTATCATGATAACTACTCTTTTCATAATCAAATTTTGTATTTTTTAAACAAATATATATAAATAAATTTTATTATAAATTTTACGCTGATAATAAAAATGTTTATATATATGCTCCAATCAATATATTATATTCAAATTAAAATTTTTTTTATTGTTATTATCTATTTTCATAAAGATGTATTTATGCACTTTATATTCACCGGGAATGTTATTCTTAATGTCAAAAGTAAGCTTGGGATGGTTGGAGCTCAGGTGATTCAAAATAAAATTTTTGCTCCCAAATTATTGCTATTAATTTTAGTAATTGATTTATTTTATAGACAAAATTTGTTGAACTTAAAAAGAAAGGAGGAAATTAAGATATGGGTTTGCAAAATATAACCAAAATTTATCAAGAAGGTTTCTTAAATTGTGTATTGAAATTATTTCATCGGATACGATGTTAATTTCTTAAAATTTATTATTAAATATATATACTGATTCTCTTTTAATAACGTTTTTATTTTTGTTTCTCAATTTAAATTAAAAAAAATTCGACTCGAAGAATTCTTAAAAAAATCGCTCTTAAAAAATAAAGATGTAGAAAGCTTTGCTAACTTCAGTGTTATTAAATAAAAACATTAAAAAAAAGAATGCCTGAAACATGGTTTGTTTAAAAATTTCTGTTGCCAAATGCCCTCTATTAAATAAAAAAGCTAGGTTATGTTCCATCCATTTCCCATTTGGCGGAATGCATGGGTGACAAGTTTAAACCAAAGCTTTGTTATTTTATTTTTCGTTTACCTCCGACACACTTAAAAAGCGTCACCAAAGTCTATTGTACTTTAAATCTGCGTGTTTCCTGCTGTCTATTGATGGCTATTTTTAAAAAACACATGGACCATAGAATCTGCTACCTTATTTCCCCTGCAGCATCTCTGAATGTAAAGATTCAATTTAGTTGGAATAAAATAAACTTACAGGAAGAAATATTTGATCGCGTTTGCGCTCTGTTTAACATGAGCTTTAGGAACTAATGATTAGAGAAAATGAGCTATGTTATGAATCTGTATGCGGCAAAACAATAGAATGAAGGAGGTATGCAGGTAGATATAAATAAGCTAGAAGGGAAAATCTTCTGTAACCGTGATTTTTGAGTTATCAGATTTCTCCTATTGAAACTTAAACATTCATTTATTAATTGTTGAAGCGTATTTTAATAATCGTTGTTTTAGATAATTTAACTCGGTGACATTATATATTTTAAAACTTTTATGAATGCACTTGTCTTGATGTAGAAAATATTAGTCTTCAATTTAGAAACTTTAATTATTATCATCAAAATTTAGATATTTAATGACATTATATACTCTTCATATTATTACCAAATTTAGAGGTTTTTGGTGAGTTTGCTATTGAAAGCAATCATATATTATAAAATAGAATACCAAATTTTGCATTAATAATACTTTGCATAAATTGTTTTGTTCTAGTTACCTTAATTTTCATCGACTTTTTTCAGAATACATTTTTACTCATAATTAATAGCTAGGATTTTTCCCTGTGAAAATACGATTAATTTTTATGCAAAACTATACTAATGAGTGTTTAAAACTAATTAAGAATAATTATTGAAATTTATTAAACTTATTAAGTTAATTATAATTTTAAAAAAATTAATTATAAATTTCTGTTTTTAATTACTAGATGGTATTGATTGATTTTATGGATTTTTTTTTCGATGAAATGATAGTGCGACTATTAATTTCTTCAACTTATTTATGTTGCATAAAATTTTGAATTTATCTTACGTGTCTTTTACATCAACGTCGACTTTCATTACTCAATCGCGACAACACATAAGAGAAAAATAATTCTGGAGTTTACATTTGTGTGTTCTAAATCGAAAAAACAGTTATAAATGAGAGCGAAGATTGAAACTGATGTATGTCCAGAAGACTTATTTATAGAAAACTTTTTCGAAAGCGTGATGAAGGTGAAGAAGTGATCAATTTTAATGGCATTGCAATAAAAAATGGCCTTGCAGTTACATTTCCTTCCAAGTATTCGCGGAAATTATATTTATTTATAAAGGGCTCAACAAGTGCTATGTTTCTTCTGAGATTTTGGACTGCTGCCAACGTTGAAAAGAAATACATTCTTTAATTATAATAATCAAAGTTGCCTTGCCGACTTGACTTGTAAATTCACACTCGTAACAGAATATTTTTCTTGAATATTTTTCTCCTGTAATTTTCGTCGAGCAACACCCACACATGCGTAAATTGAAATATTTTTTTCTGCTCTCATCGACATCTTTAAGTAAAATGCCGGTGTTGAAAGTTTTTCCCTCTTCCTCTTTATTTTTAAACACATAGGTATATATATGTATTTTTTTTAATCATTTGTCTTCTATTCATATCATTTCATTATTCTTTTGAAAACTAGTTTAGCTTTCTTTCCCATATATTTGGCGCTGTTCTACTGATTTTCTGTTTGACTGCAAATTTTGATGCCTTGTTGTCGGCACGGAAAATTTAAATTCCTAAATGATATTTTTTTCTATGTATTATTGCATTTTCTCTTGGAAAACTTTCTCTAACAGTAGTAAATAAGCATGTATCTTAATGTCCATGCGCATTTACTTCATTATCACAATTTTGTAAACCCGACCACTCTCACCAAGAGATTTATTATAAGAAGAAAACAGAAAGACAATTTTCTTCCCCTTCTGTACCATTCTTTCTGTGCACACACACACCAACTCCTTATCGTGATGCCAGATATTATTATCGAAATTCAATCCCACGTCAAAAATTTTATTCAAAATATATGACAAAAGTAAGGAAATTTTGTTAGACAATACATGAAATTTTTAACAATATCATACATCGTTTTACTTATATTATTTTTTATATCTGGTAATGTTTTAAAATTATAATTATTCATAACATTGTTTCGTTTTATTACAGCCCCTGTCTTCGCAGCCAGAGGCTCAGCTATCCAGTGACGAGGAGGTCCAGCGCGCGGATTACGATGGTGAGATATTTTTAACTATTATTTTCTTTCTTTCTTTCTTTCTTTCTTTTCTTTTCTTTTCTTTTCTTTCTTTTTTTTTTTTTTACAAAATCTTCTCATTGTCGAGAATGTTTAAACGTCTGCCATGTGATATCCTGTTTTAAATTGATAAGGAACGTACCAGTTAGGTTTAGTTGTTTTGCTTCTTTCTTCTGATTCAATTTCTCTGCTGGCTGAAACTACTAAACATCCAACTGCCCCTCTGTTTTTAACTTCATTCAAGGTATGAAATCGAAATCTGAGTTGGATTTCTCTTTTTTACGTCACGCTATTTAATTTGATTAACCTATGAATAGTTTTGTTATGTTCCCAAATAGATGACAACAAATTAATTTCAGTGAATGTATTTTAATCTTTTGATAAATGTTAATTTGCAAATGTTGCTGATCATTCAGAGTCTTGAATCAATTTGCTACCTTGAATCTCTTAATAATTAATTGAGACATTCAATAATAATAATAATTAATAAATGCAATAAATAAATTAATTTATAACTTGTCTTGTAAAATTTCACTTTTAATGTCGATTCGATTTTAACATAAACAGATTTTAACATTTTCACTATTGGAATTCTGAACAACTGAATAGAATAGTTTTTAATTTAGCGAATGATTTGCATATCAATATTTAATGTTACTTTCATGCGTATTCAATTCATAGATTGTCAATGAATTACTTATATTTCGTTATAATGGAGCCTCTACAAATATTTTAATCATACAATGATCATTGGAGAATATCTAACTATGTTAAATTTTATGTACGGTTCATTATCTCTCCATTGCTATGACGTAAAGTTGATTATGCCCAAATCAACTCAGTCAGCTGATAGTAGCTCAAAATTAAGAGTAAATTGTTTGTGCTTAGAGGCTTTTGTCAGCAGAAATGAATCTTGTTAGTATTGCAATAAAATATGTTGTTAAAATTGGAAATTTTCCTCGGTTATGGATGACATTTCATCTGTTAATTTTGTAGCCTTTTAATTTAGAATATACTGCTGGCCATTAAAATTACAACACCAGGAAGAAATGATCATACAAATGTTATTATCTCATGATAGGATGAAATTGGAATATTCAAATAATTAACATTTATGTGCATTTAGACGAGATGAAGGGAACAAATGACTGCTAAAACATTTTAAAGAAATGTTGTTGTTTGAATTTCTCATTGGGAAATAGCTTTTCTAGACCGGTGATTCGTTCGGCTATGGCTTCAGAAGAATTGCTTACCAGCAAGAGTCAGAATTCGATATAATTAAGATCATCGATTTTTGCGAACGTGAATTATTTTTCCATGATGTTGTCACTCGCACTGATCGATATCCAGTCTCGTGCGAATATGAAATCGATAGGTTGCTGAAGGTCGTTGTTAATATCAGGCAGGATCTCAACGGACTCCTATAATTAACGCCTGAGATGGTATTACCTAGTCAGTCTTGTTTAACTGTGCACATCATGGACCATTAGTCTGGAGATGGTTTTGTTTGCTGTACGTCCTGTAACAGCTTATGCGATGCATTGACATTTAGAGCCACGTGGACTGTCAGCAATGTCGACTATTACTTCGCCTTCGTTTGACAGTGTAATATAAAGACAGATTGTGACTCTTGCGTTCAATGATAAAGTTGAATATAGTAGGACATATAGTAGGACAATGTTGTGTTATCAGACGAGTTGGAATTCTGCATTCTCTGACATCCGTAGTTCTGGATTCTCTGAGGAAAACATTCGTCTTCTGATTGTATTTGATATCGTCATAGAAGACTTTTTCCTGATGTGATAGTGTTAGCAGCATTGAGTATACGACACGCATATACATTTCTGGCTCACTTTACTGTTAATATGAACGGCGATCGATACATTTGCTTACCAGTGATTGTGCTTTATCTTCGAAACTTGCGAAACTCAATCTTTCAAAAAGATACTACAATCAAACCAAACGATAATACAATCTAACCAAACGATAATACAATCTAACCAAACGATAATACAATCAAACCAAACGATGGCGGGCGGTCAAATGCATTGAAATGGGGATATCACATGATGATGATGCTAAGCAATCTATTGTGTCTCGCTGTGTGGTACACAGTCTCTGAAATCAGTATGAAACAGAAACTTTTGTGTCCGAAAGACATGTTCAATGCAGATCTTTATAATAGGCAACCAGTTATATATGTCTCCCTCACCCGACGACAGAAAAGGACCCGCTTATCTTGTGCAAGGGAACACGCTTCCTGGACCAGACAGCAATGGACTTCTATATTTTTTTAGAGACGAATTCAGATTCAAACTGGAGAGTGGTTCAGGACGTGTACCGAACTGGAGGGAACAAAGAACTAGATATCATCAATCCAGCACTATGGAAAGACAATCACCGCTGTGGTGGAATAATGGTTTAGGCAGGGGTCTCATTCGGTGGTTACAGAGCTTCTTTGTTTCAGGGAGGAATAGTGAATGGTATGAGATATCGGGATGAAATCCTCGATCTATGTGCCTGTGAAATTGGCAATGATTTCATTGTCAATTTTAATAGAGGATAACGCACGACCTCATAGAGTGCATTTGTTGAGGGATATCTTGAGGGTTTCGGTTTGGAGCGAATGGAATAGCCAGCTCGATCTCCAGACCTGAGTTTCATAGAACATTGGAGGACTATCTTCGTACACAAGTTGTTGCTCTAAGATCTTGAATATCATGGTCTGTAGGATATTTGGAAAACAGTTTACTCCGTATCTGGTCTTCGCTTTTCATTTCTGTTATCGACAGCTTAGTTAACAGCATGGAAAGGCCGTCTATGCATTCAAGCTAGGGGTGGGCACATCCCTCATTAAAACTTCTTTGTATTATATTTTTATAACATTTTATGACATAAAACTGTGATATTTTCCCCAAAGAATGAACTTTTCAGCTAGACTGTTTTTGTTGTGTATTTCATTTATGCGTTTTTCTCTTGTAAACTGCTATATTGCAATCAATACATACTTGTATTCTGCACATATCATCTAAATTTAGTGTTTCTTACATTCATTCATTCCTAAACTAGGTACAAAAAAAAAAAACCGATTTTCCCTTACAAAGTGGCAAGTGTATTTTCTCTTACAATCTTATTACATTATATTTTATAACATTGAAAAATACTCTGTACAGTGAGTCTTTTAATTTATACAAACAAATTAGCTTAAATGTTAAATATCAAAGTTATGCAACTATAAAATAATATTTGTACTTTTTTTTAAAATTAACATTGTATCTGCATCAATATCATAATATTATTAAAAACGGCTTGTTAAAAAAAAGTACATTTTTATTCGAGGAGACAGAGGATATTTAAAAATAAGTTTACTTAAAAACTACAAGAGTATTCCGATTATGTAACATTTTTTTTCGAAATCGGTCCTAATAATTTATTTTACAAACACTCCGTTTTTATTTATTTCAGTTAAATATTTCATGACTAAAATCTTATTAATATAATTTAAGAATTTTTGTTAAAGGAAAATTTCTTTTCAGAATGACAATATTTTTATTGAAGACCTTTATACATAACTTGGCATGCATATAATAGTTGATAATTTGTAACGCAAGTCCTGAATAATACTGCTTATTATTTCCCGTTAACTGTCACACGAGTTATTCATAGCATAATTTAAAAACAATGGATACAATAAAGTCTATTTAAAACGTCATGATATTCTATTTAGGGAAAAAGCATTGTCAATGATGTTAGAAAATGCTCTATTATAGTATGCAGTGACTCTTCAAAGGCCGTGAACTTTGGAGACTGTTATAATTACTTGTGCGCACTCCCTAAATAGGCATTTCCGAGTGATGCTTAAATAAAGCTTTCATTATGTTATTGTCACTGCCGTCCGGGGTGTTTGAATTCCTTTTTTGATGCGTAGTTCCGTACAGTAAAATAGGGCTTGCCTGTAACAGAATACTGGGTATATATTTGGGAAAATGATACATTCTTGCTTTTGTAATTAAAATAGAAATGACTATTTTAAGAAAAGTAAATCTGTGCGAAGTTTTCGCACACACAGATCTTGCTGTTAAAATTGATGAAAGAAATAGATATTTATAACATGAGCTGATTTTGAAAATTTAGCTAATTAATAAAAACTAAGCTCACGAAGTGAAATATATTTCAATGCATCTACTAAGACACGTTTTCATTTTCAGAGAATACATACATTTAAATATGGTTTTTCTTCATTAAATACATGTTGTTTAAAAAATGTATTTAAGTGTAATGTTTAATTTTCTGTTTATTTGTTCTTACATTCTTCTAGCGCAGAAATAGTAATTTTTAAATTTTTTCCTCCTCCTTTTGTGGGCCTCAGATAGTTTTGCCATTTGGGGAAAAATAAAAAAATTTACTTTTAAAAATCATTGTTTTTGTCCTAAAACAATGGCTGTGTGAATGCCTTTCATTCAAATAACCTTAAATTCCGCCGCTTGCAGCGTTAAAAGGTTTCAAGGTATTAGGAATATACCTGTTATTTATTAAAAATGTAAATATTTGAAATTTATTATTTCTGTCCATTAAACTATTTTGTGAAGCTGCTCAGTTTGCCAGATGTACTTTTTTTTTTAAAAATCTTTTTCTGTATTAGTCATTGTTTAATATTTTCTCAACATGTCTAAGAATTGTTTCTGTGTGCTTATTAGAGATTTTTGAAATTCTAGTAACATGGTCCATCTTTGTCAATAATTAGTTACAGTTTAATTTCAAGTGAAAAAACTTAAACTCAGCTAAAGAAATTTTCAGTATTTACTGACTAGAACGACCTTTACAGGTTGACAGGAACAAATGTTCGTTTTTAGCTCTCGAACAACGGAAAACGAATGCTGCTTCCCCCCCCTCCCCGAATGTTTCTGTGTTATTTTAGGAGTTCTTAAATTTTTGTGAAACCTATATATATATATACTATCTTATATATTAAGCCAAAATGTAGTGAGTGTTACATGGAAACATGAAATCTTAAACCAGTTTTTTCAGTACTTTAAAATTAGAAACTCTGCAGTGAAAATGCTAACTACTTCCAATAAGATTAGAAATCTTGTGTAGTATTCTAACCCATCTCAATAACATTATCATAGAAAAATATGCTTTGTCTAATTAGTAAATTGAATCATAATTATTTTACTCCTGAATGTTACTGGTTTTATAATTAAACGAGATTTATATATTATTATTTTACTGGTTTTATAACGAGATTTATAATTAAACGAGAAAGTATTAAGATATATGGTAGAATTACAGAAATAATTAATTTAAATTATTTAATATTCCAATGGATTTATTTTAATTTGAATTATTACTGAGAAGCATATATATGTAGTATATATTAAAGCATGTAAGTGCTAATAGCCTGAATGATCCATTAACCTAAATGTGTCCATAATCACTTGGCATGGAAAATGAACTGCCATAGAAAATGAAACTTGCTAACAAGCTACTGAAAGTGGTTCTTGTCACAATTTTACAAATAGCAGTAAGCACACAGCTCTTACTTTAAATTAAATAACAGTAAGCACACAGCTCTTACTTTAAATTAAATAACAGTAAGCACACAGCTCTTACTTTAAATTAAATAACAGTAAGCACACAGCTCTTACTTTAAATTAAATAACAGTAAGCACACAGCTCTTACTTTAAATTAAATAACAGTAAGCACACAGCTCTTACTTTAAATTAAATAACAGTAAGCTCTTACTTTAAATTAAATAACAGTAAGCACACAGCTCTTACTTTAAATTAAATAACAGTAAGCACACAGCTCTTACTTTAAATTAAATAACAGTAAGCACACAGCTCTTACTTTAAATTAAAAAAGTATATTTTTGAAAGTAGATAGATAATATTACAATTCACTTGATCAAGTGCTGATATTAAAATTCGTGCGATCTAATGTAACCTAATTAAATGTGTTATTAAATGAACCACCAATTTTTACATTTTTGCACTAATTTTATTTATTGCATTGGTAAACTATTTTTATTCCAAACTATATATATATATATATATATATATATATATATATATATTATATATATATATATATATATATATATATATATATATAGTTGCACAATGTGATGAACATTATCTATTGATAACGAAAATGTATTTAAATTAGTATTCGTTGGATTTTATTGGCTTTTGAAAATACTACTGCTTATCTGAAAGGATGGTCAAAAAATTATGAAGTGGCTTAGAAGAAAGGAAGAGTATGATGTATTCATTTTTACCTATTAAAAGGTAAGAGACTTGTCTCACGTTGAGGTGAAAGAAATAATTAAAGGAATGCAACAAATCCTAACGAAAATCGCAATATTAACATCGAGACAAAATTTTATAATGAACATTATTGTTCGGATTTGTTGCGTTCTTTTAATTATACGCAGTCCAGTCACATTAATGTGACCGCCTGTCAAAACACAGAGTAACCACTTTCTGTAGAGTGGACTACTACAAGATGTACAGGAAGAGAGCCATTTAGGTTCCTGAAGATATTTACTGAGATGTTAAGTGCCAGTGCCCCTGGCCAGGTATGCTAGAATACACAGGTGAAGATGCATGCCGCGAACAAACCGATCGCGATGGTCCTACAGATTCTCGATTTGGTTTTAGTTAGGTAAGTTTGCTCGTCGAGGGGATTACTGTAAATTCACCATGGGGCTCTTTGAATTACGCTCGTACACTGCCAGCTATATGACTCCTCCCATCGTCCTGTAGGTATGTCATCACTCAGAAGAAAAACAGCGTGCATATAAATGTAGACATGGTCTGCAAGAACAAATGCGTACTTATATTGATGCATGATATCTTCCAGAATCATGAGTGAACCCAGAGAATTCCAGGAGACATTTTCTTAACCATAATGTTCCCAGGGCCGTGGTGGCCTGGTTGGTTAAGGCGTTGTTCTCATTATCGATAGGTAGCGAGTTCGAATGCCGACTTAACGAAGATCCGTCATGTTTGTTAAAGGACATTAAAACTGGGTGTGCCCTCAAAGTAAAATGATACCTCTAGGGGTGGCAAGCCAATATTGGGTGTCTTCTACTTGGTCAAAATCACGGAAGACTCCACCCAGCTGCTTCTATCTAACTGGTGAATCTAATTCAGTCAATACAGGGAAACATGTTGGTACAACAACAACCATTATCATTCCACGTCTAGCCAGAATCGTTCGGACAATGGTTACTGTGTGTTTTCTTAGAGTTTTCACGTCGTGTTCATCATCTGTCCGATGGAACAATGGAGCATAAAATGTGATTTATCAGAAAATGCTAGTTGCCGCCAGTCAGTGAACATCCAATTGCAACTCTCGCTTGCTAATTCCAAATTTGTCGCCGATGAACAACAGTTAGCATAGGTTCATGGACTAGTTGTCTGCTTCGGAGACCCAGACGTAGCAACGCTAAAGAGTAATTTGGGACACTGTTCGTTGTCTATTGTTTCACTTGGGAAGTCAGTTGCTTAGCGGTAGCACGTCTTTTCGCCCGGACGCGTCTTCGTAGCCGTCGTTCACTTGTCATCTATTGCCCATGATGCAACCCATTTTCCACGTCGCGGATTTTGGACAGTCCCATTTTGCCATACACAGTGTACTTTTACCAAGGCGGCACGCGAGTTGTTCACAATCTTAGATGTTTCGGAAATGCTTCTACCCTTGGTCCGAAAGCCAATAATCATACCTTTTTAGATTACCGATAAATATCTCCGTCTCTGTATTATGTTGACTATAGCAACATTTTCCAAAGTCCTTACAAACCCTTTATATACGCTCAACTGCTTTTGTGAATGGTTATTTAACGTCGATGTTGTAAGTACGTGATGGTCACATTATTGTGATTGGATTGTTTATATTTGCGCTAAAAGAACATCAAGGCAAGACTTTCAAAGGACAATTGTGTTTGGATTTGTTGTGTATGTGTTCCTTTAATTATTTGTTTAAGCTCATATAAACATGATTAGGACTCCCACCTCTTGTAGGCAAATGTAATCCCACTATAATCTTCCATCCTTTGAAGATGCTCCATAAAATATGTGAGGAGTTGTGTTTAAATATTTTTCTTATCTTGAATCTGCAACTCCAAATCCTATTTAAAGCTCAGTGCTGGTTTCTTTGTTTCTTCCAAGAAACTATAGCCGTTTTTATAGAATAGTAAAATAAAAAATTGATAGGCTTAAAAATATTTTTTTTTTGAATTTAATTAAATTTTCCTCTTTTAAAAACACCAAATTAGATTTACCTTCTACTATTACAAATCAATGCATATTCATGTTCTCATGAACAGGAACTTAATAAGAACTTACATAGTTTTTATTGACATCCTTTCCAGTTTTTTCACAAGTGATAATTTTACTGCTATCAGAATTGCTAAAAATTTTGTAATAGAATTGTACCTTTCTCAAATTTTTTCATTAGAGATAAACTGAATTTCTTTTTTAAGAAATAAATTCATTTTATCAATTAGCTTTTAAGAAATTAAAACATTCAAATAAGATAATAACATGGACAGATAATGAGTAATAATAACACAGCTTAATAGTTGACAAAACACAAGCAAAGCAAAAAAGCTAAGTAGTATGGGAAACTAATTTTAAACCAAAGTAGTAAAAGATATTGAAGTTTAATTTTTAGTTAAACTATATTTCAAATTTTGATTTCGCATTTTTTGAAAGGGAAATTTTTTAATTAGGATTGCTTCACATCTAACAAATACTAAAATAATATTCAGCTATTAATAAGCGAAATCTGAAACAAATGAAGGAGTATTAAGATATATTTAAATGTTTCCAAAAATAATTTTTACAGCTGAAAATTGTGTTGGAAATATTAAGATAAAATATGGAAATATTGTGGATCCTAAGGATATTTTAAGTAAATATTAATATATATGAATAATAATATAGAATAAAAAGATTTTTTTTATGCGTAAAAATATCAAATAATTTAGTGGTTTTGTAACACACCTTTTTAAATTAAAATTTGTATATTTTAAGAGGAATTTATGAATGTGATTTAAAAATGTGTCAAATTATTCTGATTTTGATATTTACTTTCAGAATTTTTATGTTAATGTTGGTTTTTGTTTCTTAATTAGGAGCCCTTGACTGGAACAGAGGCATCACCTGAAGAATTAAAAAAAGCCCTCGAGTGGGAACTAAGTCTCGACAACAATGACCTGAGAAGTCATGCTTGGTACCATGGTACTATACCCAGGCCAAGAGCAGAAGAGTTGATGTCAGAGGAAGGAGATTTTCTTATTCGTGATTGTATATCCAGGCCAGGAGATTATGTTCTCACTTGTCGTTGGAAAAGTACTTCTTTGCATTTTGTAATCAACAAGGTAGTTTAAAGAATGTCAATATTAGCTTTGTGTTGCTTCAAAGAATAAAATACTGTTGAGAAAAATTTTATAATACTGTCAAATGCATGTAGGAAATAACTGAAATAGTTTGATTTCTGTTTATCAATATTTCAGAATTTAGCATGTTCATATTTTAAATTATTGAGTATGCTCATGATAATATCTTATTTTGCTATTTTTTATATGCATTCAGATTCTTGGGAAAGAGCTTATATAAATGGTATTAAATATTGCACAATGTACAATTTTAAATGATTTTATATTTCTTGAAGTTTTCATCCCTGCAACTATAAAGTAGTCTCCCATTAGACTACTTTATAGTTTTTATGCAGTAGTTAAATGCAAAGTTTTAATAATTCTTTATTATATTTAAAAATTGATAAACTTTAGCTCATTCATCAAAAGTACTTGTTTTCTCTTATTGAGTTTGAAATTGTTTGCAGGGCATTTCAAATTTGAAATTTTTATCAGCAAATTGCGATCACTGTCAAGAATTAAACAATGTACATTTACATTCAATTTTGAAAATTTTATTAGATAAATTCTTTTTTAAGCATTACTTTCTTATTAATATTTTATACACAAATTTTACAAATGTGCATTGAACTCTTGAATCATTTAATATAACAATTTATATTTGCATTCATTCACATATTTAAATGTATTAAATACTATTTCCATTTTGATTTTATTACATGCAATGGGACGTTTAAGATAAATACAAGAGAGGAATTTTTCATCATTTTTATATTTGCTTTAGTTTTGTAATTTATCTTATAAACAATCATACTATTTATTCAAATCGATTATTTTTTCACAATTCTCAGCATGAAAATATTTTATTATTAAACAATCTAAAAAGGAGTTAATATACAATTTTTAAAGGATTTAATTTTCATTAAATTTCATTTATGCAGAATTAAATGATTTATCCTAGTTGATAACATTAAACACAACTTACATTCTATTTCAGGTTGTCTTTCAGCCATATACTGTGTATGAAAGAATTCAGTACCAATTTGAGGATGATTGTTTTGATACAGTTCCTGATCTAGTGACTTATTATGTTGGCAATAAACGGCCGATATCTGCTGCTTCTGGTGCTGTGATATCAAAACCTGTAAACAGAAGCATGCCTTTGTCATACTATGCAACCCGTTATGGTTTAGAATGTCAGATTCACTATGCTGCCTTAGCTCTGGAGAAAGAAAAAATCAGTGGTAGTCGAGATGGTCTTTCTGACAAATCTTCTCATGAGGGTAGTGTTGAAAGCTTGACTTCAGAGAGGCGTTCTTCACAGCCTCCCGAGACAACAAAACCCATTGAAGGTAATTAATTGTGAATGATGTGTTTGGAGCAATAAATCACGATTAATCCTGAGTTGTTCTAAGAATTAATGTCCAAAGTTTTACTCTATATATATATATTCAGGCATATCTGAGTCAAATTTATCCGAGTTAAAAAAAAAAAAAGATACATCTAAGTTAAATTAGTATTCTTAGAAAACTACTTTGAATAACAAATTGTTTTTGAAAATACATACATGTGGTTTTAATCGTTTAATAAAAAGAAAAATTCTTGGAAAATTGACTTTAAAAAGCGAGAGTTTCAAATAAACACTGGTTAAAAGTATTTACATTTTAAGGTTAAAAATGAGTAAATGTAAATGTATTAATTACAATAGAGTTTACTTGTAATCCAGTAAACATTTTTAAAAATTAATACTTTAAAATAATATATGCATTCTGTATAAGTTAATACATTTTCAATAATATTTCATTTTATTACCGTTTTCAGTGGCTGTATATTACTACCTGAATAAGAGTGTTATTATATATATATAATTAAAATAGAAAACAATTAAGGTGGGGGTGAATATATAGGTATTTTTATATTTTCTACTGTGGCATATGCTTAAAAAATAAATGAATAAAACTTTCTATATTGTGTAATTGGTTATAATACAAAATACAGAGGAAAATAATTTTTAATTTTTTAAATCATAATTTTTTATAAATTTATAAATAAATATTTGTTGTATTCACTATGTAAATCTTTGATTCCAAAAATATAAAATTTACTGGGGTGTTCCAGATGTTTAGACTGTAAAATAAAACTTAATTATCATTTTTTTCACTTATTTTGCTTCTTTCCTTACAGAGTAGTTTCCATTGAGATACAATTCCTAAAACAAAATTTTGCATTTGACAATTTCAAGGAAATTTTTTTTTATGATCAACATATTTTTAAGTTCTTTATTTTGTTTATTACACGAAATATTCATATCTAGTCAATACATTTATATAAACTTACTTATTTTTTACATTTAATACTTTAAGTGCATAAAAATGCAGATTAAATATTGTAATGGCATAATCTTTTCTCTAAAGAGATGTTAATAGTGGTATTTTACAACAGATTAAACTTTAGAGTCAGACAGTCCTATAAATTTTGAATTTTTTTAATAGTATGTATTTGGTTTTTAAATCTAGAAAAATGTATAATTTTAAAAAATCACTAATACATTAAAAAATATGATGAAACACTATTATTAAATGTAAAATTAATCAAATTTAATATATTCATTTAATTTGCCTCTATTTAATGAAGTTTAGTTTCCATAAATTTAAATCGTCAAATTTTTACAAAAGATATCTAAAATATGCAGAAAATATAATTTAAAATTTACTAATAAAAGCAGATAATGTAAAAAATTCCTTTTTTACTAGTATTTTTAATGAGTAATGATTTTTTTTTATCTTATCAACAATTTTTATTTAATGGTTTATAATTATCTAGAGTTTTAACTATTCACTTGTAGATATTTTTTACCCTTTTTTTAAATATAAACAAATTCAATATACATTGTTCTTAATAATAGTTAAGTTTGTGCAAATTTATTTATTTTTCATGGAATTCATATTTTAAATTATATACTTATAGAGATTCATCCTAGTGGTGTATCAACGATGCCACGTTCTTCAGTAACAGATTACCCTCGGAAATCTCTACCCAATTTTTCCACCTTGCAACATGGTACAGCAGGATACACCAGGAGGGAAATTATTAACAGTCCTTTGTCAGTTGATAAAAAGATCCTCAAAAATAGGTAAGATATACTTAGTAATAATTAAAAGAAATTATTTGAAGGAAAAAAATTAAGGAATGATCAAGGAAATCGTGTACTTAACACATCCTCAGTTTATAAAATTCTCGGTAAAAATACTTATTAAATTGAATATTTGTAATATTGAAGTTAAATTTACTAGTTGTGTCAAAAGTACAATCATGTAAATTTAATATTTGTTTCCTAATTTTCATATTATTCAGTTAAATTTACTAGTTGTGTCAAAAGTACAATCATGTAAATTTAATATTTGTTTCCTAATTTTCATATTATTCAGTTCATTTATTTCGAGTACATTTTGTGTGATTTATTTTTCGAACAAAATGGATCAACTAGAATTTCCATTTGTTTAAAATATTTTATATTTTTATGTATGAAGCAAAAATGAAATGCCAAGTGATAAGAATTATTATATTTAAAAATTACACAGAAAAAATTTAGATATGTTTAGCAAACTTAACATTTAAACCTTCAAATTCTTCATGAAATTATCTTCCCATATGTTATTAATATTAATATAAATTAAATTGTAGCAACATAATTTTCAGCAAGTTTTATTTTTGAAGGAATACTATTATCCTTAATGCACTTAATTTTCAATGTTTTTGTACTGTGTGTTTTACAAACATCATTTTGTATAAAAAATAGGTCCAGTCAAGAAAATGTTCCTGAATCTCTTTCCAACTATAAAGAAGAAGGTAAAGGTGATACTCCTCCACCTAAACCTAGTCGTATCCCAGCGAAAAAGTACTCCACTTCATATTCAATTGGAGCTGAAAATGTGCTTGGCCATAAATCAGGTAAATGTTTTTTTTTTTTCAAACTTATGAAATACATTTTCGATTTTATTAACTGATAGTGAAATCTTACTAATTCTTTGCTCAGTATGTTAACAGTTGTTAAATGCAAGTTTGACATCAAAGCAAATATTGTAAAATTTTATATCAAATGTGATTCCTTTACAATTTTAGTGTTCTATTGTATTTTTCATTTTTGATTTCAACTTTTTAACCTAAGATTTTTAATTTAAAAGCTATCAACGTTATTTAAATCTTACAGGACTTATCATAAAGTTTTAGAACTTTTTAAGTATAGGAGAAAGGTAGAAATATAGGCTATTCAAAATTAAATGACCCAAAATAATCACAAATCCAGTATCATGTTATGACTATAATTTTTTTTTGTATGTAAAAGGAGCAAATATACAGTAAAAGCTGAATGTAACAAATCTTATCATGAAAGAATTCTCTATGCATCTGTTGGTTTGAATTTCCCATAATTTTTATGGAACTATTACTGTAAGTATAGAGTTTTAATTATTCGCAAGAGATTATTTTCGAACTTACTAAATGAGCTGAACTCAAATGAATCATAATTAATTAGATTAAAAAGAGAGGTAATTAAATATGTGTAAGAGCAGCCCCCCCCCTACATTATAGAAATCAGCATTTTGAAGATTCCTAAAAGTAGAATAAAAGCGAATTTTCTAAAAGTGTTTTTTTATATCTTAACTCTGTGATTGAAAGCATCATTCTCATTTTATCCTGATCTGTTTTTACAGGTTAATAATTTTGTTAATTTTTTTTATCAAATAAGAAAGATATTAAAACCTAAATTATTTATATTTAAATTATTAGATCATTAGTACATGTATATTTTTAAATAAGCACTTTAACTTTATTGTATGTAATATATATCACCTACTCTAAATATTATATATATATTGGTAATACTTTAAATATTACAAATTATGTATACAGACTATTTTCTAAATATTTTAAAGGAAAATGCTTAAAAATAATGAGATCTATTAGTATGATGAAATAAAATTCTGCAGGAAAATTGATGTTCTTTTTTTATTTAAATTAATATATATTAGGACTTCCTAATCAATATAAACCACATTTTTATTTTTCAGGTAACAATGCAGTATCTGCACCTCATTTATATTCTGAGTTGAATTTTGCAAACAACCAGATAAATGGTAAAACTGAAGGTGATTTGAAAAATGGTCAAGAATTTGTGAATGGACAAAGCATTAAATTTGGCTCAATAGGTGGGAATATTTCCCACAATCAACCACCTCGAGAGATAACAATTCCTGAAATTAACCCACCTTCAAGTTTTGACTTGGAAGCTTTTACCACAGTTTTATTACCATCAGAGAATAAACCTCTTGACCCACCAGCTTTAGCAAAAATGAGATGCATGATCCTGGAAGGTGGTGCAAAAGTGATTGCAAGTCATCTAACAAAAGTAGACTTGGATGTACTGAAAGTTGGTCAACAAGATTTGGGGATGGGAGTGATGGCTGGTTATGAATTGCTGGTGTTGCCACAGGGACAACAGCTGAGATTAGATCTTTTGGAAAGGTTAGAATAATGTATTACCTATATAAATTAAGAATATGTTTAAGAATTTTGCTATGTTTAGATTGAACAAAATTCTTTAATAAATATTATATGTGATAGAGAAAAGTAGAATATATTTATTCTATGTATTGTAACTACAAATTCTTTTTTGCCTAAGTTATGGGCAAATTTTCTTATTGCAAATAATTTTAAAAATATTGAATTACTATTTTAATTATTCAAAGGTTTTGATGGCATAAATTACTTATAGTTATAAAATTATTAATTATATTTTATTGCAAAATGCACAATTTTAGGCATCTGAATAAAGTTTTTTCTCTTATTAATTAAAAAATTTAAAACTTTATAATAGCAAAAAAAAAAATTTTTTTTTATTGTTTTGATTAGTTATTCTCAAGATAAACCTAAAGACTAATGAGATTACTTTGAAGATCAAATTGAAATTTTCTAGAATGAACATATATTTAATACTAGAACATTAATTGCAATTTATTTTTAAACTTTTGTATACAAAAAACATTTGAAATTAGTATCAATAAATAAATTTTATTTTTAAATATAAATGGTGAAAAGTTTTTTCACAAGAAGTATTTACAGAAGTTTAACTTTTTTCCTTCTTTTCACAAAAACGTTCTGAAAATCCCCGAGTAGAAATGATTTTATAAGTGAGGCAAAAGAAAATTTGAAAAAAATTAAATGGAAATTTTTAATAAAAGCAAATTTTGCCCATTAAAAGATTCTCATTCAGAAAGATCATCTGCATACTTGGGGATACACATTTTATACACAGTAAGAGGCAATCAAATATGCACAGAATTTTTTTCAAGATCGTTTTTAGTATTTACATGAAGTTATAAAATTTTTTTTATTTCATCCTGTAGATAGACAGAATTTATCTTTAATTTTTTAATATGAGGGCTAATTGGACTGTGAATCTGCTTTGAATCACAGCAAATAAAAGTAAGCCTTATTTTTATCAAAAAACGTTAACTATTAGGTATAATAATTAGTTGAGAATTCTGTTTAAAATTGTGGTGTTTTACATTTTTAGTTTAAATTTTGGGACAAGAATTGTTAAATTTAATTTGAGAGAAAAAAATAGGATAGCAAAACTTCCGTTAAAATTTTTATCTGAATAAAACAATTTAATATCAAAAAAATGTTTTTATAGTAAATGCTAACTCTAAAAATAATCTAACTTCTAAATAAGAAAAGTTATATTCATTAAGTTCAATTGGTTACTAGTGCACAGAAGATTTACTGTATTAAGAACCATTAAGTTCAAATATTATAATGAGATAATACATTAATATATTTAGTAAATAATAATCAAAATAATTTTATGTAGAATTGATGATATTGTTTTCACAGGTATTATTTTAATAGTCACTTTAATTTATAGCTCAATAACTTGTACATTTATTTAAAGTAAATTAATTTTTCGTAATTTAAAGTAAATTAATTATTAGTAAATTAATTTTTCGCAACTCGTAATACAAAGTATGTTTCCTGAAGTTGTCCTAACGATTTGTGAAAAATAAATCCCCTTTCATAATAACAAAGATAAACAGTTTTGCATTTTGAAGTACTTTTGTGTGCACTACCCTGTAAATTTTTTATTTTATCCTTACAAGAACAGATTTTTTCAGAACTTCATAAATTGTTAAATATTTTATGAACAAATTACTGAATTCTCAGAAAAAACATCAATGTACAAGGGTAACTAAAAATAGCGACATCAAGTTTATTTAATATTTTTAGTAAGCTTTAGCTAATCCAATTATATATGCTGATTCTTTTATTTATTTATTTTTGAATAATTGTGTATAAATTTTTACAAAATAACATCTTAGAATAGGATTAGTTTGTCTGAAGAATTCTTTATGCTTTCCAACAATGCTTTGACCTTAGAAATTAGTAGTTTTAATTTTTTGCATTTGAGTAACAGAAAAGTTAAAAATATATTTTCCCAATTTTTATATTTCAACCATTGTTTCATGCAGAATGTTTTATTAAACCTTTATTTACCTGAGAGATTTTATTCACTAGACAATGATTTATTTCATTATGGAAAAATAAATATGATGTAACATGGTTTAAAATAAAGTTCAGTAATATATTTTAAAGGAAATGAAAATATTCATTAAAAAAATTTATTTAGCTAAAAATTGTCACTGTTGATAAAAAAAATAACTTATTGATCACTCACATGTATGGATGTATTTCTTTTATTTTTATATCAACATTCAAGGAACTATATAACAATATGCTGCTGATTTATTTTTTATTTATTCTGAGGTAAATTTTAACATAAGTTTCCTATCAAAGGCCAACTTTATTTTGATTAATAATGTTATAGGATGTTACTTGCAATATTTTACTTTTTATAGTTTCATTGAACTAAACACAATTCAAAGAAAAATAACTATTATATTTACTTTTAAGAAATGAAATAATTTGTTAATAAATTCTTTCAGAATGGAGTGCCTGAAATTCTTTGTGGCAATAACAATCCTCACATGTGGTGATGAAGATGTACGAGCTCAAGTATTAAACAAGTGGATTCAGATTGCCATTGAAACAAAAACAGCTCTAGGAAATCTTTATGGATTTACAAGCATCATGCAAGGATTAGCATTGGATCAGGTGTTTATTAGACTATCAAAAATTTTCTTTTTTAGAATTTCAACAAAAAAATTTTTAAGGAATATAAATAGAACTTGTCTTTACAGATAATAGATTAAAAAAAGTTTTAATTTTTATGTTTGTATAATGCATAAAGAATAGAATATGAGGTCAATGAACATTTGGTATATTATTCAGAGGGGGGGGGGGAGGAAAATTTGATAAATAAGGAAAAAATGTTTTTATTAGACATTTCAATAGGGGAAAAAAAAACTTAAATTAAATTTATGTAATAAAACCTATATTTGTTTATAAGCCAAATTTAAAAATTAGATAAGAGAACAAAGAGATTTTATAGTATTTATGTTATGCATATTATACAAGATTTGTACACACACACGCACACACACACAAAAACAAAAAAAACTGAGAAATACTGAAGTTTTTAAATAACAGCCAAATTATAAAACAAAGCTAACCAACAACTGAAAAACATTCTCTTATTGAATAATTTAAAATAAAATAAAAAGAATAAGAAAAATTTTGATAGAATTCATTGTAATCAATGCAATTGTATTTACTCCATTAGACATAGGACAGAATAAGGGAGTTAAAAAAGAAAAAAGAGAATCAATAGGTATCCAAGAGAAATAAAAATATAATGTAAGATTAACAGGCAATCAGCGTTAGATAATTATCCATAATGGGTAAAAAATCTGAAAAATATAGTCAAATTAAAATGAGACACAAATGTCTTATATTTGCAATCCATATTTTTATCACATTTTATTCCTAGTTTTCCTTTTTATTTAACAATTTACTATACATTTTTTAAAAGTTTGTTTATATTACTTTGAGAGGGGAAGTTATTTTGTGAACAATATGAAATGTAGTTAGAAAATGAAAATCTAGTGGGTGATTTTAAAGTACTATAAAATTGCGGGATAAAATCATACACATTAAAATTACTCTCAATTCTTAATTGAAATTAGTGGTTATAAATTTACCTTTCATGTAAAAACTTTAATTTTTAATTGCATTAAAAGTAATATCTGACATTTATGCTTATGCAGTATGAAAAGAATACTTAATAAATTCATTGCTTACTATTACTTTTAGAATATGTTAAATTTTAATACATTGAAAGAAATGAATAATAATAAAATTTATTATTCATTCATACCTAGATATCTAGACTACGTTCTACATGGCTCAAATTACGACAAACATGTACAGAAAATGCTTTCACATATGAGACTAAGTTAAGGCCAACCTTGAAGAACATGCAAGAATGTTCTAATCCACAAGCTCCTAACACTTGTATTCCTTACATATTATCTCTTATTCTTATTCTACAAAAGCATCTTGATGAACAAGAATCACAAGAGGTAGAACCCGAGGAGAAAACTCCAACGATTCCCTATGAAACATTGTCGTCCTCTCATAAAGAAAAAGGTAGTTGGATTTTTTTTAAACATTCTTAAATGTATATATTTTTTAAATATATAAAAATGCAAGTATCATTTTCCTGAAAGATATAAAAAGTTAGATAATGAGTATAAAATAAAAAGTTAAATTATTAATAACAATCTTTGATATATTTTTCAATATTAGAAATGAAGATGATTTTAAATTGTAACAATATTTTTCACTGAATCTACTAATATGACTTTTATGATAAAATAATTTTAATTTTCACCTAAAATTATTTTTTTAAAAATAAATTTACATTTAATGATTACAGTCTCATGTCATAAAATATGGTCAAATTTAAAATATTGTTATTATAAAGCTTCAATAAAAATCATCAATAATTTCTTTTTTAAATTCATTTAGTTATTTTTTCATAGACTAAATTATTTTTTATGTAATGAATATAGGTAAAATACTTACACTTGGGTTGCCATGGGAGCAAACAGCTGCTGATTATGGACTTCAGTTACTATTGACTCATTTGGAAATAGGTAGAGCCATCACTCAACAATGGCCTATGTACAAGAGAAACAGTGAAATTGTTCTAGAACAAGTGAAATATGATGATCTTATGTTAGATATGTTCAGGACAGAATTCCAAATGAAGTTCTTATGGGGTAGCAAAGGATCTCATGTTATTGCCAAAGAAAGATACTCAAAATTTACACAAGTTTTGAAAGTTATGTCTGAGAGATGTGAACCAGATTAAGAAACTTTTAGTTCATGTTTACTTATTTTACATGAAGTTAAATTTGGGAACATGCTAAAGACTGTGTTATTTGTATTGCAATTTTTTCTTAGTTCCTAATGATTTTTGTGATATAGCTTTCTTCAATCATTTGAGAGAGAAATTATCCTCATACTTTCCTCAATAAGTTTTGCATTGAATGATTTAACTTCTTTATTTAAAAATCAAAACAAACATATTTTGCAATTTTATAGTAAATTATCAATATCTAAAAATTTAATGTAGTAAATAGACACAATGAACTCAAATTTGTTAAATTAACATCAATTGTGAATAGTTAAACATACCACTATATTCCATATTTATAGCAACAATATTTGATTTCCAATTTGCTAATTATTTTTTATTTCTTTAACATTTGCTAAGCTAAGAATGCAATTCCTGTATATATAAAAAGACATTTTCAATAGTAATGTTAATGTACGAAGAATTTTATAGTTAGTAATAAATTGATGCAATTTGAACATTTTTTAATAAATTCCAGTTATTTACAATATATAAAAACTGATAGAGGTCTATATTATATGCAAACTGAAAAAATTGTAAGTGCACAAGTGTAAATGAGCATGGGAAGATAATGTTGTACATTTAAAACCTTACTTTAAAAAAAAAAATTATGCTGTGATAATTTTGAAATTAAATTTTATGAAGGAAATAAACTAATCTTTCTAGATTTTTAAATTTTATTTCTATCAATAAAGATAAACATAATTTTTTTTTCATGTCAATGGAAATGAAATTAAAATCAAATGTAAATATCAATTTCCTCATTTTGCTGTGGTCTTTCACAATATTAAATTAAAAAAAAAAAAATATTTTGAACTGGATAATTGTCTAGATAAAAAAGCAAGCAGCTATTTAAACTTATTTTATAACAAAATCTTTAAACAAACAAAAAAAAAATTCTTTACATACTCATTGCATTTGAAACACAAATGACTCAGATTCAGAAAGAGGTTTCAATGCCTTAATATAAAAACTCACGATAGAATTGAGCAATAGACTAATTTGTTCCTTTTTCATCACGCTGATAAGTTTGTATTGTGATGCTTTTTCTAGTCAATGTATATATTTTTACTTTTTGTACATTTTGTAGCATAATGTATTTTATTGTAAATATGTTCTTTTATACTCTAATCTATTATTCTTCACATCATAATACACATTGAAAAGAACTTTCTTCAACTGATAGCAAATAGCCTGCAGAAATTTATTCAGTTAAAAAATTATGTCAAGATATGCATTTTCCCACAAAACACCTGCATTTTTATAACAAAAAATTGCTTCGTTTATTGTGGTATAGTGATACATCTTTTATAGTAAATATTCTTGCAAAAAAGCATAAGAAACTAGACATTAACACTCTCTTTAATAAAACAATGTAATAGCTTAGTAGTATAATTATATGAATTGTATTTTAACTGTGTAATACATTTTCTTATTTCATATAGATAATTACATGAATGAAATATAATTAAAAAATGTTAACCATGAAATTTATTAGAATATATATTATAAAAAAAATAAGATTAACACACATGTATATATTTAATTATTTGAATGAAATTTGCTTCTATAAATGCCTAGTAAACCCAAAAATTAAAAGAATACAAGTTTATTATTGTTAGGATGAAAATACTCTTGAATTTGAATTCAATATTTTATATCAATCACAGCAGAAATATTAATATGGCATAACTGTATATAAAGCTTTTAGTTTTTGGAAATATTTAAATCCTATAAATTTTTTCTTTGGATTATCAGATGCATATATACCATCACATAAATTTTGTGTTTAGGTACATGTCCTTCCTTTCATACTTACTGGTCATTTCATAACTTTTTGAAGTTTGTATTTTATAAATTCGTGCAAGTTGAATAAATTTATTTAAATATAAGAAATTGAAAAATAATTTTTCATAACAAAATAAGACAAATATTTTTTATTTTATGAAATGAAATTAAAAGGTTTCAAAAATAAGAAATAGAAAAACGAGTGTACATATGTATCTACATGTTTTGAATGCATGATTGTATAAATTAGACAATAAAAAACTGGCTACTTAAAACATTTATTGGACTTGTTTTGCTTTTCTTTCTTGTTCTTTCTTTTTTCTTTCATCAACTTTTTGTTTTGCCTATATTAAAAAAGCAGAACTGGAATTAAAAACATATTTAGAAAAAATACATAAAACACTTTGATAACATTTGAGAATTTAACATCTTTTATATTATGTAAATTGCTAAAACCATGCAAATATTTGTTCATAATCTTCAACAGTCAATTGCTGTTAAGTTTTTCACTTATCACTGTGTTAAGTTTAATACAACCATTACTGAATCATTGTTCAAAATTTTTAAATCTATTATTAAAATGGCTATATATATATATATATATATATATATATATATATATATAAATACTTTGCATCATTATGCTGCTTATATTTAAGTTAATTGCACTAATTGTAAGCAACTTAGCAGATAATTTTTTTATATTTTTCTAGCTCACAAGGAAGTTAATTCTATTTTCTATAATAAATAATTATTCAAACCAAGTTAAGCAAATTTTCTAGAAATTAAAATTTATGTGGGGCAGGATATTATAGATAAATTATTAAAAAATGTATATAATTTTAGAAAAATCAAAAAATTTTGATGAAAACCAATTAAGCTACAGAAACAACAGGAATTCAAAGCAAGTTAGTTCATATTTCAAAAATATTTGCGACAAAATTTATGAACTTTTAAAATTCATTTTAATAATTTGCAGCATTGAATCATAATACAAACAACACAAACAAAAATACATAAACAATAACCATGAAAATGAGAATCTATCAAATAATTTACGTTTTATTATTAAATACAAACAGGGTCTACAGAAATTCTCAGCATTTGCGAAAATGATCTAAAAATTCTGAAAACATTATTTTTATTTGCTTTTTTTAAATTTCTCCATAACTGAAAGATATTATTAAACAAATATTCTTAAGTTCAGTCATTAGTTAGTTTAGTATATTCAATGATTTTATACATAAATTCCAAAGTTAGTTTTGATAATACAATTTAAGAATAATAAAATATTTTTTAAAATTACTCTATAACCATAATAAGTGAATGAAGCTGAAAGAGAGCATAACTATAATATTAACTTTCAATTAAAGACATTAAATTTTTACAAAATAAAAATAATGTACATAAATTCTAGCATAATTCTTACTTAATTAAGCAAAACTTTAGAACATTCTTATCAATCTATTAATGCTCGAACTTCTGAACTTCTTAGCATTTATTTAATTAAATCATGAAATTAGGTAATGAATTGTGTATGCAGAAAGTACCATTTAGCAATGAAGAAAGGAAAAATCAATTGGAACAAACAGTTTTAAATTATAGACTATGTTAGATTTTCCCCCCATATCATTGTATCTATGAAATAAAAACTTACCTGACTTGTTATTGTTTTGGAACTGCTTAGAACTATATTCTGAAGAATGCCAAGACGTTTATTTTTTATTCTGCGAAGCAGTTTCTTATGCTTCTTACAATAGCATATCACATAGGCTGTTTTTCTGTATGGCAAAATACCTACCAGCAAATTGCCGATTGGATCTCAAAATACAGTATATATCACTTTGCAAATCATGCTTAGTGACTTGGTCTTAGTTGATAAAATATGTTATTAAATGAATTGCATTTTTGTTTCTGAAGCTACTTGATACACAAAGGTTGAATCATTAATGGCAATTTGGTTGAATGGTTTGTTTGTTTGTCGCTCAATGGTCATTTTTTGCACACAAGGGCTAATTAGACAGGGACCTACGGTTTAAAGTGGATTCTGAACCACCACAAACATCCATGCCCAAGATGGGATTCGAACGCTCGAACTGTTGAACCAAAGGCAAGAGCGCTAACCATTCGGCTGCCAGCTTGGTTGAAAGAAGCGCTATTATTTTCATAATATATCAACTGCACTGAACAATTTTGAAGACAAACTTTTTTTGCATAAGTATCTTAGAAATTTAAAGAAACTGCAAGTTAAGTCTATTTACAAAGAAGCATTTGTTCTCCACAAATTACAACTGCTATAAATTATCATCAATGAAAGATGGGCTCTCAATTTGTGAATTACTGTAAATATGTTGAAATTCTACATAGAATTGACAGAATCACCACTTGTTCATAGAAACACTATTCCCAATGTGCCTGTAAACTTAAAACTGTGGCGTTTCTCTCATTAAAAAAAACTGCATGCAACATAATATTTGATTGCTTTAAACTTTTATTAAAAACGATACTAAGTCATCTTTTTGAAAATACTTTTCCTCGGTTTCTAATGACTCAGAAAGAATATTCATGTTTAAACTAATATAATAACCATTTTTTTTTCAGTGAAAGCAGAAATCTTACTTTCTGAATTACTTAAGTAATTGTTGAAACGAACAAAATGCACCAAAAGTGATTACACACACACAATCATACTCTACACACATTTCAATAAATGTTTAAAATAAATTACTTACAGCATTAATTAAAGGAACTAATTTTCCTTCTTCAGCAAGTATTTTTAAAAGTTCCATTATGAGAGGAAGATAATTATGTTTTCTTCGAATATTTTCAATCTAAATAATCAAGATATAAAATTTTTTTTATAATAATAATGCAAAAATCAATCTTTTTTTTATTATTTATAAGTTATACAATATAAAATGCACTAATTATTTTTAAATAGAATATAAGTGCATTTTTATTCATTAAATAAATAATTTCACTGATAAATTTAAAAAAGAAATGTTTAATACTGAAAATGTTAATAATAGAAAGTGGAAAATAATAATTGATATACATTTATATGCCCAAAAATAATTACGCTTTTGATATTCTAAACCCCAGATGCATAATTGTATGTTTGACTTCCTTTTGTTTTAATTGCAGAATTTACCTTTATGTGCTAACTAAAATAAAATTTGGGTTTTGTGATAACATTACCAATATCACCTATCGGTTGAGTGGTCTGCATACGAGTAAGGAGAGGGAAAAGATTTCCAACCTTATTTCTAACAAATAATTGGCAGTTCTTTTGAACAACTTCTTATATTTTCTGGTCTCTATGTTAAGTTATTGTTAAAATATGGCTAAGTATTTTGATTTTTCAAAGGTGGTTCTATTTGACTAGATACTGCTAACTTTGAACCAGAATACATTTAACTGCAGGCAAATCTAGCAAATCAAATGTCAAAATAGATATCTATATTCCTATTGATTAATAATGACGAAAAACATGCATTTGATATTCCAGTATTCTGCCTTGCACATATACATCCTTGATGATCAGTATTGATGATATACAGTAATTACAGGGGTAGGAGTTCTGAAATTTTTTTCAGGACAATATTTTCAAGAAATATCAGGACAATTTTCAGGACATATTTCAATAATTAAAACCAATGTTACTTTTACATATTAATTTCTGTTTTATGAATATAACACATTTTAGAAAGAAATGCACTACTTAATAAATTCTGAGTTTTTAATTTTTAATATAACAATATGAAAAATGATACAGAAATTTTAATATGCACTTTTTCAATTTATCATTCACAGATGCAATCTCTGCATTACAGCAGACACCATCATTTGTCTAACTTTCACATCACTCATATTATCATCCCATATAGCACATGCTTTTTTTTGGTTGCATCAGCCAAAAGCTTTTGAGCTGCACACTGATTATCAAGCTTATTTTTCTCTTCATTCTCAAGTTCATTAATTTTTTCTAACAGGTGCAACTCTTTAAACTTTTTTTCACTAGTAGTTTCTATGTCTTCCTCATCCTTTCTTTTCTTCTCTGATTGTGTTGCATCTTTTGATTTTTCCATATATGATGCATATTTTGCATGAAATTTCTGAATATAATGCATCATTTCTTTGGTATATGGATTGGAGGAAACAGAACTGCCATGCATTCGAATGATATCATGACAAATATGTAAATTTTGAACTGTTAATTCTAATAATGAAGCCATCTCCTTTGTCACAACAGAATTGTTAGTCGAAAAACTTCTTTCTAGTTGGGAATTTACATTCAATGAGAGACATGCTTTAGCAATTCTAGAAAGAGTGGAATATTTTATATAACGACCAGCATTTCTAATATTGGAAACCACATTCCAACATTTACAGATATTTTGGTCATTATCATAATCATTCACAATCAATGTCACATCTTCACACATGTAAAGAATCTATTCTTCATTCATCTTATCAAAGTCTGAAGAAGTTTTAAACACATGAGGAAAATGTTAAATTAATCTGCTAAAGGAACTCCTAGACTCTACTTTTTTTCTATTATATGGAGACAAACACTGAAGATCTTTGAGTAAAGGATTTGTTATAGGAAGTTTTTGAAGCAAATGCTTTAAAGTTGCTATGTAGCAATTTCTGACACACACTTTCTAAAAATGTTGTTTTATCCATAAGCTCTTCCCATATTACTGTTGCTCCATGACCTATTTCAATCTTGTTTAAATTTAACAAATTTTTTCCTGAATCAACATTAATTTGTAGTAACTTTACTCCATTTTTTTCACAGATTTCTTCTGGGTTTAAAAATTTAAACATAATACTGCGAACAAGTTCTTTTAGCTTACTATACATCACATGTACTAAAGGTTCACCTTTTTGCATTAGAAGTGAATATAGTTCAAATATTTTACAAAAAAATGAAGCAAAATGCAGATACGACAGAGTTTAAGGGTCTTTCAAATGTTTTATAATCTTGAAGATGTCTATCAGAAAAAGGAAATTTCGACTCTTTTTAGTTACTTTAACAATAAAATATTCTTTTAGAACATCATATTGCTCAACGATTCTCTCACAAACTGACCCCAAAGTTAACCAAAGGCTCTCAACATGATGAAGGAAACTATGTCTAGCAAAGGTTTTTCCAGTATTTTCAACTGTAAGGAATGATAATCTTCCCTTCTTGTAAGAGATAGTTTGAAAAATCAATGAATACCTACAGCAAATCCATTAATATGACAATAAATTTTATCAATACCCTTATATAATGCTCAATGGATTATGTGTAAGCAACATGTACTCAAATCAATTAGTAATGGTAAACTTTGCTTACTCAGTTCACTATTTTTTTGCTTTACAACAGCTAAATTAACTCTTGGTCCATCCATTGACAACTGCTTAAATGTATTAATTTTTCTAAATTCAAACCATTATTTTGAATAAAACTTATTAAAATTTTTACAATTTTATTGGCTTCAGCATGCCCTAAAAATGTGATTAGAGGTAACAAATGACATTTTTACCTTGTTTATCAGACCAATGAGATGTACATATCCAACAATTTCTTTATTTGTTTTGTAGTAGCTTCATCGAAAAGTAAAGCAAAATATGAAATGCCGATATCCCGAAACAAAAGTTTTAAAATACGGAGCTAATCCAAAATTAATCAAATATCTGACTTTTTTGTCAGATAATTTGAGGTATTTTGCTATGGAGGAGTTATCAAAAAATTTTCTGTAAATGTTTGCTAAATCATTCAAAGATAAAAAGAATAACTATTTTTTATTGCCACCAAAACTAAAATGGTTTTCTCTGATGTCATTTTGGGAAGCCATGATTTGTTATTCACTACTCCTCATTCAGTTCATGTTACATCCATTACTACTACAGTTGATGTCGAGGATTCAGATGAAGTTGATAGTAAATATTGTTTGATTCTTGTAACAGTTCACAGCTTTTTTGTGTTTCAATCCATTTACATGAGCAAGCATTTGTCTAAAATCCACATTTGAAACATTAAATTTGCTTTTGCACACAAATCACTCAACAGAATGTACATCATCAACACTTCTGCACCATGCCTTAATTAGACATTTATTCCAATCTTGCAGTTCCAACAATTTATTGGAAAATTTCGCTTTCTTTGGCATTTTTAAAAGAAAATTGTTTTCAAAAAATAAATTCTAAACTTGCTAATAAACGTTCTTTAAGTCATCCATCAAAATCGTTCAAAATGGCGCGATAAGAATACTACACATGTGCATAAATGTAGGTGAATAATTCTCACAATTTTACTATCATTGCAAAGAGTTGTGCACTATTAAAAATAGAATCTTTTGCCTGTAAAGGCAGAAAATAGTACTTAATGGTAAACCCAAACATAATTTTTTTTTAACGCCAGACATTCGTGACCAATGGCTGAATATGAGGCGGAGACGAATGTTTGGTAACACTATTTCTGGTTTGAAAGAGAACAAAAAAGGGAAAAAATCTCTTTCTTGTTGAACAGAGCAGTGGAAAGAAAAAATATATTCCACTGGAAGAAAAATTTACTACTTAAAAATGTAAAATTATTAATTAAAATTAAACTTTCAAAGGAATGTAATAAAAAATTTAGAAATTCCAGGATTTATTTTAAAAAATAAGGACATTTCAGGACAACTCCGAGCCCTGCAATTATTTTTTCTAGATGAAAGTGCATCTGGAGAATTTTGTGTATGACGAATGATACACAGATGGCAAGAAAATGGCTAATGATAACAATGTAAACCTACACATTATATATGTAGGCATTAAGAGCATAAAAGAAATTATCAAGATATAAAAAATGTAAAATTGTGAAAGTGAACACAGAAATAATATTAAAATTAAAATCAGAAATTCTCTTTCTAAAAGCCTCATTTACATATACTAATGTACTTATCATTTTATACACTAGTCAGATAACAATGTAGTTTACTTTATGAATGACTTCTAACACACACACACGTTGTCAATATAAAATCAAATATATATATATATATATATTTGATTTTAATTTATTAATCATAAATATTTTTTTGAAGGAATAACATATTTTTAAAGGGTTCAGTTTACAAAATAGCTTAAAATATGTAACTCAGTAGTTAAAAAAATGAATTCCAGTAAAAAATTTTATATAGAAGAGTACACCTAAAATAAAACTAGAATTTTTTTTGTTCATTTTATGATTATTTTGTCTATAAGTTTTTCCTAATATTTCAAGGCTAGAAAAAATAATTTGAAAAATGATTACTATATAGGAAGATAATTATACCCAGTAACAAACAATACAATTTAATAAGAATTTAAATAAACATTTACTTTATATCGTTTTTGCTTCAGTTCTTCTTCAGCAATCAGCATATGGATTTTATTGATTTCCTCAACAGTTTCATCCACTTCCATACCACCAGTCTGTAAAAAAATGTACATACAATGTAATAATTCAAGTCTTACATATAAGCAGAATTTGTTTAATTCCAATTTATACTAACACTGAGTTGATTCAATTCGTCCAATCGTTTTTGGTACAACATTTTACGATCAGATATTAATGCCATCAAATTAAAATGAATTTCTCCTTCATTATATCTGAAAAAAAAAAAAGAAAGGATAATTTGATAAGAGTAGAAATTTTAAGCTGAATTAGTAGAACAAAGTAATAAAATATTTGGTGAATCAAATATAAAATTTAACATGAAAGTTTGTATGTCTGCTTAACTAATAAGATTTCATATAGAGTTGATATAATGCATTAAAATCTATATTACTCGAAATTTTTTTAACATTTCAGATTTTCTAAAATCTAATTTATGATCTACTATTAGATTTTCATCTTAAAGATGAATATATTTTAAGCTAAATATTTTTCTATCTTAAACTCAATAATCTACGTTACTTAAATTTAATAAGTTTGATTTAGTTGTTCTTTAGAGTCACCTTTTAATTGGACAAGGAGCTTTAAGTTAAAGTGAATTTTTAACTATTATGATATTCCAAATCCATGGATGAATAGAGAATTAAATACTTGAACTGAAGGCCAGAGCTCAAAACATTCAATACCTCATTGATGTTAAATATAAGAATGGTCCACATATTGAATTAACGAGTAATATTAATAAGTTTCAATAGATCAAAATTCACTTGTAATTTATTTTTGAAAAGGATTTTTATGTAATGTAAAATAAAGCTGAAGTTTTATTATTTGATAAAAGATGTGCTATGTGCTTTTTTCTTATTTATTCACACTATTCTCATTTTTCTGTGAATTTTTATGGCTTTGAAATTTGATAAACTATTAGGTGAACTACTAAAATCATCAAATATAGTTGATAGATTTCTTCACTGTTTTACAACCACTTTTTGAATATGAAAGCTAAATGAACTAGGATATTTGATTTAGAGAGTATTTTGAACTTCTACAAACATACATGGCTGAGATCCAATCCACAAATTATTAAACTGATTTTGAAATAATGAGAAAAATTGTAATGCAAGAAAAAAATTATAACTTTTTTAAAGTTTTCTTCCATAATACACAAATTTTAATAATTAATAAAATACTGACATAAAGAATCATCACAAATATAGCTAATAATAAAATAAACTTAGATTTTAAGAAATATGCATTTTGAAAAAGTATTATGCATTTCATTGTATTTATACATGCATAACTGAAGCATTTTAAATTGATGGTGAAAATGAAATTTTAAACTTCATATTGCAAAAATTATATAAATGGTACATTAAAAGTAATCTCAGAAAAATTTATTTTGAGTAAATATTAAAAAAATGATAATAAATATTGACTACTCTCATCTTGAAACTTTAAATTCTTTAAATAAAGAAAACAATTAAAAAAATCTTAACTTTTCATTCTAATGCAATGAAAATTCTACTGCACTACAATTCAATTCTAAATTTGTAAAGTTTTTGTAAGTAATTTTTTTTAATTATTTAGATTTTATTCTATAACAGATTCAAAATAAAAAAAGTGACACAGAATATTATTTGTATTATATTTTATTATGAATTAAAGTATTTATGAATAAAAGATTTTATGAAACAAATTTTTAATACATGGATAATATAGCATTGTGGGATTAACATTTTCATCCCGGCAGTACAACTGTTGTACCACAAAAGTAAGTGTCTCAGAGGAAGGCTGTGGTACAACAGTTGTACCATGGATTTTTTCTCTTTCAAGCGCCTGACTTTTTCCCGCTCAAGTTTCTTCGGGCAGTTGAGTGCGATTTAATTGCTGCTCTTTTGTGTGTGAAAGTTGTAAAAATTGGTGACTTGTTTGAGTGGAGAATTTTGGCGAAAAACGATTTTATTGGCTCCTCTTTTTAAAAGGGAAGCATTTTCATCCTCACTCTAGCAAATTTTTTCATTATAATCAGTTACTTTTTTCATCGCTAGAAAAAATATTTTCATGGCTTCACGTCGTAAAGGACTGACTGATTAAGAAATTAAAAATTTATTGGAAGAATTAGAAGAAGAAAATTTTGCAGAAAGTGATTCAGATTGCTGTGATGAATCTGAATGCGAGGATATTAGTTTTATTGATGGTAATAATGATGCAAATTCCACTGTATCATTTGATTTTGATTGGCGTTAGGCAAAAGCAGATGATAAGCCTATCATTTTTAAATTTACAAGGATTACAGTATTTCTGAGTGAATAAAGGATTTAGTTGAGGAGCACGAATTTTTTTATTTATTTTTTCAGAAGAAATTTTAAACTTTATTGCAGATGAAACAAATAGATATGCTTCCCAAGTATTAGAGTTATATCCGGAAAGTAATAAAAGAAAACATGGGACAAAGTGGACTGATATTGATGTAAAAGAATTAAAAAATTCTTAGGACTTACTCTTTTAATGGGCCATATAGATAAAGATAACATCAAAGATTATTGGTCGACAGATGAATTGATTGAAACGCCTGATTTTAGAAAAAATATGTCAAACGACAGATTTTTTAATGTATTGAGATTTTTACACTTTAAAGACAATAAGAAAAAACCAAAGCTAGATGAAGAATACGACAGATTGTGGAAATTACGAAAGATTTTTGATTTTTTAAATAAATCTTTTAAGGAGCACTATCATCCGTCTGAAGAACTTGCACAGTTGATGAAGTCATTTTGAAATTCAAAGGAAGAGTGATATTCAAGCAATATATTCCTACTACACATACACACTATACAGAACTACATATATAAAGAATATTTTTATTTTTAATTGTATTAAAGGTTTTTCTTTAATTACCAATTTCATATTTATGAGAGTCTGAGATTCTATATATTGTATTTTATAATTTTTAACTACCAGTAAATTGGTAGGCTGGCTTCTGCATTGGTCAACTATTTCTAAATTACATAATAAAACCTGGAAAATTAGCATTAGTGTTCTTACATTTTTGACAATTATAATCCCTATAAACAGGACTATTCTTGGTCTAACCCTGACCAAAATTGCTGGTTTTGAGATTTATATTTTAAAAGTTAAAATAAAATATTATAAGGTAATGTTAAAAGTTTCTCATAATAATTTACACATGATAAAGTATGCGTTAGGAAAATCCCAATTCAAAGATTTAATAGTCTTTGAAACATTTTCATTAAGAAAGGGTATTTATGTAATATAAGAGCTATTTTCACATTCTAGATTTTTAGATGAATTAATGAAATAAATTTTTTACAAAGAAAAAGTTTTCATTTAGAGTTAAAAATATGCTCTTCAAGGTGAAATATATTTTATTCATTAGTCCAATTCACTATTGAATAAAGAGTACTAAATGTCACTTTTTTCTCATGTACACAAATATCGGAACATGTGAACATGTTTCTTGGATTCTTCCTTTTGACGTACTGTTTATGGAAAAGTATTCCAGGAGCACACTGTATTTTTTAATCTCACAAAAAAAAAAAGAAACACGTAGGTAGAAATAAAATAAATATAAAAATGAAAATACTTTCAATCATAAATTGAGATGCGGTAGATATTTAAAAAAGTTGCCTTTTAGTCGTGTCAGTCTTTCTTCTACGTAATTTTAATTTCTGTATAAAATTAAACTAATCACTGTTTTGGTTTTTTAAAAACAATTTAATAAGCATAGTTTTATAAAAGCTAAAAATACTGAAGATAAGAATTTATTCCCAATATAAAGCTAATGCTTTCTTGCTAATATTCTAATAAGAATTTTATAAAAATATTTTCTGAGACTAATACAAGTATATTTTGGAATGTTTCATTTTTGAATGAACATTTCCAAGTTCTCAGTTATTGAGAAATGAACAGAATATTACTATTCGTTGTATGACAAATGTAATTTTATTAAACAATCAACCTGAATGCTACATATAAAGGAGAAATCAAGATTCGTCTGGCTACCTTCATTGTGCAAAACGTTTCATACTTAGCTGCAGAAACATGCAGAAAGAAAAATTCCATTTTTAAGCTTTTTCCTTTAAAAAATGAAGGATATAAAAGCATATATTTTAATCCATTCAATATAGAAATTTGTTATAAATAGAAATACTTAAATCAAAAGAAAATTGAAACCATTTCTGTATTTAACACACAGATTACTTTAAATCTTTTTCAAATGCAACTTCAGCAATTTGCTTGTACTTACTCATAAAAGGAAATATTTGTTCAAAATATCTTTATTTATTTATTTACACATTTTAATATTAGGCAGGCTGCTTTTAGGAATGTTTTTGAAATATTCAGTTAGTTTATTGCTTATCAATTTTTATTATAACTAATTGCAAATTCATTAAAGAAGTTTGTAATTATTTTAAATAATTATTTCAGAAAATTCTCTGTAATAAATTAATATACGCCATATTGTTTTTAAAAGACTAAATTTGTTTAACAAATGCATGTATATAATTTTCAAATTCTTATAACATTTCTTAATGTGATATATAAAACAACGATTAGAAAAAAATCGATAGCTTGTCAATAAGTAGAATATTTATGGTAAACGCATTTACATTAGAATTATGGCAGACCTAGTGTGGCGTTTTTCCCTCAAAAGTTAAAGATTCGCCACAGTGAAACCTGGGGCACTTAAATGGGAGGAAAATGACCCTCTCCTTTCAGTCAATAGGGTAGGAAATGTCATCTTCTCGTGCCGTCCTAGGACCAGTTTTTTTTAAACGATGACACAGGACTCAAAAGGTTATTAAAATGGTAAACTTATATGCTTTTAACAGAATTAATGAAAATACAATTCACACAAGAGAATACACAGTTAGTGTCTCTCTCCATTCAAATCAATTAAAATATGATTTATTTTGATATTGCAATAGATTCTATGATAACTCCATTCAGTTAAAAAAATATCAGGTTCTTTTAAGTTATATAAAAAAATGTGAATAAATACAGAAACAAATTTATAGTACAAAAACCTACAACTGTTAAACCACTTTTCTACTTAGCTTCTGAAATTTCGTAGATACTTGTCACAGCATGGCACAAATTTTTGTATTCCTTCTTAATAAAAGGTTGCCGCCAATGTTTCCAATCATGTGGTAACATGTTCTTTCAGTTCATCCTCACAGTTAAAGTGTTAACCACCACTGTACGAAGAATGATCAAACATGTCCCAGTCAAATTTCTGTAGGAGTTATTTTGTCAAGTTTGCAGTGTGAAGTTTCGCATTATCATGCAAAAAACACCTTTTAACAGTAATCGTCAATGCTTGTTCTGTATTGCGCAACAAAATTTCTTAATGGTATCGCAGTAAACCTGTATATTTATTGATTGGCCATGTGGTAAGAAATCAATCAGCAAAATGTGTTTTATTTCCCAAAAATCAGTACACATGACTTTTCTAGGTGTCAAGGTTTGCTTAAGCTTAACTTTCTTTGGGGAGGAAATGTGCCCCCATTCTAATGATTGCTGTTTACTTTCGGGTGTTGTAAGATACCCAAGTTTCATCCCTCGAGAGTATCTGAGAAATAAAATCACTGCTATCTTCTATGTAGCATGTCAAAAACTGAAGTGTACTGTTCATACAATGTTTTTGGTGCTGTTCAGTTAGAATTTTTGATATCCAACAAGAGCAAAGTTTTCAAAATTTCAGTTTTTAAGTAACAATTTCATGAATTAGTGATCGTGAGATTTACAAAAATTCCATAACAAGTGCATTAATTGCAAACTTAGTTTTGCTGAAGCTTCTCTTCAATTGCATGAACCAGTTCATCAGCAACCAAAAAGACAGGCACCCACCTCATTCTTCATAGTGCACTTGATTACATCCTTCATTGAACTGTCTGACCCATATTTAAATTACTGAATTAGCAATTTTTCAGTTAACTTCACAGACTTGCTGATAAATTTTGCTTGGTTTAGCTTGTTTTACAACTGCAAAACAAACCAGAGATCAGATTTCCTAGGGGGGGGGGGGCATTTTCAATTAAGGCCGACATTATAAAGAAGCATTACAAAGAGCACGTCAGCAGTAGTGAATGCTTGGAACTGCGATTACAGTGCTGCAGCAGATAGAATTAAAACGGAACTTGCTTTGTGGATATACCTTGTATTTGTAAAAAATTTAAAATAAACTACTAGAAAAATGATTTCCCGTTTTCAAAATATAATCATTTTTACAGATAAATAAAATTATCAAAAAGAAAATATTTATCAAAAAATGCACTTACGATAAGCCTTTGAAGACATATTTCATTAATTATACATTACCAAAAATAATTATTTCTTACATATAATTTGTCAGTACTGAAAATACTTGAATACTTTCAATTACTAAAAATGTTTTCAATAAATCTAAAATATTCTTATCACAAATATATTAAATGGTATCATTTTACTGGTTTTATATAATTTTGGAGTAAAAACACTTAAATTTTAAAGAAATTTATTACAATGAAATTAATTAAAAATTAACAATGTGAGTATTTCTCCTTCCATTAACCTATTGAAACTTTTCTTTATGGTTATTGTTCATTATTTTTTAATGCAACACATTTCCCAAACTTTTTTATTTTCCATTAAAAGCTGAATAATTGTTAGTCGTGAATGCATACAATAAATTTTTCACAATTTCAAAAGTTAATATTTATTGTTAAAAAATATCTGGGTATGTTGACGCTCGACATAACAATTATTTCTGTAACAGGTCAGTCCACAATGAAGATTGCACATTTCTAATCTAAATGAAACAGAAGATAATTTTGATATGTAAGAGATTATTAAGTTTTGGTGAAGATGTAACAGAATTCAGTGATATGCTTGAAGATAATGGAAGTTGAATAGTAAGAACTTTCTATTTTATTCATTAAGGAAAAATATTAACTTCATAAAATGTCATTTTATTAAAAAATGGTATGCAGGTACATGTAGAAACCTAACTTTTTATTGTTTTTACTTTATCCTTTTTATATTCAGCTTATAATGGAAAATTTTCCATTTTGATCTTAATTTTTGTCTTAAAAATACATGTTATATACTATAATGTATAGTACTTACTTTTGTATTCTTTTCTCAATAACAGGTCTTACAGTTTCTAACCAATCTCCATTAATAGGACCTGAAAAACACATAAATATTAAGATAAAAAGGGAAATGAATAGTGAACATATTATATTTAACTTGTTCATAATTTAATAATCAAATGTACAAATAAAAATGTTTTTATATATTAATAGTATTTTAATACATAATATAAAAAATTTTTTCTTAATTTTTAATAAAATTCAAATACATTATCATTAAAATTATTCAAATTTTATTCCAAGAAACTACATTCATGAAAAATTAACTTTACTAAAATTCCAAGAACATAGTTTCTCTTAGCATAGAAAATGTTTTTGTCATTAAAAGTAAACATTTATAGTAAATGAAACATTTTCAAGATTGCTATTAAATATTTTCATATATTTATTAATTCAACTGTTGTATTAAGTTTTAAAGCAGAGACATGTTTTTAACTTTCACAGAAAGGAAAATACATATAAAATATTTGGATACCAAACTCATAGAACAACTGATACATTTCAGAAATCAATGTTGCTTTATTTTGAATAAAGTTAGCTTTACCTTTATTTTATATATAAAGGAAAAGCATATATAATATCTGGATATAATGATTATAAAACAATTAAGAGGAAAATAAATTGATCTTGCTTTATTTTGAATGAAGTAAATTAACTAATTTTATTATTTTTTTTATCATGGTGCAATTTGAAGGGAAAAAACCTTTTAACTTCAGCACACACATTGCAGCTTTAAAAATATTTATTACATTACAATGAAAATCAATTTTGTAACTATAATTAGTTAGTTAATTTAAAATAATATTATTCTGTGCCTTACAAAATATTATAACAAGCTTATTAGCTATAACGAGTAGCACAGAACTTCTAGCTACCTCCTAGATTGGACCAGCAACCAATATCTAAAGAAACACAGCCCCTTTTCCTAAGCAAGAGCACAGAATCTTCCTTCTTCGAATGTAGAAAGTCACTCTTTGAAACCACTGGGAGCTGAATTAGAACTTGATAGAATATACTTCCATCAGGAGCTCCTAACAACAGTGACAAAAAACTCAGAGATTCCTGCTCTTGTTAAACAACTGGCACTCGAAACAATCCATAATATCCCTCAATGTTCTTTGAACATTTATGCAGATGGTAGTAAAGGTGTGGGGGAGTCTCGGGCAGTGGGGTGTACATAAACACAGTTTCCGTAGATCTAGAATTAAAATAAGAAACCCAGATAATTGTTTAGTGTTTAGATCAGAACTACTTGCCATTAGAAGAGGTTTACAGTATGCAGCAGAGGTGGAGGATCAATTAGAGGATATTTGGATGTTGACTGACAGTCGTGCTTCAATCCAGTTTTGGTTTGGTTTTGGTTTGTTGCTTAACGGTCATTTTTTGCACATGAGGGCTAATTAGACCGGGACCTACAGCTTAAAGTGGATTCTGAACCACTATACTCTAGGTGGCATTCGAACCCACGAACTGTTGAACCAAAGGCAAGAGTGCTAACCATTCGGCTGCCAGCTCGGCGTGCTTCAATCCAGCATCTTTTAAATTGGAGCACTGTTGGAGATCAAACTAGAAGGGACATACTAAATCTTCTTGAGAGACTATCACCCAAACACACAGTGCATTTCCTATGGATCCCTTCACACGTGGGAGTAGAGGGGAATGAAAGAGCGGATTACTTGGCTAGACCAGCGTCAGATGAGGGAGTAAACCCAGGCGAAGAGCTCACATCTAGTGAGATTTCTTTTTTGGCAAAAACTGAATTGAATAAGCTTATGAAAATTTCTCCCAGCCATCCATGGTACTTCACCAGAAGACCAGGTGAGACCTTCAAACTTAGATCAAGATCTTATCAAACTGCCTTTTCCCGCTATCTAAGTGGGCACATGAGAGGAATCACTTTACAGCAGGGGCAAAGGACATTTTCAGACTGTCCTTGGTCTCCATCAATATGGCCTCCCCTGGACACATCTTAACATGCTTAAATTTGAAAAAAGACAATGTCCTTTGGGACTCATCTTATTTTTTTTAGACATTTTAGGTTTTATGGGGGTTGTCTAGCCTAGCTAGACAACTTGAAATAAGTAACAACATAATAATACTTAATTTAATTATGATACAAACAGTAATTGTTGATATTTAATTATTCTTTGAAAAAATTAAACGAAATATAGGAAAAATATTTGACTCTATTCACATTCTCTCTATTAAATAAATGCAAAATAGATAAATTGGCATAAAAAAATGAACCAAATGACAAAATAAATAGATATATCATACTCAATTTGAACTGATTTTACATTTCTGATGCAAGGTTTTTTTTTTGAAAACCCTTTTAAAAAATCTTATTTTACTTACGAAACTGAATTTTCAATTTACAAGAATTTTTTTGAAAAAAATATATCAATTTGAAATATAAATTAAAGAGAAAATTAATACTAGTGAAATCGTAGATGATACGAAACACTACTATGCTTCTAATATATAAAAGCATTAAGTTTGTTTTTAATAGCTGGAAAATAAATAATCATTCTGTTTTCATGAACAAGAAAAGAATTCTCAAATATATATAAAACTTACACTTCTTAAACTGCTATTTAATTATAAATCCATTTTTTTCACTATTCAAGTGCCTAGTGTTTTACTCAAAATAAAATAAAAATTCTGAGCAATCCTGAGAAATGCAATAGCAAGCATTTCTATTATTCTATTCTCAATGGTATTCTCCTTAAAACAATGCATAACAACTGGATCGATTAATTTACTTCTATGTATAACTTTTCATATTCAACTGCTAATTTTTTTATGGCAAACAGCTTAAAGCAAACATTGAAATTTAACAACAAATATGTACAAATCCAGAAAGATTAAAAAAAAAAAGTATTTACCAAAATTAAATTTGAAGTAGTAGTTTGATAATGTAAAAGTGTTTCATCAATGCATAAAAAATTATCGTAATTTTAATCAATGACTTGTTATGATAGATTTAGAAATTTTTTTTTATAAAATTAATGCTAATATTTGTCAAAATTCTTGTACATTCAATTATAGATAAACATATATGAAAGATATAATTACATTTAAAGGAAAAATAATAAAAGTTGTATTTCATTTTAAGCAAGATTTTACTTCCAGACTAAGATTGAATTAACTACATTATAAACCTCTGTCTATACCTACATCTATATTATTATTAACGACTGCAAATTACCATATATTTATTTTTAACATTTGTAACATTTTTTATACATATATATATATATATAACATATTTGGTATTAAAATGACATTTATTGTAAAGACTAATAAAGCACTAAGCAGAATTTTACTTCTTACCTAGATCAATAGGGCCATCTTTCAAACCATCTAATTCATATAATCTATTATCTATTGGAACATAGCCAATAAAATGGAAAACATCATCATCTTTATTTGGTTGTCGAGCATCAAATTCAAACATTTGTTGTCTGAAATCAGCAGTTTAAGAATATCACTGATCATGAAGATAAATATAATTTCAACTACAAGTATTAACTTAAATAAAAACTAGTGACATTTTTTGCCACTTTATTAAACTTTATTTGTACCAGTGACTACATTTTACCGAGAATACCTTTGGAAAGGAGCACATTATAAAACGTGATATTTAGGTAATCCTGTAAAAATTGTTCTCCAGATGTCTCCATCACAAATTTAAATAAAAATTTTTTTAGATAAAATTAATTTTTATCTAAAAATTTTTTTTAGAAAAAAATACACTGGGGCCAAATCAGATTGGACATGTTATATCTATCTTTAATAAACTTAGTAATTTACTATTTAACTTAGAGCATGTATTACTTTAATATAAAAAAACTTTCATTAAGACTTAATGACTACAAAACTGATTGACTAATATCTTTCATCATTAACTGTATTTGAGAATTTCTGACACCATTTCCTCATTACATTTATAACTTACCATGTCAGAGCAACAATTTCCTTTTACCAGTTTACAATTTTTAGTACATCTGAAGTTCTATTTTGTCTACATAATTAATCAATAAAGATGAATAATTTCTTTCTTATCATATTGAAATCCATGATTTTTTTGATTAGTGCCTTCATTTTACTATGGCTATTTCTTCATCAGATATCTTAGTATGTGCTCTATTAAATATTAATGCATTTTAAATTGTCATATTTTTATTTATTAATGGTTAAAATATACTAAAAGATTTTTGCAGAGTAATTTGAATTTTTTTAATCATACCTTCAGAAGTAATGATAAAAGTAACAAATATCAAACCAATTGAGTTACAGCAGTCTGCTAAATAGAAATATGATATGATAGAGTCTAAAGAAATATATATGTAGTGTATTTTTGAATGACCTTTACTTTAAATTTCCCAATAAAATGATAGGTTAGTTTTCAAGCCACTTTCAAGTATCTATGCCTGTAAAAAACCAGTTCTATCATCATTTAAAAAACTGTATTGCAATTTTCGCAAAGACAACGATGCCTAGTGCAATTCATTTAATAAATTTCTATTAGCTGTAACCTCTTTTGAGGATCAAATTTGTTCCTGAACTTAATTAGACAAAACTGATTACAGCTGAAATAAGCCAATTGAAATTCTGGCATCACATTTTATTTATTTTATAAAACAAAAATGAAATTTCTTTCAAAAATTTATTAAAATGATTTTCCATCAGAAAAGCTTATATCAGATTATTTCTAATAGCGTATAAATATGTACAACAAAATTCAAAACTTTTCTTTAAAAACATTCAAAAATTATAAAAAGGAAAATAGGGTATATAATTCTTGATTGTTTATCTTTTTATATTATAGTTATTTTTGCAAACAATGACTGAATTAACAAGGAATAATGATATATATATAGATATAAAACTCACCCGAGTTACATCAAACATACAGAATTTTTAGCCAGAGATAGTTTATTGAGTTGAAGGCTAAGGTAATCATTTAATTAACATTTTTGCATTTTAGCTTGTATTTCTAAAAAATGAATTAATTATTCTATATTTGCAAACATTTTTGTAAATTTGAATAATAAACATAAAATTAGGAAAATTTCTAACCTATTATAAATTCTATGAAATGGTCTCCAAAACTGATTATTCCAAGAAATTAAAAATTCTAAAGAACTATTAATTCAATAAAACACTTCTTTGTTTGAGTTGATTTTCTACTAATCTAGACATTCATACCGAAATCCAATTTGATATTAAATAATTTCCTTATTTTATCTTGTATTTTGGTTATAACTAATATATTTCCTGCCATAATAATTTTAAATTCAAATACATGAAAAATACTTTATTATATAAACTTAAGCAGAACAAAAGTTTTTAAAACATATCAAACAATCTATTTGTTTCAAAATGTAAAATTTTTTAAATATATTTCATAATGTTATTCAGAAAGTAGAGAGGAAGAAGAAAAACTATTAGACAAAGACAATTTCTTTAGTGCTTGTAGTAATTACTTATGTTCTCTTAATTTTGATTAAAAATTTCAACATATTCAGAGAAAGATACAGCAGTATTTGCAAGTGCAAAGTAATTAATGACTTATTGATCTACAATTGGATTCTTTAATTAAAAATATTTTATATATTCAAACAAATAAGAAATTTCAATGATACAATAACTAATTTTTATCTTTTAAGGGAAAAAAATAAAAAATTCTGTTTTAACTTTTGAAGAACGTCACAGATAAGGTACATGGTACTTTTAAATACTGTTATCTAATAATAATAAATTAGTAAATGAAAATTCATCTATGAATGAAATTTATTTTCTTACAATTAAGGAAATAAATTATTTATTTTACAATGTAAATAAAAATGTTAAATTTTAATATTTTCAAAAATTCATTTAAAAACCTCTCTTAATTAAATTTAAGTTACTAAAATGTATACTGTTTTGTACAATATAAACTGTTAACAAATAATGAATTATTAAAAAGTTGCAGAAAACTAAGAACAATTTAAAATTAAAAATTGTTACCTTGCAAAACTATTGTGAACTTCACGTATCACATCTGAGTTACTAAGAGTAAGGCCTTTCATCTATAGGAAAAAAATAGATTCTATTATGAGTAGAACATAAAAATTAAATATTTATTTAAATTATTAACTTAGCAAATGAAAACTTATTAAATAGAAGCAATTTATTGAATGGATTTCATTTTGTTCGGAAATAGTTTTGTATAACTTGAGAACATTTTTTAAAACTTATGTTAAGCAACAGAACTTCTTATAGAGAAACATTAAAGTTAAGAGAACAAATCAAACAAAGTTCAGTCACTAAATCAAAAATGTTACTTTTAGTTTATTGTAATAAAAATAATAAGAGCTTTTATTCTAAAGGTGAAACTTATAACTTTGGTTAAATTTCGGAAAACTATAAAAGTGGTAAATTCATTGATTAATTGATATGGCATACACTAAGCATATAATAAAACCTAAAATATGAAAATCTTACAGCTGCGTCAAATGAGGAACAAAATTCTTTAAAAGATGTCAATGTTTCTCCAAGGTTTACATCAGGATGAGAGCAGTTTAAGAGAACACTAAGGATAGCTTGAGTTGCACAAGCATTATTGATCACCTGAAAGAAAAGTTCAGAATTTATTAATAGGAAGAAAAAAAATCAATATCACTTTTAATTTATAATTCATATTAAAGGTACTTTTTAATATATATATTTTTTAATATCCTTTCATACAGCTATTAATTTAAAAATCAGGTAATTTTTAGTCATACTTGCTATATTTATGATTATAAACTTTTGATAAACTATAATGAGTAATTTTCCACTTACAACTATAGCAAAATAATAAAGGACACTTTTTCCGCAAAATAATTTATAAATAAAAGATATAAATGAAATTTCAGATAAAAGTTGGTAGATAATCACTAAGATAATACAGCCTAAAACTTGTTTCTTAATATTAAGCTCATCTGCATTATTAATTATTGCTTGGCATTAATTATTGTTTCAAACAAAAAGGTAAAAAGAATAAATAATTTATTGTGGATTCTGAACTGTAACAAATGTTCCCAATTGAAATGATAATTGAATCTACAAATGATTAAACTGAAGGCCATAACACAAATCATTCTGTTAAAAGTTTAGTAAATAATTCAGTTATCATTGAAGCTTTTTAATTATTTGGGATGCAAATTATTTTAGTTGTATATAAGATTATTAAGAAAATAGAATAAGATGCTTAGGAAGACATTCAGTTGTACTATTAAAATAATTTGATCTGAAAAAATTCAAAACACAAGTTAAATATAGAGCATCAGTAAAAAAGTTTACAAAATAATTCCATTTGTTTTGCATGTTGATCTAGTTATCAACAACTCACCAAATTAAGTACTTGGTTTATCAGTCTCAGCCACTCACACTTCTGAGTAAAAATGTTTGGTAATTTTTACAAAACAAGTTAAAAAGGAATTTTTAAGTCCATCAGTTTAAAAGAGTAATCATGGTGTAGATACAATAAATAACGTTGGTATTTAAAGCCTTTCTCTCTAGCATTTTTAAGGCTTCAGAAAGCTTTTCTTTTACATCAATATAAATGTTGGAATGTATACATGGAAGGTAATCCACCAGAAGCACATCCATAAACTTGCCAAAGAATTTTCCTTATTTAAAAAAAAAAAATTGATTTTTGAACAAAGATTACAACTTCAGACTAAGAATTTTCCTTTTATAAAGGCAAATCAGATAGCTTTTTTGAGTGATAAAACAAAAAGGAAGAAAACCTTTGTGTGACAGTACAAATTACATAGTGTGATAGTACCATTCATAGGTACAAATTGAGTATGTGTAGAGTACGAGAAAAACAAATTAAAATAAAAAATATTAAGAAATTACATTAGAATTTAATTTGTAGGAATAATGGAAAGGAAATGTTTTAAAACAATAACCGTATAATTGATAAAAACACATTTGAAAATTATACACAATACTTAATATCATATCTGGTTCCTCAACGCCCCCAAGACTGTTATATACTGTTCTGCTTGGATATGAAAGGGTTTGAATAACATTTTGACTATGTTCAATTCCTAAACAAGTGTTTTTCCAAATGCTAAACAATAAAGAGTTGGTTGTTCAAATTATTGGCTCAACAAATTATTTAAATATATTTAAGACATACTCAATCAGGATAAAGTTCAGAATATATCAACTGATTCATTTACTTCATTGTTTCAGCTTAAAGTAAATTCTTTATAAGGTAAGTTATATGAGGTCTGTCTTTATCATGGATTAAAAGAGAAATAAATCGTTATCATTGCAACATACTTTCTCTTATATGAAAACAAATTTGACCAAAATTTAAAACAGATTCTAAAAAAGATTCATACTTGAGGTGAGTATCAAACACATGAATTGTGAGTTGAAAATCAAAATTACTTAGTTGCCATCAAGAGTGAATCCAAATATAATGAATGATAAGAGAGATATATACATCTTTTCCAGACATCTCAGGGTAATAAAATTGCTATCCAGAATGATATGCAATTCTGTACCATTGCTGATTCAAGCTAATACCATCTTGTTTGACTTCATGTTAGTCACCATGGTAAGAAATGAAGCAATTTAGATAAAATCATGTCTAGCTATGATTTTTCATAGTGTATTTTATCAATTGTATACTTTAAATAAATACAATAAAAATTTATTGTTATTAAAAATACAAAGTTGCAAATGAATTATACTTGTTTAGCAAAAAACATTTTCTCAAGTCGACTGTCTTGCACCAAAGTTCCCGAAGGTTCATCCCCTTGGAACCATTTGAATAAAAATATCAGGCCATGAACAGGTCTGTAATAAATAATCAATTAAAATAGACTATATTTAGATAAAAATATGACAACAAACATTTACTTAATAATTTGGCAAATTTAAATACAAGGAAGTTATTGTAACTCTCAATCATATGAATGTAAATATAATATATATATATAAAATTAAATTTCAGTCTTTTAATTAAATTTACCATTTTAAATAAATATTTTACTCTCTTATTCTATTCCCTAAAAACCTCTCTCATAGTGACAATTTTGTAAATTTTGATAATCTGAAGATGAACAATTTAAATATTTTTGAAATTTCTTTTGATACATCTTTAAATATAGAAAATAAAATTTATCATTTAAAAAAATATAATTACACTATATTATAAAGCAAAACTAAAAGACAAGTTCTAAAATGGGATATTAACAATGCAGTGATAAATGTGTGAATGATGATTTTCTAGTTTCAATCTTTCCTACATTTCTTCACAAAAACTATAAAATTATATATACATGACAGTCTTAAAAAGTTCTTTTTTTTTATAATTTTTTTTTATTTTTTTTTTAACTAATCGTAGATACATTAAAATTCATTTTAAGAAATAAGGACACTAATTTTAAACTTTTGTTTTTTCATGCACATTTTTCCAAATGAGATGAAAATTTTAAAACAATTTTGTTTGCTCTCTTTAATTGCACAATATATACGAATTTTTTTAATGACTATATGTTTAAAAACAGATATTAAATGCTGTTGAACAATATAAAATTAGAACTAGGTATTTGGTTTATTCAGGTGCAGTGGTTTGGGTGAAAAATAAGAGTTTTTCAGCTTTCTAAATAAGTAACATATGTGAATGCTGCTTCCTATCAGCACCACTCCTAGGTTACAAGCTGCTTTTATGTTAGAAAATTTTGCACTATCCCTTGCACCATATGGATCAATAGAAATTTCAGTGAAAAAGTTTCTTACGACAAAACAAATAATTTAAGGTAAAAATTTTTTTTTTACTTAGGTTGTAAAATTAAAAAAAATTAAACAAAATTTATTGTTAAAAATATTAGAAATTTTGTTTACATTTTACTAACATAATAATTATTAATATTAAGATGATTATTAATTATTAGCACAATAATTATTAATCTAGAGACACAATAACCAAATGAAGATGTTACATTAAAAATAAATTTACTTAATACATGCATTTAATTACAGGTTATTGATGTAAATTATTTCATTAATTTATAGTTTAAATAAAATAATAACATGATCATTATATTTTTACATATTTTCAATAGTTTTGGATTTTATTTATACAAAACTTCATTTCATGTTGAAATTAAAGTAAAAAGAGAATTAACATATATTCATACGACTTTTTAACTTTATAAAAATTTTAAACATCAAGCATTTTAAAATAATTAAAAAACTCATTTGCTAACATTCTAAATACATCTATAATTCTGATGTACCATTAGAATATTTGAGAGCTATTAATTTAATATAAGCCCTGTGGCTCAGTGGCAGATTTCCCAAGGCACAGGCCTGATCTTCGGGTTGGGCAAGGTCAGCTCAGCTTTTCATCTCTTCAGTGGTTCAATAAATTGAGTACCAAGCACATCTGCTAACTAATCATTGGGGTTTTCATGTTAGGCTGATCACTAAATTGGGATATATGCTTCGCACACCAGGGCCCTCAATTAGGAAAATAGATATGGGCATTGTAGGCCTTCACCTGCATATGGGTTGTCATCCACAAGTTTAGTTTTATTAATTCAATATGCCACTAAAATCATTCAAGAACAAATGAAGGGAAAATAATTTTTAATAATTATAATCAAAGAACAGTGTCTGAAATAAGAATGCAGTAGTGATGATAATAATACCAGATAAGAAATTAAAATTTGTTTAACATGCATTTAATATTCTTGTTAATAAATAAAAAAATTTATGTACATTTAAAAGATTATTTATGAAGTTTCATTACAGAATTAAATAAATTTAATTTAAATATACATACACACAACAGGTATAAGATATTACAAAATTACTAAGAAATTTTTGTGCATCAAATTATAATACAAACTTTATTTTCTCAAAACTCTCAGCATCTAAACTGTAAAGTTCCTCAACTTGAACACCTGTCACTCCTACAAAAAAGAAAAAAATCAAAAAAAATTTATTTCAATAAAAAAAAAATCAAAAAAAATCTTTAGCGTAAACTGGAGATAGAATTACAAATCATAAACAACTCAAATATCTCTGAAATTAAAATCATTTTGTAAATATAGGTGTCTTTGTCATTCACAATATGTCAAGTAATAAGTTTTTTCACGGAATGTTAAAGTAAAGATTTAATTGGTCCCAAATTTTAAATATTAAATAAAGGACACTTAATACAAGTTTTTAATTTTAAGGATTTTATTTAATGAAATGAAAATGTGGACTTAAATTTTGATATTAAATAAACCAAGTCAATTTAAGGCAAAATATTAAACTTGCAGTAAATGACAATCAACCAACTAAAGTCTTTCATGCGCATAATTTATTAATAATAGATTAAATTATGAAAGAATCACAAATATTTTCAATATATCTCACTTTAAACAGTTATATTTCAAAAATAGATTTTGATAGATGATATATTATAGAGCATAAAAACTAGATAACAGAAAATAAAAAAATTTTAAATATAATAAAAAATTGCAATGACATACAGATGTGTGTAATTTTTGCTTGTAACATACAATAAGAAAATAAGGTTTTGTAAGGCTGTTGTAAAATATTTCTATGTAATTATAAAGTTTTTATTCAACATGTAAATGCAACAAAATCATGGAGCTTAAACATATCTTTCTATGAATATATTTTTTCATCTATACATTCAAATAAAGAATTGAATGAATAAGGTGTTTAAAAATTGAAGTAAAGCAACTGGTTAAATTTGAATAAAATCTAAAATATATCACACATGAAAATTATTGCTCAAATAGTAAGTTAAATAATTTTATGGTACTTGCAATATTTATCAAGAATATATAAGAACTATAAGTATAGCGGCAACTGTATTTTCTTTACCAAGAACTAATTATTAAGCAAGAGTGCTATATATGTGTGTGTATATATATATATATATTAAATAAGAAACAATAAAATGAAGAATACCATATTATATATTTGTTAATAGTTGAAAATGAAACTTTCTAAATTGCCACAAGATCTAACATCTTCTCTATAGCAAGGTTTGCAAAAATGTCACTTAATGTGTTACTTTTTATATCCATTATAAAATTAATGTATGAAGATAACTCATTAGCTCATGTTGTTTTGATATTTGTTCATATCACAACTGCTCACAATATTAGCTTATTTAAAAAAGATATTAAATCTCAAAATTTATCAAAAAATAGGGAATAAAAATAAAACAATCACTTTTACAGAATGCATTTTAACATGCATTTCAACTTTGATAAAAAAAACCTTTATTTACAAAATCTCAGTACATCAAAGATAAAATACAGCGAATTATCTGAGTTAATCAGAAATCAAGACAGTTTAATCCATTTTGTGATACTTTCTAATCATAAATTTAAACAGAATGAATATTTTTCATATATATATAAACTTGTTTTTTGGAAGAACCTATTCTTAGAAAAAAGGTATTCCAGATTTATATGGGCCATGTTATTGAAATAATGATGAGTTTTAAATTATAATCACTTGCATGTATTTTATAGCTTCCACATTTCTGTGAGTTTTTTAAATATTACAACAAAGTGCTTATTTTTCTCAGAGGATTTCCATCACAAATTCTACAATCCATAATTCCACATGATGAAAAAGCATATATTGAATATTCTTTATTACTTCTGTTTATAACTTTTCACATTGCCCGTCCACATACTCAAATTTAAATGTAATTTCATTTTGAGTTCCTTAATACATATTTAATTGAGAGGAAAAAATGTTTTTCACATTTCTTGGTAAAATAAAAATATTTTTTTAATTAAATTTGTAAAACATTATTTTATGTATAAATTTAACTAAATATTACAATATTAAGTGGTTTGTCAAGTAAAAGTTAAAAGTATTGATTGTTGTTCTCCATTTTCTTTCTACATGATTTGGTAATTTATAGTACAAGTTATAAAAATAAATTAATACTGAAAAAGATTTTGTAGTTTTTTTGATTGAATTAATAATTTTTTTAAGAAAACATGAATTAAAAAAAAAACATCCCAATTTTAATTGCCAGAATTTCAGAAATAAAGTTACTCACACAAAAGTTTGTGCCCCTTGCACCAAATTTACCGCCAGGCAAAAAAGTTAAGTTTGGGACAGGCATATTTCATTGATTGTTTTAATATAATCGTAAATGAATTTCACTGTCCCAATGTTTCTGCCATATTAATTCAACTGAAAAGAAGTAATAGCAAAGTGAATTTTTGTCTTTTGTTTTTCTCATCGTCTGAGCTTCAATATTTTACAAGTATATGCTCATAGCTAGATCCATAAAGGGCTTTTTGTAATTGATGATCATATGATGATACTCAAGATCTTCAGTCTTGTAATGTCTAGTATATTCACACCAACAGTCTGAATATACTAGGAATTCTTTCTCAACACATTTGACTTTTTTTGCCATCAGTATACTATTTACTACCTGAACTAGGAAACATTTACCAGTTTCACTGCCTAATTTGCCAAAAATCCATTGCTGGGAAAGAATGCACCCAGTATTTTTCATTTATTTTGATTATTTTTGAAAAGTATCAATTCATATTTCAGGCTGCTAGAGTCGATCCAGAGATAATGCCTCTCCTTTAGTCAATTATTGTTTTCTTACTAACAACCAATTGCTCTTTGCATCACTAAATTAAAATGAGTTCCTTGGCCCAATAGTAAATAAATTGATGGGATGTTGCAAATTCAATTCTTGACTCACTTAACAAATCCTCAGAAGTAATGTTTGTTTAATACTTACAATTCTATATGTTGCAGTGCATTTTATTTCCTTTGATGTAGAATTTCATTGCATGTTCATTTGCACAAGTTTGAATGTAAGGAAAAATAGCCCTTTCTTGAAAAGAAAGATTTCCCTTGACTAGTCGGAAATTGAGAACGCTCAGTATTACAACAAAGAATATTTATAAATATAAAATGATAAGGAATTAAGAATTCATGAAAGAAAACATCAATTAACATATAAAGATTTCACAAGAAAATAACAGAAATGACTTGAAACAGATGTTTGCTACAAGCCCACAAACTTCCATAAGTACCAAGAAATGTCTATTATCAACATGGCACACAAAATGAAATTCTTTAAAATTAATTCTTATAATTATATTTATAAAATGATGAAAGTAAATAGAAAAGTCAAACACAAACAACTCTTTCAAATTTTTTTCCTCAACAAATTGAAAAGCAATGAATTAAAACAATAAAACTTTTTTGTAAGACAAAATTTTAATTTCGATAACAGATTAATAGCATCATAGACAGTATTAACGTCAGCCAAATTATTTTTTTAAAAAATAACGCGAATAAAAATATTGTAATAGATATTTTACAAGATAAAATATTAAGTTAGATTCTACTTATTTTACTTTTAAAAAATTTGTCGATTTCTATGAAAAACAAATATTTATACTTATGAAAGTACAATAGGAAAATAAACATTGTTAAATAAGTAAAATTATGCATAAAAATAAACAAACCAAAGCCTTTAATCAATTCGGTAAAAACACCTGGATCACTTTCTATTAAACACCATTCTCCTGCAGGATTAGACATACTTAAATTTCTTGAAAATATTTCTTGATTATACAAGATTATTTAGCACAATACAGCTAGCATTTGTTTGAGGCTTTTGCCGTGCGGTGAAATTTGTCAACCATTCATTTAATAAAAAGACATACTTATGCCAACCAATATTATATAGTAATATATTACTCATATTTGAGTAATTGTCTTCGACTTTACGTATTTTCCTGATATGCACTCCATTAATTTCTAATATAATTTAATGAATATTTGCCATTACTTAACTAATGAAGTGGATGGATTTGTCTTTTTTTTAATCCTTTATACTATTAAATTTCTGTTAATGAATGGAAGAACTTGTGATATTCGCATGCATTTTGGGATTAATGATACCATTTATTCTAATTATAGAAATAGAAGTTTCAGTTTTAAGAGTTATTTTACTATATTAAGAGTACAATAGAATTCTTTAAGCAAAATATAAATAATTTACTTGAAATTTAGTAAAAGTGATTGAAACAAACAATTTAAAGCACAATGCAAAACAATTTTAACTTAAAAATTAAGATTAAAGAAACTTAAAAATGAATCGCCATTTGCTCGTTTGAGCTCAGGATTTATTTTGATTTTGATGTTATTTGATTTACAAAAATTCGTCATGAAAGTAATATTCGTTGAATAATATAAGAAACAATTTCTAAGGAAATAATTAATATTAATAGTTGGGATTTTAATAATCCAAGACTTTCTGAATTTTTTAATTTTTTTTTAATAACTTAACAATTGTTTAGTTGGTTTCTCTTTCTAACACTAGGAAAAAAGTTTTAAAGTTGACAGTTTCTTCCTTAAAAATTTTGTAGAAATAATGTTTTTTATTACTACAACTAATTCGAGTACTCTTCTCATTTAAATAAATTGATTGTTAAGTCTTTAAAATTATATAAAGATCAAACTGATCTGTTTCGTAAGGAGGGTAGTATTTGATGGTCTCGTTCTATTATGTTTTTTTTAAGTGTGATTATAAATATCATTTATGATGCATTTAATTTTTCACCGATATTTATGAAATGCTCTGGATTCATTATTTTTTCGATTAATTTTTGGTGTTTACAAGTAAGAGCTTTTCTCAGATATTTCGAATAGTACTTTTAACTGACAAGCTTTATATAAAGCTTTTCTATAATTGAGTAGCACATATTGATCTTGGTTGATAATGTCATATGCGTTTAGAGTCTTAAAAATGAAATTAAAATATGTATTTTTTCAGCTTCATTAACTGTTTTGGATAAAAAAATAAACTATTTAAATTAAAAATTGAAAATAAAAAATGAAATTTTACTCTAATTATTGTAAGATTAAATTTTCGATAATTTAAACATTGTTTAGTAGTTCCGAAAAACTATTACCTTGAGGTAATAGTTTTTCGGAACTACTCTCTTTTTTGAAATTCTCAAAGATTTTTGAAAGATTCATTCTCTCTCTCATTGAAAGATTCTCTTTACAAAGAGATTGAAAATTCTCTTTTGAAAAAGAGATATTTTATAGACATTGACTACAAATTAAATGTATTAATGTGGTTATCAGTAGAATTTTAATTTGTAAGTAAGAGAGAGAGGATTATCGAAAATTTGTTTTTACTTCTATTATGAATAATCGCTAAAATAATAAATTTTTAATTACTAATTATGAACTAAAAATAAAATAACTCCATAAAGAAAGAACCCATGTTATTTTAAAGAAACAAAGAACATGAATGACTAAGTTTATTTTATGAGTTTATTGAAAATGATAACTTCAATTCAAATATAGGGGTCCAAACAAATATTATTTTTCTTGAATTCCCCTCAGGCAGTATTTGTTTCTGCAATTAAACAGATTTATATTATTGTATTTATAATCAATCAAGGGAGTTGTGAATACCTTTACCAATGAATCAAAATAGTTTCTGAGTTTCATATATTAATTCCGACAAGTTTTATTAAATTACTTAAGGACTGATCTCAAAGGTAAGCGATTTTATTAAATTATTTTCATTTAAGTAAAAGAAGTCTCATTTCTAATAAATGTGAATTCTGAGTATTTACTTAGAACATATAAAATTTTAACTTATTGTTCAAAGATTTTTAATATTACAGTAAATTTTTCAGTTAATAATTTTGAATTGATTTAAATATTTTGTCTTTTTAATTTAAAAAAGATAATTTATAATTCTGTTATTTGGATTAAAATCTGATAACAGTATGAGATAGTAAATGTGTTTATTGATTCCAAGCTATTCGTAAAAAGTGGAATATGAAAAAAGATAAAGGAAATTGCTAAAATGTTAAATTATTGTTTTCATTGTTAAATAATTATTTATTCTTAAAGCTCATACAAAATATTATATTTTAAGCTTAATACTCAACTTAATTTAATTTAAAATATTCAAATTGTAATAAAAATACAGAAAGAGTAATTAAACGAAATATTTTTTTTTTCCTGTTCAGACAATTCTCATATCTCGCAATAAAACAAAATCTTTAAAATTGGTCAATATTTTATTTCTACTAATTGTTCAGTTAAGCTTTCAATTTAATCTAAATTTCACTTTCAAGTAATAATAGGTACTTTCTGTATTAATCAGGATTCTTCGATGATTCTTAAAAAAAGTTATTTATATAAGATAACCTTTTTTAAAAATTATTCATAATTTAAAAGTTTTTTGTTACCTAGAATTCAAGACATTTAACAACCAATGGGTAAATTTCGTAATATTTTATTTGCTTTGCTGAAAAAATTATGGAGGAAAAAGCTTTCAACCCTGATATTTTAAACTTTTCCCAAATAACTGTGTTCTGCGAATTTTACTGTTCTGCTGTATTTTGATTGAATTGTTATGCGATTGAATTTTCATTGGTAAAAACAAATTTTTAATTCTGGGATTGTAACTTAAGTTTCCAATTGAAAAAAATTACCTTTTACTATTTTATTAAATTTTACTTTAATTTTAATTAAAATTTTACTTTAATTGTGAAGAAAGATCAAACCATTTTACGCGTTTATGCGTCGTCTCATACTTTTATCATAATATATATTATCATTATAATGTATTCATTATTATTATTACGCATAAAAGTCTGTATACATCATTATACAGACTTTTATGATACTCATTCATATTATTATATTATCATTATTATACTTAAGCTCATATTATATATATATATATATATATTACATTAGAATTAAAACTATTTATAAACTTGTTTCAGAATGGATCTCCTTAATTAAAAAAATGTAAGCAAATTAAAAATTTTAACAATTTTTTCTGCTTGCAAGAAGTTAAGTTTTGAATAACAAATATTAATTTACTGTATTTTTTTTTAATCAAAATTTATTTTACAGATACATTTTCAAAAGTTAAAATAAAATTTTTTTTCCTTTCTCTCATACTAGTGTTAAAAATTTCTATTTTTATCTGTAATTTTCTATATATGAATGTGCGAATATCTTTTTAGTGAGACTTCACGCATAAAATTTATTTCAGTTTTAATTAGGCTTCCAAACTAATAGGCTGGCTTTGTTGAAGATCAATATATGAGTATAGTTGCTATAGCTCTTCCTTATACCAATATATTTTTGTTTTCAACCTTTTTGTGCTATTATTTTTCATAATAATATCAATTTATTGTATAATTGTAGTATTGGTTAAAGGAAAATCTCATCAAATCAAACTAAAATACTATCTATAATAACGAATCTATAATATAATAAAAATCTATTAGCATAATGCAATAAATATATATATTTTAGAAAAACAATGATTCAAGTGTGCACTTTAATCAAATCAAGTATAATATATGTAAAGCCAAACATATAACTTGTAATTACATTTATTAGTTTCATCGCTAAAAGCAGATACAATAAATGTATTTAAAAGTGCATAAACAAAATTGATGATAAATTTTACATAAATAAAATTAGCAAACTCATTGAAAAATGCCATTAATTGTGCAAAATAATTTTCTATTCTAAATTTGTTATTTTTTTGCAATTTATTTACTATATAATCAAAGAATAATGAAGAAAATTCCATTGTTAAAGGAACCGAAATAATTTTAATTTATCCAATCATAAACTTTATAATGAAAGTTTCTATACAGCTTAGATATTTATTAGACATTTGTAAAGCTTCACTCTGTTGATGCAACGTGTTGACTAGAATGCCGCCGTAAGGAGATTGTTAATCACTTAAACTCTGACTTAATATTACTTAATAGCTTCTGAAAAATAAACATGTACCTTAACTTAATTTAATTATTGTAAACAGAAAAACATATTATGGTTGCAGTTCATCACCTGTGCAGCACATTTTGGATTATGCAAACATTTTTGAAAATTAGCGAAATATATGATGGGATTTTACTATTCATACTTAGAAGAAAAGGGGAAAAGATTACATATTTATACATTGATGTGCAAATTAATTAAGCAGATACAAATTTTAAAATATCCTGTAGGTATTTCTAATTTTGAATTAATAAATTTTATTGAAAGAAGCATTAAGGCACTTCTGTGTTGTTCTTTTATTCTAAAATCTTTTTATAAAACCAGTCATTGCTATTGTATTTACGGATGATGAAAAATCAAATTACACATTTTACCTGAAAGAACTAAATTAAAATATACATTATGAGAATGTACCTTAACTTAATTTAATTAAAGTTATGGGTAGTGAACATGCATCTAAGAAAAGAATGCCGAAAATTTACCATAAGAGGTGAAGTCTCATCTTATTCAGAAAAGTAAAAGTAAGTGAATTTGACTAGATGTAGTTAAAATCATTGTGTAGTCTATTTTCACAGAAATATTTGCTTAAAGTTCATTTTACTTTTTCTCAACTTTTTTTTAACTAATAGTAGATAACTAACTGGTACTTTAAGACATCCGTACATGATATTTTGATAGTAAAATAAGGGTATGTTACTTCTTTCAGAATGGGAAGTCCTTGGTTCTTATCCTATTCTTTCCATAATTACTTGGGGAAACAATCTTTTCCACAATTTTTTGGCATATTACAGAAGATAGCTTAATAATCCAAGATTTTGTTGTAAAGGAGTTGAATATCCTCCACTTGAGTCTATCTTCTGAGAAGGTTTTTCAAAAATGCTGCCCGTATTTACAGGAGGATTTCTGGAGGCAAAGGAGAAATATCTGGTAAACACCTGAGCTCCTTACTCTGACAGATGTGCATGCACAATGCAAGATTAACAGGTTTTATTCCTATTAATGGACAGGGTGGTGGTAGAACTCACACTTTTTCCTTAATAGGAATGTAATATTCATACAAGCCTAACAAAAAATGAAAATTAGACTCTGGTATATGTATGCACTATTAGGAAAGAGTCTTGGAAAATTATTTTGGAGTTTTATTGTGACATGTGTGATTACTGATTACAATTTATGATTAATTTCCCCAAAAGGTAAAAGCAATGAGTGAATATTGAAAAGTATCTTATGACAGTTTTCAGATATTTGAGTCCATTATCCAGAGTTATCACAAAATGGGAATTTTATCACAATTTTATATCCAAATTTATCACAAAAATTGAAACTGAAAAGGTTAAAAAATTAAATAATTTACGGTGTTATTAATAGCATTTGAGTGGTTTTTCAAAATGTGTTATAGGAGGAGATGAAAATCTTCAAAGGATTGATGACTGTCAAAAGTGCAATTAAGAATCATCAAATAAAGGACGATGGAAAAATGATTAAAAATTACATTAGTTTCGATATTCAGTAACACATTAAATTTTTTAAACATAAATCTGAGTAATTTTGCGAAATCCCAATGCTTTTTTCATTTTCAGCAACAGAACTTGATTTACAATTGATAGGGATAAAGAGAGAGATGATATCATATTTTGATTTTCCTCACTATATTTCGCTATTAGTAAGAATGAGTGTATTAACGTATTTTATATTAAAAAAAAACAGTTACCAGCAACCTTCACATATTATAGTCTTTTTGAATTGAAAGTGTACAGGTAAATGTTCTGAATTGTCCAGAAGTGCTTATAATAATTACTAAACCACACACACAATGCGGTTACTTTTTTATTGTAAAAAATAGGAATGAAATAAAGGAAATTATATGCAAATCTTACTATTGATGAAAGTTTTCACTCTAAAATGAGACATTTAAACATTACAAATTTATTGTGATTCGAATGTTGTTGGAAAAAGTTTTCAAATCAAACAGTTTTGAGTACAGCCAATGAGAGATGTTTGAGGCGTGTGCTTGTCATTGACAAAATTTTCCAAACATAAATTTTCTTGAATGGTGTAAAATCTGGAGGCCGAAAAAAATCCCATATTGTTTTCCACGTTGTACACAATTTATTTTTTATTAAATAAGCTCCATCTGTTATTCTTTCAGATGTTTATAAATATTACAATTTTATGGATTTTTGGATGTTCTGAAGTGTGATAGAAATTGAGGATCAAATGACACAAATTTGTTAAATTATTGATTATCGAGAAAGAAAATGAAATGATTAATTTATAACTTTCTAAAACACTTATACTTCTTCAAAAAAAATAAGAAAAAGTTCATGCTAATTTACTGTTTTGTTATTCTTTGTATTTTAGAAATTGTTGACTGACACATTTTTTGTATTACACACGTCAATATTATTAAACTAATTCCTAAAATGTTGTCAAGAAATTAGCTTAAAATTTTATATAATATTTGATATGAATGTTCTGTTGTGTAATTTATATTCGATGAATAGGAAGGAAATGTGGAAAATCAATGAAAAGAGATATTTTTATCATTTTATAATGCTGTATTAATTCATAAAAAGAATTACTAGTGAAATGTAAATAATTTTGATTCATAACATAAGGTGTAGAATAATGGAACCACACAGAAAACATTTTTATTTAAAAATTATAATTTTGAAAATGGCCAATATACAGTGTAGAATAAGCAATTTTTTTTTGATAATCTGTTTGTAAACATGGATTTTAAACTTGACTTGAGTTTGGAAACCTTTAACATACAAACTTGTTTTAGAGCAGTATATTTCATTTCACTTAGATATGATTTAAGTATAATGTTTTGTAATACGATATTCCCCTTCTCCTGTATGGCATAGGAATTATGATGAAAACATGGCTAAAAATACATATGTTATTCACTATCTTTTAGAAATTATAATTTGTTTAAAATGTGAATTATTCGGAACAGACAGCTTCCTTGAAAGAGCGTGGTACTGCTCTAGCAAGAACTTTCATCCTTTCCTTGTTCAAAGATATCAGATCACCGTGATGACGTTCGATCTTTTGACTCAACACAAGAGCCTGCCAAAGATTAAAAAAAGAATTAAATGCTCATTATAAATGTTCATATTAAAGAATACACGAAATATTAAAGTTCCAAAAGACGGTTAACTAGAAAATTTACTGTGTTTCTTAATTTATAAATACATAAAAGTGAATTTTCTTATCAAAGAACTGATATCTAAAATAAAAATTACTAAGTAAATTATGGAAACAATCAATGACAAGCATCAATCAATATTGGAGATAAAAGAAAGAATATACCATTGCTTTATCAATGGTTATCAATTCAACAAGTATTTATTGTATATCGAAATTGTTTTTGAAGTATGTACTGAAAATATGCAACATTTTATGTTATCTCGAGATTTATACTGTTTCAAACTTAAATCTTATTGATGTATTTAATTCATATATGATTTTGATTACGGAAGTAAACAAGTGACGTAAATAATCACTATCATAGAAATTTCAGTGTCATCGAAATCTATTGTGTAAATAAATAATGTGAAATTGAATAATTAAAACATCAGATATCAACTTCTCCAACAAGTCTTATAAACAAAATAAAATTTCCTGATGTTTTCAAAAAATAAAATGAATAGTGTTGAGTTTGAATGCTTATAGAAGTGAGTTATTTCTTCATTGATATTTTCAGAGTTTTTGTGTATTAAGATTTCATTGAAATTTATATTTTTTTATGCAAATAGAGCATGAAAGACCCAATCAGAAATTTCGATTGGTAAGTAACAAAAAGATGAAGCTTACTGATTTTTAAATGGAGATTTAAGATGCACAAATACAAATTCCTACAGTGAATACTTTATGTGTTTAGTTATAGAAATTATTCAAATTTTTCTTTTTTCGAACGTTAAATGTGTCAGATTAGTTTCTGTTTTTTAATTGTTACTTTTACGAAGTGAACACTTCAATCATTAAGGACAGCTTACTTAAAGTTTCGTGATTGATAACTTGGTTCCGCATTTAAATCATCGTAAACTAATCAAACAATTATAGGATCAAGTTTCAATAGAGAAAAAAAATCAAAATCAAAAGTATGTCGTAACAAATATTGAAATCAAGAATTAAAAAATATATTGACTTACAAAAAATTCGAATACAGTTGCAAATAAAATTAAACAATTCAAAAAAAAATTTAGAATTTTGTGGAAAATTACTACTGACATTTCTAAGACACACATGTCACGAGTGAGTTTTATTTATAAAAACTAATTAATACACAATCAACTATTGTAGTACCGAAAGTTCTATTGAAAACTTTTGGTACCAATTTTTTATTTTTAAAACCTTTTGAATTGCTATGTAATACATTTGTCCAACACAATTTTTAAGTTCTGTTCATATCATTACATAAGAGAACGCTTTTTAACATTTCACACATGCAAATTATTTCTATTTTCATTAAAAAGTGTAGTTTAATATACAACAAATAGAGCATAAAAAGTGACATCCAAAAATTCCCCAAATATTTCTACTACAAAAATAAATTGATTTAAATTATATTTTTAAAGGATATTTCTAGATGTACTTATATTGGATCAGTTTTATAAGTAAAAAAGTATTTGCTTGTGACAGTTTATTTAACTGAAGAATTCTTTTAAAAAATTGAATTAAAATAGCAAAAAACTCTCAAGCTTATTCCCATTTCTATAATTTGTACGGTTTTGGAATCATTGAGAAAAATATGCTTTTCCTTCTAAGACATGTTTTTCAAACATGTTTTTTTAATATTTTTTAATAGTAATACTCGTAAAGCAATATTTTAAAGCCATTAAGGTTATTTTTTTCCCGTCCTTTATTATGTTTTTGTTAAAGATCTTCTATAATTCTGAATACATTAAAAAAGAAATTATACATGCTTCTTCTTAATATTTGACTCCCGCACGCATTAATTAACGAAAAATAAACACTATTTAAGAAAACTATCATTTATAAATTATTTAAATAAACCCATTAGTGTGCTTTTTTATAACTTCAATATAGATCATTTATTTGAAAAGGATTTTTCTCGATCCAAAATATAAATTTTCTTTGAAATAATCGCAAGTTCTTTAAGTGATTTCTATATTTTGAGGGGTCAATTAAATTTTCCTTATTAAACTTTTCTCTCTCAGTTTTCTGCATAAAATAAATATCTATTAATTATTATCATATAAAAGTTAAGTACATACACATATCAATTTTTACTAATTTAGGTTTTCTTCCACAGTTTCAACTTAGTAAAACATTGTAAATAGTTAAGTATCTTCTAATGTTCTCCTTAATAAAAATAATATTTAGTTAATATGAAGTGTCATTTTATAGTAATTATTACATGCTTCCCGTAAATCACATAACTCCCAAATGGTTTTTTTTTCTGAGAAGTGTGTAATAATGAACAAAATACACAGAATAAGTTTCATAAGCTAGTTTTAATATTTTCCACTGACCTTAATAAGAATTTCTGTGGGATGATGTCCAAGATCTATCTTCCTTCTCAGTTCTTCCAGAACATAGAAGAGTCCTATGTTCATTCCGACAATTTTTTCATCGATTACAGGAGCTTTTGTGGTGCAATTCATAGATACATCAGGAATTTTTGAAGTTACAGGCACTGGTTTCTCATCAGGATTTTTGGCTGTCACATTGAATATTTCTTCAGTTGGGCTTTCAGTAGTCAGACTGATAGGTTTCTCATCTGGAAATTTAATCGTGTTGTTGTCTGGCACATCATCCAATATTTTGGTTGTCATTTCGGGCAATTCTTCACCTGGAGTTTCAGTTTTATCCATTTCTGATTGATGATCATGTGAGAGTCTGATAAAGCATACAATATTATAAACATATTTATCTTAAACTCATTTCATCAAATATTAATAATACAAAATCTTAAAGAACAAAATATTGAATGCAAAATAAATACATAGAACTTAAAAGACTCTAAAACTATTTAGAAATAATCTAAAATTCACAGCATATTTGTAAAAAGGAAAAACGATATTAAAGAGGTATCTCTCCCATGAATTAAAGAAAAGAGGTAAATAAATTAATTCATTTTATGAAATTATATGCAAGCTAAAATTTTATAGCAATAAATCATCAAACATTGCTTTTTTGTAAAGTAATGATAAGAAATTATCATTGCTTATATTACTTTAGACTATTTCTATCTTATTTAAAAATATTTTGTTATGAATTATTTATTTGGAAACAAGTTACAAAAATAAGAAAATGAGTACATGAAAAGAAATCTACATGTTTTAAATATAATCTAAATTTTTATGCAATATTTTAAAATATTATATATTAATTAAAAACAAAGCATAGTGTTTGATATATGTACATTGTGAATTTACTGATAGATATGATACATTTGCTACGAAGATTGGTTTTTGCTTCCCATCCAAAAGTATAAATAAAATGTGCAGAATTTTAGAAAAAAATGCTATTTCTACATAATATTCATGATTAAGTTAAATATTCATTCATATCATTAGGAATTAATTGAATAGTATTTCGTAACTTGAGAAGCAAAATATCACACAGGGAGTAATTTATTTGAAAAGAGAAAAAAAATTATTCCCGAAAACTTTTTATTACATGGTTATTTGGAAGTATCTATGCCAATAAAAGATGGAATAATAACATTTTACACATAATTTGGAATTAAAAATTATTATAATTTATGAAAGCATAAATTTGCACATAAATAATAAGGTGATATTTTTAGCTTGAACGAATTAATTTAAATCATTAATTTTAATTCTGCCTAGTTATGTGTTTATGTGTTCCTAAGTTTACTATATTGCATTCTGCTTCCACAGTTTTCCTTTAATGTCATTTTAAATAAAATTAATGATTCCCGAGATCAATATTTTTTTATACAATTCGTGTGTAAAAAATGTTTCATTTTTATAACATAAATCATTAGATATCAGAGAAAGGAAATCACCACCGTTAAATTAAAATATAATAATAAAATACGTAGTCAAAGGAAAACAAAAATAAACAATAAAATATGATAACATATGAACCGAAGTTGTATAAACAAGAAAAATCTAATTACATTTGAAAATAGATTTTTGCAATTTATAATATTATATCAACTGAACTAAAATTTAAAAAAAATTCTCACCTAAACAGTAATTTACTTTGAAATCACTTATTAAATGGAATAATTTATAAAACTCAGTTTTTTAAATAAATTTTAAAAGAACTTCATTTGAAATCCAGAAACAGAGTATTATATGTTACAAATGAAGTGTTTGTCGATCTGAACATATCATTAAAAAGTAGTCAATGCAAGCACTTTTTTTAGATCTTGGTATTTTTTTCAACAAATGATTCGTTGAACTAATAAAAAAAATCTTATATTAAATTTAATCAGTCAAAAGACTAAATTATAAATGTATGATTCTTATTTTAGACTCTTTGTATGCAGACAAGTAAAATATTTTGAATATGTTTGAAGAACTGCTTGAGAGCTATCATTGGCTCAAGTACAAGAGTTAGGATGTTGCCACACTAAATGTGTAGCTTTTAGTTATACAGACTATGTGGGTGGTCATAGATTACACAGTTATTCCGGAATAATATGCTAAGATGGCTTGGCCATATTTCTGGATAAGCTTTGAAAAATATAGTTAAAATCGTTACTTTTAAAAGTTCATATAAGGTCATGAATCAGAGAAAGACATCCAGCTTAAAGATTGGACGACAGTGAAAAATATTTAAGTGTCTTGTAGGTTAAGAATTGACGAGGATTTACCATGGACAGAAAATGTTCTAAAAATGTTGGTATTTGAGGCAGTCAAGGACAATAATGTGCTGTCGTGTTTTTAAAGGAGACACAAAATATTTTCCCAATATATATATATATATATATTAAAAAGCATAGTTAATTCATACATATGCAATTTTTTAAAGATTTTGGAACAATTCAATACAAAGCTGTAAATATATATTCACCATTTTAAGTTTATACTTAAATCATGTCTATTATAACATTTGTAAATACACTGCAGGCCACCGTAAATACAACACCCTGAATACAAATAACAACATGAATTTACAACATGCATTAGTGGAGGTGAGCTATGCAAATGATTATAATTTCAGTGTAAGCGCACATCACGCGTGTTTGTGGTGCAACTTCAAACCACTATTTAAGGCTTAGAGATTTCAACGATTTCAAGTAAGACAATCGATTTTTTCTTGTGCTTTTTTAAAAAAACTATCAATTATACCTTATAAAAAAACAGCGATCATTTTTTGATCAAGTATTCGAGTTCAATAGAGGAAGGATAGTAGCCTAGCGAGATTGTGGATTATCTTTTAGAGAAATCGATAGTTGTATTGGACAAAACCAAACAATTATAATTCGGACATGTAAATGATGGATGCAGGAGGGTACGATAGACTGACGTGTTCGATCGCATCCACTTCACGTGATGACAGTCAAATTGTGCGCATGTCAGTAATGGATCGCTCAGCTACATCACAAACCATCATAGTACAGCACATTCAGTCTGTAATGCATCATCCAGTGTTTGCGAGTACCATTCGAAGCCGTTTATAGCAGAGTGGTTTGTCTGCAAGACGTCCATTGCTTCGTCTACCCTTGACTCAACCACAGACGACTCCACTGCCAATGATGGGATTAAAAAAGAATGTGGATGGCAGAATAGAATGAAATTGTTTTTACTGACGAGTCAAGCTTCTGTCTGCAACACCACGATGGTCACATTCGAGTCTGGAGACACCGTGGAAAGAGGATGCTGAATAGCTGTGTTATACACAGCCACATTGATCCTGCACCGGGTATTATGATACGGGGCGGAATTGTATATCACTCTCACACTCATCTAGTACGCATTGCCTGTACTTTAATAAGCCAGCACTACGTCTCCGAGGTGTAGAAGAAAGTTGTCCTTCCTTAACTTGTGGGCTTGCCCATTGCCATATTTCATCAGGATAAAGTGTGACCACACGTGGCACGCTTTGTCTAAGGGTTCGTCATCAATCGCCAGATTAAATTTCTTCCCTAGCCGGCTTGCTCTCCAGATCTTTCGTCGATAGGAAACATGTGGACCATTGGTTGCTCATCGATTGACCCATATTACATCTCCAACTGCCACACCAGATAAACATTGTCAACGTGTGGAAGATGCTTGGTCTGCTGCACCCCAAGAACATATCCAAAGTCTTTTTGAATCAATGCCAAGATATGTGGCAGTGGTGATCTCCAGCAATGGCGACTACTTTGGTTACTGATTTTGGTAGGAACCACACTTCACTGAAGTCTATAAATTTAATCATTTGATACTTCGCCAACATGTTATCTACAAAATAATTTTTTTTGTGATACCTCTTGTCTTTATGGTGTTGCAATTTGAGTGGCCAGCAGTGTATTTATGTAACTAAATTCTTTAAATAAAATAAATAAAAGATATATTTTAACCTTAAATATACTTACATTTTGCATTATATGAAAGATTGTGTTATATATATTTCGCAGATATGATATAAAATAGCTAATGTGGGAAAGATAAGAGTTTTTCAAGTTTTACCAATATTTATAGAATATTCTCTGCTTCAGCTCAATTAATAATTTTTAACTACATATAATCTAATTATAATTTCTTTTAAAATGTCTCTTATTAATATCTGACAGAATATGAACATATTATCAACTGTTTAATGTTTCTTAAAAAAATTCAATTTTTATTGGTTAGCTAATATTGGAAAGCTGAATGCCCAAAATAATTTTTGGACAAAAAAAATTAAGTACTGAATTACTGATATTGAATAAATTGAATGATCTCTTTCGTCTAAATCTATGTAAGAAGATTTTACAGTCTAAATAAAATCATCAAAAACGAATGCCCAATTTGTTGAGATTAACAATTTCTTCGGAACACAAACACCATAAAAATTTATAGATGGATAATAGAGTTTAAAAAGAAAAATTTAGATGCAGTCACTATTAACAAAAATCGTTATTTTAAATTGCTAGTCAAGGGGTAGATGAACAAAGCTGTTGCCACTCTATAGAAACGAAATTTAATGCTACATAAAAAGAGAAGAAAACACAATGTTAGAAGAATAAACATAGTTAAGAATGTTCCATTAAGAAAATTGGAAGGCGTTTTTGAGATTCAGGAATATTTTATTTCCATTGTCATTAAAAATATGGTTCTTTAATATCAGTGAATAAATTTGGTGTTATACACATTTCGCAAATGCTATTTTACTAAGTAATGTTGTTATGAGGGTATATTTTATTTACTTAAAGAAAAAATATTTCTAAATATTTGTTCTTTTCTTGTCAACATTTTTGAGCAATTACTTAAATAAACATATTAATTTTGCATTTGTATTTTTTAAGTGTTGCGAATATATTGCATAGACATTATTTCCTTATTTATGCGTTTATTTAGTTTTATATAATGATTTTCAACTTATACGAGGCTTACTCTGAAATTTTTGAGATACGCGCCGACGAGAATTTACAAAATAAAAATAACGGTTTAATTTTAGAATACAAAGTATTTTAACACAGAGGACGATATTTTACTGACCTACTTCAACTTGTTTAGCATAGAATAAATTTTAAACAGAAGAGAAAATGGAGTTGATGCGAGACCATTTTCGCGCTATGATTTTCTACGATTTTAAAGCAGGATTAAATCAAGAAGGCGTTCAACGGTTGAAATTAGCATTTAGTGACGAGTCTCCAGCTCGTGCTACTGTATTCATATGGTTTAGAGCATTTAGAGGAGGTCGCAATTTTCTTCAGGATGAAGAACACACAGGAAGGCCGCCGTCGGCAGTAATCCCGGATAATGTGTGTCTGCCATGTGAAAAATGTTACTGGATGATAATCGCTGCACATATCAAATGATACGGAAGGAACTTAACATTGGATCCTCAGCCATACATGAAGAATTACGCATGAAAAAAGTAGTTTGCCGTTGGGTTCCACATGATCTAACTGAGCACCAAAAACAAGAGCGTGTAGGAATCAGTAATGAAACTCTTAAAATGCTAAATGATGGTGGCCACCACAATCACTTCTAAAATTGTAACAGGTGATGAAACGTATGTACTGTTTTTTGACGTTCCAACACGTCAAGAAAGCAAAATATGAGTCTTTGAAGATGATTCCACGTCGACAATGGTGAAAAATCAACGCGCACTGAAAAAAGTGATGTATGCCATTTTCTTCAGAAGTACGGGATTGGTCAAAGCCATGGAGTTGAAAGGACAGTAACAGCAAACTGGTATACCACTAAATGTCTTCTAGAATTTCCACAAGAACTGAAGGTTAGGGGACTAATGCTTCACAATGACAATGCATCTTCACATACAGACGGATGAACAGTTGAGTTTCTTAAACAAAAACAAATTAAAATGATCGAACATCCGCCGTATTCACCTGATCTAGCTACGTGCGACTTTTGGTTATTCTTTAATCTAAAAAAGAACTTACGTGGATGTCATTTCATTCAGAAGAAGAGATTGATGTGGCTATAAATGCATTTTTTTCATCTATTCCAAGAAATGAATGGTTTGAGGCATTTGATCTGTGGAAAATTCGTCTACAAAAGTGCATTGATGCCGGAGGAGACTACTTTGAACATACCTAAAATTTTGTAAGTATAACTTTAAAAACCTAGTTGTATCTCAAAAATTTCAGAGTGACCCTCGTATGCAAAAGAACAAATATGAGTATGCAAATTATAACTAATAGTTTAGATGCAAATTCGTATTTTCGAAAAATTCTGTTAATTTACTTACGTAACTATAAAATCCTGGACAGTACTGGGAACAAAATCATGCGAACTATTTAATAGGAATTCTTGAGCAGATGTGCCTGAAAAGGAAATAAATTATAAATCGTTGTAAAAAATTTTCTTGCTTTTCTCTTCTGTAATATTTAAATTGTAAACGAACTGTAAACACCTTAGTAAAAATGACGTCTGGAAAAATATTGAAATTTACAGTTACAAATTTCAAACTTTCGTAAAATAAGTTAATATTTTATAATAGATTTTCTAATCAAATTCTCATTAGTTTAAGTAAAATAAATCTCCAGGAATCTTTATCAGAACTTTTTTTTTTGGAAAAAATTTTAAGTTTTATTAAAAGTTAACTGTACAGAATAACAGATATGCATATATTTCGGATGTGACAGGCTTTTAAAAGGAAATAATTTGTGAGAATAATATTAGTGTAAATGAATAAAATTAAATTTATCGTACTCTTATAAATAACAATGTCAAATAAAATTGTAATTATGTATTGTGAATTCTAAATAAAGATATTGATAGTTTCGAAATTATTCTATAGTAATTCAGTAGCTGGATCTAATTTTTAACTGTATAAAAGAAACACATATTTAATAAATATTTTATTTTAAATTTAAATACTGTAAAAAATAATTTCAACTCAGTTAATGACAAAAGCAAAATATATATCTAACAGAATAGATATAATGACATATTCTAAATTTTTTCGGATGCAGTGAATTTTGAAAATTTCAATTAAAACTATCGCTTGAAAATAAAATGCTGTTTAATTTAAATTTAAAATGCTTTTATTTAAGCGTATGGATGTCATTTTTAAGATTAATAGTATAATGCAAATCAGATGGTTGACATGTATTTTGCAGGCATATTCAGCTATTATCAACCAAATTTTAATTAATAAAATTAGCACCATTATAAATTTAACTGTTCAAAAAATTCACTTAGAAAACATTGTAGTGATACAGTCTGAGTAATTATAAGACTTGCTTTTTCTTTTTTAAAAAATTCCCTTTTGTGCAAAGGTTTTGGTGAATTTGTAGAAAGGTTAAAATCCTTTAATTCATTGAATTTAAGAAAATAAAAATCTCATAATAATAAATTATAGCCTTATCTATCAAAATCTTTTTTGACCATGAAAAAAATAACAACGTGAAAGATATTTTAGAGAACAATTAATATGAAGTCCAGTTAAAGATCTCCAAATTTAAATTAAATATACCATTAATATCGAAGTTTCGTGTAAATTTAAATAACGTTGAATGAGTCAATGAATACTTGTACTGATTCACTTCTTGTGACGTCGAAGTCACATGTTGAATAAGCTTTCTGATTTGCTTAAAACTATTGGCTTATACGATTGAGGAAGTGCAAGTATTTATTAGTTTATTTACTTTTGAATGTGCTATTGTAAAAATTAAAGAAAATGCTATCAAATTCCTTGATAAAATTAAATTGGGCACTTTTATAAAATTCAAATCAAACACCACAAATATGTATTGTAAGCAATCTACTCTTGGATTATCACAAGCACTAAATGTTGTAGGTCAGTTTAGTGACAAATTGATTCCACTGATTTTCTCTTCGGTATTCTCTGATTCTCAACAAAGGTATATAACTCCCCATAGATTATTTAATGAATATAAATTCTATCCGCATGATGATCGCTGAGCGGAAGAAGGAAAACTCCAGAAGAATAAGAATATTAATTTCCCTATTCTGATTTCTGAAACTTTAGGAATGATACAATAAAAATTTTGCAGAATCTTTTATTTGAAATCAATATTTAATTTTGTTATTCTGTGGAATATAAGAATCAAGGTATCAGATCTTTTGGTAACCGTTTATAGAACATGAAATTAGGAAATAATTTCGGATCAAAGAAAATTAAAATTATGAATATATTAATACAGGGAAAATATTCAACAAGCATCTTCCAATGATTTTAGTAATCAAGAAAGGAAATTGTTATTTGATATTCAAGATGACTTCTCTGTAAATAAATAAATATCTGCTCAATTTCTCACTTATAGAGAATCGAAAGTGACATTAAGATATTTTATTCCTATTAATAAACAGTAAAAAAAAGATTTTAGAATTTTTTTTCTAAAGATTTAGACTTATGGTATTATAAGAACGTCTATTCACATTCTGAGATTTTCTAAAGTTGTCACGTAGAATGAAATTTTAAAGTGTTTCAACGAAAAATCCTGTTTAAAACTGAAAACCATATTAATTTAGAGTATTTACAGTTTGCGCAGTCAATATTGCGATTTAACACAGCGTTATAATTCTGAACATCAGGGCTATTATACTATTCTGTTTCAATTCTGAATGGCAGAGCTATGACAATATTTTGCCTCAATTTTAAGAAGCAACTAAGTTGTTTGTTAACAATTTACTATTGATTGTAGTTAGTAGTTTTAAATTAGGTATACGTACAATACCTATACAAGAAATTTCAAGAAATGTTATGAAATTCAAATCTACGGGTAGAAGGTTTTGAAGAAACCGCATTGTAGAAGTATACAGTTTTCTGTAACTATATCAATTTTTGGAATATTTCATAATCATTTGAAGATATTTTATGAAATTCAATCGCTAAGTTGTTCTACTTGTCCTATGCCTTAAAAGCAACGCTTTTTCAATGATAAGTTTTGGAAGAAATAAAAACTAAGAGAAGATAAAATTTAAGGAATTACTAAAGAATGGTCTCGTTTATAATCTTTTTTGATAAATATAGTATCTTTGTTAGAATGCCATATTATTATTATCATCAGAATTCTGTCAAACCGTCTTGCAGGTCAAACAGGTCCCTTTACTCCTGAAATTGTAGCTTAAAATGGTGAAGCGAGTTCCCTCAATTGATCCAAAAAAGTTTAATCTATGTTCAGATATTTTCTGGCACATTGAGTGTGTGAGTCAAATTGTAAGGCAGTACAAATTATCAGAATGCTTGCCATCTTTTGGGGTTTTATTGCATTATTATGAAACAAGTTGAAAATTTCATTCGAAAGCAAGAAATAGAATATAATAACTACATTATTATCTATTTCCAGCATTTTATTATTTTTTATACATTTTATTTTGAAGTAAATGTTTAAATTTATTTTTTTCAAACTTCATATTCATAATAGCCCCATCTGAAATTGCGAATAAAATTTCTAGCTTCTTACATTACTTCTTCATTATTGATGAATTGATCTTCAATATCAAGCAAAGTATTTCAAGATGTTTGAATCAAGTGCTATTCTACATGTTCGCGAAGTATTAAGTATTTTTTTTAATTCTTTTCAAATAATAATCCAATTCTATGTGCTCGCCTTTATTCATTGCTTGTTTAATCACAGAACTTGACGGATTTTTTTTTTATTTTATGGAATATTAACAATATTTAATTTCATCACAGTGTTAACCAATATTTTATAAAATTAATTTCTGCTTAAATAATAATCTTCTTAAAAGTAAAATAATACAATATTAAATAATATCAATTGTTCCAAAAAGGCGTTTTTCAGGTCATAATTATATCTTTAATGTAAACAAAAGTAATGGGAACATTTAAAAATATTTAGAGCTAATTTAAAAAAAAATTGAATTAATATTAAATTTTTGATAATAAAATTATATGACCAATTTCTGTTCGCATAGTTCAAAAACTGAAAACTAATAATATTGATAGCACATTAGATCTTATCCTAAGCATTTCAAATTTGTTATATATTTTACTTTGATCACAATTATTATTATACATCATTAAATGAGCTTTGCCTGATCTATGTAATTTAGTTACGTGTTTTACATTGAAATATTTTTTCTAAATTGAAATTTAATTTTTAAAATAGAGATTGATGTGATTAATAAATTATTGTATTTATTAAAAAATAGTAGAATAATTCTATCTTTCATCACTTTATTAATCTAATTTGGACATACGTAAATCAACGTAAAATTGAAATAGATGTTAAAAATACGGTGACGTAAATCAAAGTTTAAAAAAAAAATATTAAATTGTAAATATTCTAAATATGTATTAAGTGGGGAGTCCAGTTACAGATGTGGTTATAGTTTCAATAGAAAGCAATGAGTCTCCCCCTCCAGTTCCAATAATACATTTTGTAAACGGGAAAAAAAAACATTTCCAAAATATTTGATTTTTAAATTAAACTGTTACAAATGAAACATTTATTGAAAATATACATTGCCATTATTAGAATAATCAAGAAATATTAAATACAGAATAAGATTTTAGGAGTGAAAATTATATATCAAAAACTAATTTTATATATTATCAAAGCATTTTGAATTCTATGAATTTACCAGATTTAATCAAAAAAGTTCTGTTACATATAGTATATTTACAAATATAATTCTTAATAATTTCTTTCTTCAAATATATTATTGCAAATATACTTGTAATTAATCTTATACTATATAAAATAATCTTAAAATGATTCATCTTTAAATTTAAAAGCAATAAACGATATTATTGTAATAATAAAATTAAATGAAAAAATTCTTCTCTAAAAATCCCAATTTTAAATTTGAACAATGAAAAGTTGTATTTTCTTTAATGAAAAATTTTATAAGAAGGAATAAAATGTTTATCATGATTTAAATTAAAGTTTGCTAAATTAATGTCAAAAATGGATTTGTAGTAGATGCAGATGTGTATATAAATATTTTATTTTTAATAACATTCATTGACAAATAACGCTCATGAAAGCATATTTGCAAGGAATTTTTCTAATCAAAATGAAATCAAATGTAGGAATTATAAAAATACATTGGAGTTATTTTCCATGTTTATAAATACATTTTTCGTTTGCTTCGCTCAAAAAAAGAAATAGTTAAATAACGAGAGATAAAGAAAAAGAAGGATATCAATATACTTTCCTCACTAATAAATGAAAATGTTTATGCCTTTAAGTATATTTACTTCTATTCATATTAGCCATATTTTAAAGATTAAACATAAAAAAATGAATTCCACAATTAATATAGCACATGTTTTTATCAAATATTATTGTACACAAAAACATTACACACACATATATTTATAAAGATCATGCAATAATCAGCATCAAATCTACCTGTTGACAAAGTACGAGTAATTAAGGTGATTAAATTTCATGTTCATAAAATCATGAGTTTTAAGTTAGAGAGTTACAAGCAAAAATTTCGAAAAGTATAACATTACAAGTTAGGATAATGCCATTTTTGTGTTACAGAACTACAATTTAAAAGAAAAATATTTGGATGCACTATAAAAATTTAAATGAAAATAAATTGTGGGGGCTTAGAACAAAAAAATTAACAAATTTATTCAATTTATTGTTTCTTAAATAAAAAAAAAAACTTACCATAATAGCACACTGAGAAGATTTGGAAAATCAGAAAAATCTTCATAATGTTTTTAGTGCCACCGGAACAATTTGTGCTCGAATTTAAAGGATTTTGCTGTAAATATCTTCATCTTATCTTTATTGACTTACATGAATCCTCTGTTTTCAATGTCATCCGGAAATATTTAAATTTACAACTCTTGTCTATTTAGAATGCTTTTTTGAGCGTATTGTACACGAAGGTTGAAAATGGTAAGTCCTATGTTTTAAATAAATATATATCTTAAAGAGTATTTAGTATTTATTTTTTCTATGAAGTCATTTAAAGAATGGCTATAGAAACTTTACATAACGTGTATTTTCAAAGTAATCTAAAGTCCAAATTTCTCATGAAAGGTTGTAAATGATAATAATTTATTAGATTTTACAAGACAAAAGTTAGAAAAAAAATATCAAGTAATTATTTTTACACCTTGAAATCTTATAAACACTAAATAACTGCCTACACAAACATTTTGAATCTATTAATAGAATAAATATTGTAAAAGTATTCTTAGTTGTAATACATTTTACACCTATTTGTAGAAACAATTTTCTATAAGTATTAAGTTTATAATATATGATAAATTTACGGATATATATTATTATTATATTATTTTTCTTGACATTATGTACTTTCTGATAATATATTTAAGAGTTAATTTTATTTACTTAATCTAAATTAGCAAAATGAATAGAATTTCTATTTATGTTAATTATTTTTTATTTCAAACGATTTCTTATGTACGCATAGTATTTCTTTCGAATACTATTAAGAACTAGCGCCATTAAGAAGAATACACTTTGCTAGCTTACATTTTACATCACTCTATTGTTCCTACTCTGAAATGATGGCTTAGATTGCCGTGGGTACATATTTCATTCACCTCTTATTACATTGCGGATACTTTAAACAGCTCGATGCTATTTGCATTTTCGATGTATAAGTTTCAGTAGCTTTGTTTCGTTTACCACCTTCCGTAATGCTGTGATTTAGTAGAAGAATGCTTAAGAATGCATCTATATTGCTCTAATTGTTCTTGATGCAAAACACAACTGACCTTTTTCTTGACCAGCACATTTCAATAATCTTTCACCAACTGAATATGTTTTACCAATAGATTTTCGAATGATGAATTGTAGTATACTCTTTTGAAGCTACATAAACTTCACATTCTATTTAATCTCTTTCCAAATTCGTACTCAAGCCAATGTGCTGTCATTAATTATTCTTCAAGATGATAGCTTTTAATGTTGGTTTCTCAGAATCTATATCTCCAAAATTTTTTGACTGTCATATTTTTCTTTTTGTTAAGATGCATATGCATAGTTTCTTCGTGGTAAAATTATGATAATATCATCAGTAGAGAGAGTGTATATTGTTGATGAATTGAAGCCACACACACACACGTAGGTAATATTTGTGAAATTATATAAATATATAGTATATTGAAGAATATTGTTAACAATTTCATCTGTATAAAAGATAGCTATATTTCTCATAGTTTCATAGTTATACTTTACGTTAAATTTTGTGGACATTTCTTTCAGATTAAGACTTGACAAGTTTTCATCAATTTTTTCCAATATTCTCGATCAATATTATCTTCTTCAAAATAGATATACTGTTATACTCTCCAGCTTTCCAAGTAAATTAAACTGAATCTCCAAGAAAATTTGCTTTTATGAAAAAATATGTATCATATTTTATTTGATAATTATGTCCAGAGAATTAACTGACTACAGAAAAATATAGGATAGTTTTTCTATGGAAGCTATTTCTTATTGCTTTTGAAATGTAGAATAAAACACTATTTTATAGGAAATTAAATTTTTAAACCCAATATTAAAAAATATTTGAAAAATGGTAATCGTATTCAATATTTCTAGATGTTCATATTAGTATGCTTAACTATCAGCTGTGGTTAGTCACTATCTGAAGCTGTAATCAACAAGATATCAAAAATTCACTTTTTAAAAACCTGTATCTCTTGATAAATTTTTATTTCAACAGATTATAAAGTTGTAATGCAAATGGTTCATCAAATTTGAATCGTTTGTCGCCTGACATAATATTTTTTGAAATCACTTTTTCCTATAAATTACTTTAATGTATTTTCTTTTCATATCATTTTCTCTTTATAAAATAAGGATATTTTTGCATAAATTTTTTCATATTTTTAAAATAATGATTACAAAAATTTATATCCGTTACCCAAATCATTCGTCAATTAAAAATTGTGGAGAAAATATAAAATAAAAACAAAAAGTACCAGAATATTTAATATAGAAAGTAGGATATTATATTTAATTCTTTCAAAATAAATTGGATTGGAATGAAATTTTTTTACATAGGTCAAAATATTCAAATCAAAGTGGTTATCCATAAAATAAATTAATCTTATGACTTTTCACAACAACATGGGGATAGGTAGATAAAAGAGACGATCTGATTGTGGTTTTCACACATAGTATTTTGTTTATTTATGTTGAAACATTAAAAGTACTGTTTATGAACTTAAAATACTCTATGTAATAAATTAAACTTTTCTTTATTAACAACGAAATTTTGATGTTTCAGATAACTATTTCATCTAAATTCGGATAATAATAATTTCAGATAAAACTTAGAAAGTTGTTGGTAATTTTTAATCAAATTTATTGTCAAGAAGAATGTTAAATGATTAGTTATAAAATGTAAGTAAATATTATAATATGTTTGAGAATAATTTTTGCTTGAAATAAAATGTCTATACAGCGATGATGCAATAATATATATATATATATATATATATATATATATATATATATATATATATATATATATATATATATATATATATATATATATATATATATATATATATATATATATATATATATATATATATATATATATATATATATATATATATATATATATATATATATATATATATATAGCACCTTAAGGAGTTAAGAAGCTAAGAAGCGAATGATCTAAAATGCGTAGCTCTGTAGCGCACGTAGGAGGATAAGATATGAGGTGAGGAACATGCTGAGTGGGCAATATTCACGCCTTTATTGCTGTTTGGAAAATAATAGTTGAAAGTTCATTCTCGTGGCAAATGACTCCCGTGATAGCAGGCGATCTTCGACAGAGTTAATTCCAGCACAGATGAGTTTACGAGGGGCATGGTGATCGAACTGAAAAGGACATGTTAGTCTTTACGGCAAATCACAGCTGACAGACATCTGGACTCGTTCACAATACAGGGGATGTGGTGAAGATAGTTGGAACAAGGAATTGTGCAACGTTTGTGGCCGGTACAGCTACAGTGATGTCAGCACACTTGGATAGAGGTGTCCAACGGGAAATTATAAATTCCCCGCAAATCACGTCTACGGAATTTCTGCTGCATGAGCAAGACACCCTGGATGCTCGCATATTGAACAGAAACATTTGCCGTCCATTCGTTGCTAGTGGCCTGAACGTTTGTTAAGAAGACTGCCATTGAGCCTACAGCATGCCAACACATTGAATGGGGGCTTTCTTATATCTTTCTGAACGAATGAGTGGCACAAGATCATTTTCTCAGATGAGTCACGCTTTTGTTTCTATAGTGATCGTCACTACGTATGAGTGTGGTATCGATGTGAAGACAGGTCTAATATTTCAGCAATTTGGAACGTCCAACGCGTGACAATGCGGAATCATGGTTTTAGGCGCCATTACGTACAATTCTAGGTTACCGCGAGTTCGTGTTCACGGCATTATGACAGCTCAATGTTTCGTGGATGATTTGCTGCGGGCGCTGACACTGCCCTACCTTCAGGGGGTGCCCAATCCCCTTTATTAGCAGAATAATGCCTAACCGTACATGGCTGGCATCAGCCAGCATACTTGTTAAGGAGTACAGTTGCTTCACTACCCAAAGTATTCGTCAAATCTCTCACTAATCGAACACGTTTAGGATATGATTGGACGTTATTGGCAGACCATATCACTACTTCTTTCAGAAGACGAACTTTGGGAAGTGGTTGACATGGAACGGAAATGCATTCATCAAGTCGTCATCTATACTCTTATTGACTATATGCCTAAACGTTTTGATTTGTCGTCTATCGTCATCTAGGGTGGCCCTACAACCTAATTATCCAACCCTGTTCTCACTGTGTATTATGATATCATTTCAAAATACAAATCAGTAATTGTTTGCTGCTGTTTCTCTCTGTTTTTCGAGTACTTAATGGCAACTCCTTCTTGGTGTTACATTTTGCATTTTCAGTGTCAGGCAATGTATATATATATATTTCTAAAATTATGTCGCATATGGGATAATTTTAAAAAAAGTTTCCTATTGCTTCAAACCTTTTGTGCATTTAATTTAAAATACATTTTAAAATGAAAAATAAACTGAAATGAAATCAACTGCGTAAATTGTTTAATCTCAATGGTAATTGTAGAAAAATAATATTAGGATAATCGAAAAGTCAGTTTAATCTTGCAGTTTTTTCAAAAAGCTCGCAGCATTTTGCTAAGAAATTATTCAATTTCGTTACTTTATATTAATAAACGATTCTGAAATTTAGTTGTTGAGGATGAGTAAAAATAAAATTTAAATGAAAGATCATTTAAAAAAAGCTTTCCTTCCACTTCATATATTTCGCATTGAACTTAAAATGTGTTTTTAATAAAAAGTATTAGTAAAAAGTGTTAGTAAAAAAAAAAAAAAAAAAGAGATTTTACAATAAATTTATTTTTTAATTATTCACATTGTGAGAATGCGAGTGTATTATTAAATTAGACTTCTTAGAATCTTACAAAGACAAGAAATGCAAAGACAAAATAATGAATTATTCCACTTACATTTGATCATTAGAGTACATTATAGTAGTCTGCTTACATGAATTATTGAAAAGGAGAAATGTTTTCAAATTATTCGTTTTTCTGAGTCAAAATTACTGATTTTCTTATATCTTAATGCAAAAATTCATCGTATTTTCTACGATATTTAATAATTAGGTATTTTTTATTTCTCGTATTATACACTTTCTAATTGAAAGTGAAATATTTTTTAGCATCTTATAATTAATTTACGCTCAATTTCAATTGGAATAATTATCGTATTGACTTCTTATCCAAAAGTAAGATTTTTGTATGCATCATGAGCTTAAATAAAAAAAAAACCATAATAAAAATAACATTTTAAACTAATTGTATAAAAACTTTAAAATTGAAATAGCTGCAAAAAGTTTAATACAGATAAAGCTGGAGAAATCGTTATGTGAAGTGTATGTGATGGTGTTAACTTGTATGCTCAATTTATTTGCCAAGAATATATTTTTTTTATGAAATACTCATAAAGGTCATCATATGAAATATTCATAGGGATGAAATATTTTTGGCAAATAAATTTATTATATGTAAGAAACAAAGTGTCGCCAATTATTAAAAAATATGATGGCTTATCTTTTTATAATGAAAAATAAAATTAGAACACTGTGAAAGCACCGTCGATTTTTATTGAAAATTTTTTTACATATGAAAATCAAGTTCCAGTTAAAGTTCCTTTTAAAAGATTTCAGTGGTCGAAAACAGATAATAGTTTAAATTATCCAAAAAAGGGCATTTTAGGGCCAGCTGCTGGTCCAGAAGCGGGAGCAGGAGGAGCGGCGAAGATACCGAATTCAGCAGGGGAAGAAGCTTGTAATGCAAAATCAGCAGATAAAACATCCAATTTGTCCTTGGTAGGCTTGTCTACATCTCCCCCAAGCAATTGGATTTTTGTGGCCAAGATGAGAGCCTGTCAAAGAAACACATTTTGAATCAGTATCCTAATCATTAATACTAATTATGGGAAAAAATTTAAAGAGTTGAATTTATTTTTAAATTCATTAAGTACTTGCAATTTGTATAGTAATTTTTCGTTGAATCTACACTTTCTTTTGCTGTCCTCGTAATCTCTACAAAAGACACTAGCGTCATCTTGTTGGCTATTATAACAATATGACAAGGAAGACAACAATTTGAAGGAAGCAATTTAATATTTACTTCAATTTAAATTTTAACTTCTGTTGTATTCACCGAAATGTAAATAGATTTCCAATATCATCGTGCCCCACAAAGTCTTACATTGATCGAAAAATTTGCATCCATAAAGATCATATCTGTAAACTTGCATTATAATTTTCCTAATTAAATAGAACGTGTAGAATTCAAAAATTACTTTTACCTTTTTACATTACCTTATTTAATCCAGCAGGATTGACTGGACCACCGAGTGCTGTTTCTTTGTCTAATTCATCGACCATGAAAGACAAGGCCACGTTCATGCCGGCTGTGTTGGAGGGCCTAGAAAAATAAGTTTGCATTAAGAAAACAGGTATTTATTACATTATACTTTGCATATAGTACTTTTATAAGCTTCTTTAATTTAAATTTCCTTTTAACCTAGATAAGCTTAGTTATTGTTTTCCAACTTTTTAACAACCAGAATTTAATTTTCAAAATGGCATAATATTTATTATAATTTTGATTGTTATGTAAAAATATATTTAAATGATTTATGTGAAAAAGTAAGATTACCTTTTACTATACACAAACTTAAATTTATGAAATGCGATTTAAATAATTTTACTAATATCCTTAAAATTTTCAGTGAAAATTTTACTTTTAATATGCATGTGTAAGGAGTAAAGATCACGTATAGTAATGGGATGCCTTTTATGTACAATAATATTTGTAATATATTAATGAAAAGGAATCTATACGCGGAATAAATGCAAGTACCAAACAACCTATTAGAAAATGAAATGATTAATGATTCTTTCAAAGTAATAAACAAATACTTTTTATAATTTTTAAAACTATCTTTTATTAGTTTAAGTACTCATGAAATATTGTAGTTAAAATTGTAAGTAATATAAAAAAATTAATTTCCTAGCAAACTGATTCGAATTATTGTTTGTAGATGGCAGTACACTACAAACAATAATTCGAATAACACTGGACATAAATATTCAATTGTGAAACAATATTTTCCTTTTAATCTAGAGAGAGGTGTTCCGATTATGTTATATGTATAATTTTCTTTACTTTTCCTTCCAAATAATATATAAAATCAAAATATATGTATACAGTAACTGTTGCAAAATACTTCAAAATAATAAATTTAGTAAATAAGGGATTTATCAAAGATATATTTATAGATAGATATAAGTCAAGAAAAATGTAATCTAAAACCAGGAAAAATATAACGTGTTTATATAAACGTACGGAGCAGCAGGTCCTGGAACAGGAGGGTTTCCAGCCACTGCCCCTACTGGAGCTGGAACGGGCGAGTCTCCTGGAGCAGGGACGTTAACGGGAGCTTGAGCGGCAGGGGCAGCGGGTGGACCACCTGCTGCAGCAGGTCCTGCAGCTGGAAAACCAGCAGCAGGAACTTGTCGAGGAATCCTCATACATTGGGCAACTGAAAGTACGAAATTACACCATTATATTAAAATCACTTCTTTTTCAATATAATTAGTTGTATAAGCAGATGATTTATATATGCAAGTATTTTCTATATACTTAACTGCATAAATAGATAATTAATACATGCAAAATATATTTTAAAAAATTTACGGAATTTTTTTCGTAAAGTTTAATACTATTTAGTATTGCATTTTAAATACTGAATATTAAATAACAACTGCAAAAATAGCATTCAAAAATTTATCGTTGTATAAGCTTGAATAGAACCTATTTTTTATATTTATTTCAAACATTGATATATGACATGCAAAGCAATGTTTCAAAATGTTATTTTTTAATATTCTAAAATTTTGATTAAAAATATTAAATAATAATGAATATGACATTGGAATTAAAATGTAACTTAAGAAATTTCTTCCAATATAATATTAAAATTTCTTAGAAAGTAAGCTGGATTCCACTTTTAAAATAACACAAGATTTTTAGTTAAATGTTTCTATGCAAGATTAAAATTAGTCGAAATTTTATTTAAAGTAACCAAAATTCCTTTTTTTATATATTTCAAGTGAAAATATAAAAAGTAAAGTGCAAAGAAAGAGAATGTGTTCACTTGACTGAAACGCACTTAACTTTAAATTTATTCCGAATAAGAAAATTGAGAATGAGAAAAATAGAAATGTATTTCAAAAATAATAAGAACATATTAAATTTAATTATTATTAAGCATTTCTAATATGAAATAAGTTTTTGTTAAGAATATTTATATACATAATAAATAAAAAATTTCAAGAAAAAGAATACTATTTCAAAATGATAAGAATACATACATTAAAAATTTTATTTCAAAAATACAAATAAAACAGAATTTAGATTTTACTGTAAAATAACTCTTAAATAGATCGTATTAATAGTATTATGAAGTAAATATTCGTACACTAAATAAAGATATTAATTAGTAAAAAATTTAAAAATAACTGTCATTACATTTTGTAAAAGAGAAGAGCTTTACAAAAAAAAAAAAAAAAAAAAATATGAACTACTATTTATATTTTTAAATAAATTCATATTTTGTAACCATCAACGCATATATTCCTTTTCTTTAATGAATTTGATATTTCAGCGAGTCAAAAATTAATGTGTGAAATCATCTAGTTTAATTATAAGTACAAATGAATAAAACTGCATATTTAATTTAAACAATATATAACAGATGTAGAATTATCATCATTAACATATTTTTATTGTAAATACTGTGAGACAACTACATATTTTTATCATACATAGTTTTTTGAAAATCAATCGAAAAAATAAAATTTTAAAATTGAACGCAGTATCTTGTTTTTTTTCTCTCTTTTAAAAGTATGAGATTCTTATAAGAGTATCTCTCAAGCAAATATATTCGATAAGTATGTAGTCTTCATCCCTCACCCGTTAGATCTGAATTTAAATCCATGGCATTAGCGTTGACATTCACGTCGCTACTGTACGTCGAATAAAGTTAATTACTCATTTTTAAAGAATTTTTATGAAGATTTTCCCTCAGATCATGGCCAATGGCTGAGGAATGAGCTTGCTGCTGAATAGTCAGCTTATTAATTTTCTGTTCATCAGTTTATGGGTACGAATCCCCCTACGGAAGTACATGCTTAAGTAGATACAAAATTCACTTTAATTTGCAGACTCTAATATTTTACCCCTTATCTGCAAAAGATATCCAAAGAACGACTAAATGAAAAAACAAATCAATATCCTATGCCTTTAAAGTTAGTAAATTTTGTATGCAATTACATATTTAACTTTACAATTTTATTTAGATATTTAATTTTAATTTCTAACTCCAAAGATTTTGGAATTGTTTCATCCAGACGACACACACCTAATGTGTCCAAGAGAATTATTTGAAAATAATTATCTTAAACCTCAAAATTGACTAATTTAATGAATATATGAACTACTTTTTAAAATCTAAATAAATCTTAAGTATGTGTCTCAAGCAGATTTAACGAAGAAAAGGAAGGATTTCTGAAGAAGGAATTCTAAGTATACACTTACCTCCCAAGAGAGCGACAAAAGCAAAAACCAACTGCACTTTCATTTTATCTGTGGAATTGTGAGTTCGATGTGATTGCCTTGATAAAAAGATGGGGCTTATATATGCTGCAAACTGAGCAAGGACACTGCGGGGATGAGGATATGTTTACTGCCCCATAAATAAAACACATCTTCTTAAAGATAAACAGGTGAAGACACTTGGATCCGGTATGAAATACTTTTTCTCAAGGAAGCATCCTCAGGTTTGCATCATAATGATAGCGCGAGCGTAGAAAATATGCTGTAAATAACCAGATAATAAGTACGTATTCGCTTCAATGAAGATACTTATACCTCTTTTCCCCAAAAAAGAAATGGTTGACATTACTTATACCTCTTTATCATACCTTTATCTACAAATCAAGTTTTATGCATTACATGTTCATTTAGAAATTTGAGTAATTTGAGGTTGTTTATTAATTGCAAACAAAGTAGAATCGTATATCGTGTAAGAATGTAGACTGATGATTAATATAGAAATAAAATGCTTTATATGCATTTTATTTCTATATTAACGTATACTCACATGTGTAACTTTGTGTGTTTGTCTCCCTTAATATTTTAAATTTGATTTTATTTACTATTTTAGCATATTAATATTAGATTTATGTTATGAAAAGTGTTTTGAATGTAAAAAAGCTATATGCATACATTTTTGAATATATATTGCATATACATGCCATTTATATTTTAAAATGCGTATGTTTGTTTCATAAATTACATTTTTCAGCTATCAATTTGCCTTACTGTCAACTGAATGGTCAGCGCTATGGCTTTCATTTTAAAATTTCATGTGTTCGATTTTCAGACTTGGATTTTTGATGTGATTTGGTAGTTTTTGAAGCATTTTGTGTTTTTCAGAAACTACAGAAAATTATAAAATTACAACCGTAGAATATATAAATATAACTAAAAGTGAAATAAAAATGTGCTCATTTTTTAAAAAGTAAAACGTTAGTTTAAAAAAGTTAGTTAAAAAATTTGCATATAGAAGATAAAAGTAATATAATTATAGAAATCTGAATATTTTTCATGATATTGATTCAATGACGAACTCAAATGGATAAATTTGAAAACATTTTTTGGCAGTTATTGTTGATTCTTGATGAGAGAGTAGCCGTTCAAAAATATTTTATTTGCTTTTTTGATAGATATATTTGATATGATTTCTGACAGTTATGTGAGGACTTTTGATAATTTTCTCAAGAAAATTATGGGAGATATAATTTTAGCGAATTTACATATAGATAAACAGCACCTTCTAAGCTCAAATAAAAAAAATATTTCAGAAAAAAGAAGAAAATTACGAAGAGGCTTCTATTGTGGACGGAAATTGATATGTAATATCTTAGTTCATTTGCCAAAGATAGCAAATACCATCTTAAACATTATGTACCGTTTTTGACATTTACTTGTAATCGAATTGACACCTTGAAGCATTTCTATGCACTTTCTTTTGTTCCAAAGATTTTACAGAATTTTTATGTCTTTTATTCTATATTGCTTTTTTATATTTGTACGTTGATTGTTATATTTTTGCATAGCAAAAAAAAAAAAAAAAAAGAAAAGATTTTCTTTATCCTTTTTTGTTTGCTCACCTATTTTTTTTTATCTGTTCACATTAGTTAAGAAATATTTTAAAGTTAAATTTAAGCTATGAATTATTGAATGTTCCTCTGCTTCTAAGCATTTTTTTTTCTCATTTCGCGTTTAGTAACTTAACTTATGAATCAAGATGATAAATGCACATTAGAAAAAAATTTAAGCATAAATGTAAAAAATTAAAATTTTATGGATTTTTTTACTTCAGTACATTTGCAATATATTTGATCCTGAATATATTTTAAAGTAACTACAATCATTAAAACTCAATGTGTTAAAAGTGAATTTAATAACTTACATGCACAAGCTACTAAATATATTAAATTATTTATGATTATTATATAAAACTTTCTAATGAAATTTTAATGACTTTTGCTAACTAAAATTACTTTAAAAGCATAAATTTAATTATAAATGACAGCAATTACTATTTGTGCTAAATTCTCTCTCACAGATGCCAAATGGGATAAATTATAAAAAAGGAATATATTTATTAAAATGGTAACAATGTATGGAAAGGGGAATTTACTTTTAATAACATATTTTTATAAAAAATACTTTATGTAGATAAAATTTGACTTGACAGTATTACGTCTAGAAAAGTTTTAAGATTTCAAATCTTTTTAAAATGCTGATATAAAGAGAAACCTGGATTTATTAGAAACTTTTCCCGTATGTATTGATTATTAATATAATTGATCCATTTGTAGATTTCAAGAGAGAGACTTTATGTAAACTCAATGATATTTTAGATTTTACTGATAAATTTTATGCCTCTTTTATTTTACTCGGGTTTTTCACTCTTTGTTATTTTACTCGGGATGCATGCATTTTTTATAAGGATTCATTTGATAAAATTTCAGAACTTGATATTTATTGACAAGTTTCATTTTGCTTTCTTATAATTCTTGCTAACATAAAAGGAAAAAGTTTAAAAAAAAGTTTGTAGTTTGGCAACCCTTTAGTAAACACATTATATCATATTTTAAGCAAACTGTAGCAATTTCAGCAATCAAAAGTAAAAAAAAATATGCTAAATTATTTTTTCTCCCATTTCACTTATATTTTACAGTAAGTGATATATTTTACAAAAATAGTTCCTGTTGTGTCAGTTCTTTGATTGTAAATCTTTTGGTATTTCTTAATAGTATGCATGAGATGTAAATAGGGTTAGATAATCTGCGTCAAAAGGATTTGGTGTAGGTTTTAGTAAACAAAACGTCGTTCATGCTTAGTAAGTATAGAAATAGAAAATAAGATAAATTTTCCATTAAAAGTATTTTAATCCTGTTTTCTTTTATGTAATCAGGATCTTTTTAAATACACATAAAATGATATCCTCCCTTTCATACTTAGCCATTTTTATCACTTAATTTACTTATATCACTTCAGTGATTAAGAATTAACATCGATTAAATTACTTTTCCCCAGATTGAATAAATATTTGCTAATACTTATGAAGAACTATTTTATAAAGAAAATCGATAAAATTAAGCTTATTATTTATTGCAAATATTTACAATTAAATTTTAAGGTGAAAAAATCTGGTCTATAGCTTTTACTATTTTGGAAAATATAATATGGATTTTTCTGATGTAGTAGAAATAAAGACAAAGTTAACAAACAAGTTGTACTTCAGGTTTGTTATTATTTGTATACTTCAGAATTAATGTCATGAATTATTTATTTATAATGATAAATAACACATATTTTAATCTTGTAGTTGTGGTAAAATTAAAGATATAACTTAAAAATATTATATATATATATATATATATATATATATATATATATATATATATTGTTCTTTAAATAATGTGTGCATAATTATTGTAAATGTAAACACACAAACTAGTTTTGTAAAAATTTTCTTTCTTTTCTTTTTACATTTTGTATGCCTTAATTGTTCAAAAACGTTCCCGAGGCACAGTTCCGTGGTTCTATATTCGGGCTGGGCAAGGTCAACTCAGACATTCATCCCTTCATAACAGAAAAACAAGTAGACTGGTTGTTTCACATTAGACTGACCACCTAATCGGGATACATGTTTTGCACCCCTATGCCTCTCGATCAGGAAAACAGAGATGGGCACTATGGTCTCATGGGCTTTCGTGCCACAGTTTGAGATAATTATAAAAGTTGTGCATTGTTTTTTAATCACGTAAATATTTAATTTTTCATTTCTTATAAAAGCTACTGAATGCTTTAAAAACAACATGATGTAAACTTTGGGAACTAATCCAATTTTTAATATAATTGTCCTAATTTTTCCATTTGTTGAATATTTTATAATAGTGAATATGATTTCTGAGCAATAACATTAAATTGAATCATGATCTACTAGGTATGGTCATGATCGCTTAGAGGTAGATCAGATGCAATCCATTATAGTGGCAATGATAGCAATTTCTTAGTTTAATTTATAGAATCGGTATTTGATAATTGGAACTATTTACTCATAGGTTTCTCGAAAAAAATCGTATAAAAAGAGTATGAAGCTTGGTATTTAAAATTCGGAGTCAGAAGTAATCGACTTTTGAACGCAATTTTACTGCAGCAACATATTTTGAAAGCTGATGCTATCAGAGTTTCGACCCAAACTGTTTGATAAGATTCCTCTTTGTAAGTTTCTGTCCTTTTGGTTAGTTTTTTTTAAACAAATGGTGATCATGCTTACCATAGAAAGTGTGTGTAGAAGCAGTTCAAAAAGGATCGATATGATTGGAGTAACATGCTTACACAGATGAATCCCACTTGAATGCACAGCTTTAACACAGTAGATGGATTCCCACATGGAAGTAATCGTGTGTAATAAATAATCCTTCATTTATGCATGAAAAAGTCCGATTTAATGGAGCAGAAATGATGGTCTTGACTGGTATTTCCTTCAAATGAATTGTCTTATTTATTTTTTAGATCTAAATTCAATGAAAAATACTTGGAAAATTATAGAAGGATGGGTTGTCAGTTGCTTATTTTCCTTCAAAACAGAAAAAGGTGTCTTTTATAAAAATGAAGATAGTAGCCCAGTCCTTCATCGATATTCTTCTTCACTTCATGCCTCATAAGTTATTCATTATTCAGCATTCTTAAGTTATTCATTATTCAGCATTCTTAAGTTATTCATTATTCAGCATCAAACATTATTTAGCATTTTGAAAGTTATTTTTTTCAGGAAAACATATCAGTTCTTCCCTAATTGAGTCCAATGGTTCCATGTCTTATACGCGTGTCTTATTGATTTTGATTTTTAAAACTATTCTACTTATTAAAATTTATTTTAAAATCACAAGTTTTATTTGCGTTATCATGCAAAACATGACTTCTGTGTTTTTTTGTTTAGTGATAAATTTCATCAACGAAAATTATTTTCATCTCATCCTTGCTTGTTTTAGCATATTTTACAATATCTATGCATCATCTAGCAACAGTTGCCAAAACTTTTCTTCGCAAGTTTATATCCACAACCACAATACCTTGAATATTTTAAGCAGAGTATAATACAATTAGGTTATATTGGTAAGAATATACTTGCAAGTTTTTAAATGTTTTACTGAGAGTAATTATTCTAGTATTTTTAATTTCAGTTAATCAAAGGATTAAACATTATCAACATTATATATATATATATATATATATATATATATATATATATATATATATTTGTATATATATATATATATATATATATATATATATATATATATATATATATATATATAATTTATATATATATATATATATATATATATATATATATATATATATATATATATATATATATATATATGTATATATATATATGTATATATATATGTATATATATATATATATGTATATATATTACAAATTATTCATTACATCAATTAGTATCGTTTTTTAAAATTTTATCATTTAACGCAGAAAAAGTAAGAACATAATTTAGTGTGTAATCATCATCATCATCATCTTAAAATGCTCGTTTATTTATAGTTTTAGATATAATTACGATGCATGGGAAGAAGAAAACATGTTATTGGTTTCATAAATATCCTAGAATCGCATATTTCATCAGGATGTGGGATGATGACAGAGATAGAAATAGTGATCCTAGAATTCAAATGTTCTCCATGCCATATTTTTCTAAGCATTTCATAATGCCTATTAACTTATTTCTCTTCCTGTTGTACTTGTGCTCTTTGGTATGTTTCTTATAATTAAACTTTTTATATAATAATTAGTGAAATGATTTTTATTGAATTTACTTTTTAGACTATTTTGTATTTGTTGTTGTTTTATAAGAAGTAAAATTCATTTTTAATTTATAAATAATAGAAATTTTAGTATATGAGTTTATAGAGAAGAAACAAGTAACATTATGTTCTGTGCATTGGATAACCTAGTTTTTATTCAAAAATATTTTTATTCGTTAATCTTTAAGCATTTTATCGTATGAACACCGTAAATGAGTTTAAACATAATAAAATAAGTGTATGGTTATAAAATATAATTTGCTTTAATTTTGAATATAGTTTATTGTTTAAAATAAACTTATGTAAAGTTTATTAAACTTTCAGTTGACATAATTGTGAAGAATCATTTAATATCTTAGGAAATCCTGTGCAAAAAAAGTTTATTATACTTTTTAATATTCATGACAAGAATTAATTGATATTATTACTATCATTGCTAACATAAGTGTGATTGATAATTAACTATAGCAGATGAATTTTGTTACTAAACGCCCGCTTCAGTGTTTAATTGACAGTAGATAATTTATAATTTACTATTGAAATCATAAAAAAGGAAACAAACAGTTGGAGGAAAATTGATGAAATATTAAATCTAAACAAATATGCTATTCCGAACTATTTAAAAACAAAATAAAATAAAAATACCATAACTTTTTACTTACATGAAGAACAATGCATTATTCTGAATATTATTTCGATTCTGTAATTCAAAATAATCGAAGTGACTAAAAATATAATAGCTATTCAAAAAGTTTGTTGATGCATAAACTAATAACAATACCTAACGAAATGCAATTTTCAATTAAGATTAATTAGAATAAAACAATTTAATTATGAAATAAATCAGAAAACTTTTAATAATTTGCTTATGATTCTATTTTGAAAAGACATCTGATTTTCAGAGATGAGTTAAATTTGTTGATGTGAGTAGGTGTAATCTCTTAGAATTAAAAATAAATGGTATAGTTAAAATCCTAACATTGAACATGAAATTCTAACATTATATCATTCAACATGAAATGAAGAATTTTATTCGTTTCATCAAACATGTTGGAAGAATGAACACGATTTGTGCTGTAGGAGTGTTGTCGGTGTTAAAAATAACATTTCACTAAAAAAGAATAAATTTGAATGTTTTGAAACAAAGCTAAAAGCAAAAATCTCAAAATCTAATTAATTTTTAAATTTAATAGCGAAATTCGAATATCAGAAAGTGAGAAAAATAACGGGAAACGTATGTGAAAAATTGTGCTTAGTAAGCTGAATGAAGTTATAAAATGTAAAGTATCTCCGACATATTAATCAGGAATATGTAGCGTTTTTATATAAAATAATGTTCTGGGGTGAGAAAACGACGTAAGATTAACATTTATATTTTTAGCGAGTGTGTTAATAACCATTTCTTGGTACATTAACAACATATAACTTTATAACTATTTAATTTTTCTAAGTAAAAGTAAACCTTTGACACTAATTTTAAGTCTGAATTTAATTTTATCATCAATTTTAAGATTGATAAGAAATGTATTTGTTTAAAATAAAACAGTTGATTTTTCCTTCAGAAGAATTATTAGAATTATTAGAATTTTTTCCAAGTTTTTGATCAATTTGTGATACAAAGATCATTTAATAATAAAATTTATAAATAATTTTATAAATTAAGAACTTGAGTGAATTATTAAAAAAATTAAATTTATAAATTATTGTTAATAACATCACTGCATAGTTTAATTTAGTGTGCGGTGAATACTATATAAATTTATGTATTGAATATATTTCATGTGATCGAAATATGTTAATATTTTCCGATGAAAGTTATTGAGTAAATTTGTTCACAGGCAATATTTTGCATGATAGTATTCGTTAAAGTATTTTAAATGCTTGCTTAGTATTTTATGCGAGCACAAATATTTGTTAAAATATATTCTGGTTTTAAGTACGAACATAAATTTGAGAAAAGTCAACAGTACAAGGTGAAATGTATTTTTTATTTGAATTAACATCGTAATGAATAAAAATAACTTTAAAAGATGAATTATTTCTGTTATCATAGATTTTATTAAAATTACTTTGTTAAAAATTTACTGTGTTGATTTTTCCTTAAAAATTAAGCATAAAATTATTGCTAAATTTTGGAATTATAATATGGTAAAATAAAAATTCTTAAGATCGATATTCAGAGATACGCATTTATTGTAAGTTTTTGTGAAAGAAACTGTACTTTTATTAAAATTTTAACCAATTATAAAATTATTGAAATTAATTAATTAAATTAATAATAATATTATATCTATCTACACTGGTGTGCAAAACTTAAGCAACAAGTGGTTTTTCGGCCACAGCTCCCCAACAAAGTAAAAGATAGCCATGAAATTGCAGTATAATATGCACGTAATTCCATAGAAAGATTATTTGCATGCAAATTTTCGAAATGAAACGTCATAGGTGATGTAAGTGTACGTAAACCTTGTGGGTCGGCGCGTGCAGGTCAAAACTGTGATAAAAGGATGAAGAGCACCGTAGTTAAAGACATTCGTTGTAAGTGCAAGTGATTTGTTTTATGGAACATGTCTTCAAGAAATCATTTAGACGACTTTACTCGAGGAAGAATGATTGGGAAGCTTGAGGAGGGGCGTAGTGTGATTAGTGTCGCCGAAGAGTTCGGGATCAACAAAAGTGTTGTTTCTCGTGCTTGGAATGCCTTTAAAACTACTGGTACAGCTGTTCGGAAGGTTGGTGGTGGCCGTCAAAGGAAAACAACACCAAAAGATGACCGTTACATTGTCCTCCAGGCGAAAAGAAACCGTTTTCAGTCAGCGAGCACCATATTTCAGCAACTGTGCACAGCCATAGGACGACAAGTATCAAGATTTACAGTGTCCAGATGCCTCCACAAAGGTGGCTTATTTGCTAGACGTCCTGAACGCTGCATACCTTTAAAAGTTTGCCATCGGCGGCACCGTTTAGAGTGGTGCAGAGAACACGAAACCTGGACACCTCATCAATGGAGTCGCGTCCTCTTCACAGATTAGAGTAGTTTTAGTGCTACAAGCGATTCTCGACGTCAGTTTATCTGGAGAGAGGTTGGAGCTCGATTTCATCTTAATAGCATCGCGGAAAGAGATCGTTATGGTGGTTTTGGAGTTCTCGTCTGGGGTGGCATTATGTTGAACGGGCGGACTGAGCTTCAAATCTTCGATCGAGGTTCTGTAACTGGAGACCACTACTGCAATGAGGTAATCCTACCCCATGTGCGTCTGTTCCGAGGGGCCATTGGACCAGACTTCATATTTATGGATGTCAATGCCCGTCCACACCGTACTGCTAATGTTCAAGAGCTACTGGAAAGTGAAGATATCACACAACTGGACTGGCCAGCTTACTCTCCAGATCTAAATCCCATAGAGCATGTGTGGGATGCATTCGGGAGACGTCTTGCGCCACGACAGTATCCTCCTGGTAACACCCATCAGCTGAAAGAAGCGTTAAAGGAGGAATGGAGACGTTTACCCCAAGAACTCCTGGATAATCTGGTGCTTAGCATGGAGAGACGATGCCAAGCAACAATTACAGTAAGGGGAGGGCATATCCCATACTAGGGAACATCTGCCAGTTGTATTTACGCTTCTTCAGGCAATCATGTGTAACGCCACTATATGTAAAATAAAGCATTTTTTGTTCCATACCCTGCTTTAAGCTTTATATTCATTTCTGCGCCATTATTCTTTTACCATCGTTTAAGTACAGACTAATGTACATCATATTCAAATTTCATGTCAATCGGATGATTTCTTGTAGAGTTATGACAAAAAACGCACTTATTGCTTAAGTTTTGCACACCAGTGTATCTATCTATGTATATATAAATTAAAATATATTAAATATTTATATTTAAATATATAAATTTCATAAGAGTATTTAAAATTTAATTTTGTAAATAGCTCTACGCGCGCGCGCGCGCGCGATAAAATATATCTTTTTATATTGATAAAGTATATATTACTATTAAAATTCTGCCGACTGGTGGTGGCGAGTTAGTGTCTCTAACTCTGAAGCAGTAGGTGCCAGGTTCGTATCCTAGTCATGGATATTTTCTCTCTCTGTTTGTTTCTCTGTCCTTGCGCCTTCCCTTTTCCTAATACTAAGTAGTATTAAGTTCTTGACAGCAGCTGGGCATTGGAAAAAATTTAGAATTTATCCTTTAATTCTTTGATAAAAATGAGCAAATATAATTTTTATTTATTATATGAGCCAGAGTTAAGCTTTTTTTAATAATTATAAAGCAATTTAATAAAAGCCTAAAAATGTTTGTTTCTTTATTTGAAATTTTGATTTTGATAGGATTAATTATTAAAATATTTTTTTTCAATTTTGTGAAAAACTTTTATTTATCGAAGCATTTAAGCCTTGAAAATAATTTTGGAAAATAAATCGAAAAAGAAAATGTCATAAGCATATTCAATCCTGTGTTTTTTTGACTACATTCTTAAGCGATATTTATTACGAAATTGTAGAATTTATACAATAGAAAGTATAATTATTTGATATTTTAAATATATTTCATCGACACTTTTAATCAAAGATTCTATCTATTATGAAGTAATATAAATGTATATTTGAGGAGATTTTAATTTTGAAGGAAAAAGAAGCTTCTAGAAGTATATTTATTTAGTCTGCCCAGTAAGGAACCCGGATGTTAGAATTTACATATTTCTAGAACGTAGAAATCGTTTATTTAAGGACTTGTTGCACGAGAAAATAGTGTTTCTCAAAAAACAAAAAATAACAGGTAATATTTAATGATATACATTTTTGTGTTCCAATAACCATTTCAAAACCCGGATGTTATCGTGGAGTATTTATTGTTTATTATTATTAATAAATGTGGAATAATATAAGTCATTAAGAATAAAAATTGTAAGTTCGTGGGTTCAAACTTTGAGAGATGTACGAATTTTCAAATAAAACTAATTAAAGAGTTTCAGGTGAAACTTTGAGTCCTATCGAAAAGTATTCCTCAAAAGAGTTAAATATCCTTGACATGTTTTTTTTTGTAATTAATCTTTTCGCATAGATGATGAAATTATATTCTTCTCACACTAATGCAAATCGTAGAAATATTAAGTGTTTTAGACATAACAAGCAACTTTATTTGTTGACTTATCATCTAAAGACTTATCACATAACACATCTGTGGTATTTTATGACAAATTAAATGTCATAAAATACAACAGAAATGAAGTTTTTATTTTATAAAAGTACTAATTTTATTCCTTACAACATTATAAATTTTTTAATGTTAAATTAACATAAATAGTCAAGTGAAATACTGTGACAATACTCCATGTGTGTTGTTTTCATTAGTTAATGTCATTGTTTATTATTTTGTGTAAAATATAAAATTATATATATATATATATATATATATATATATATATATATATATATATATATATATATATATATATATATATATATATATATATATATATATATATATATATATATATATATATATATATATATATATATATATATATATATATATATATATATCGATATGACATTTTCGTTTCATGTATACTTTGCTTGTCAACATGATTTTGGTTTGACATAAATTTTGTAATTATCATTTCATAAAAGTATCGAAATAAAGGATTTATTTAACAAATGCAATCAATTCTTAGATTAAATCTTCCCCAGTTCCAATGTACTGGAATGATGGTTCCAAGTTGTTCTTAGAAGATGCAGTTAAGAAAAAGGTATTATTGATAATTAATCACGTTTTATTCGAATATAACTCTTTTAAATAGTGTTTTTTCTTTAATTCAGGAGAAATATAAATTATCTTTCCTTACTTAATTTGCGTTTTACATTTTATTAAATTTTATTGTACTAGAATTAAATACATATTGTGAAATGCAATTTACACTCGTGTCCATAAATTAAGAATGTAAGTTCAGGGAAAGAAAGAGACAGAAACAAAACAAATGTGACTTATTTGTAAAGTCTATTACAAATAAGTTACATTTGTTATTATAAAGGTAAAGAGCAAAAAAGATGGTGTATGTTTGACACCATTAATAAAAATGCTCTATTGGATTCAAGTCCGGTAAGTATGCTGGCCAGTTCACCAGGATAATATCCCCCAATTGAAGGCATTCGTCTTGAATGTTTGAACAGTGAGGACGGGTGTTGTCATTCATAAATAGAAATTCTGCATCCATGGTATCCCGAAACAAACATACATATTGTTCCAGAATGACACCCCGATAGATGTGGCCTGTCATGGTTACATTCTAAATATGCAGGTTAGTTCTGTGACCCAGAATAATTCCTCCCGAAGCGAGTAATCCTGCATCACCGTAACGGTGTCATTCGATGGTGTTCTCTTGGTGGTAACGGATACCTGACCCTCTTCATATGAAAGTCCGGCGAGAATCAGATTGAAAGCTAAACCTAGATTCGTCGGAAAACATCACACAAGACCACTGTTAGCTCATACTCACATTACCATCCTCTTGGAACCGTTGCCAAAGCCTTGAAATGATATTCTGTGTGATTTCAAGTTCCTCGGATACTTCTAGCTGTGTACGTCCATATTCCAGATGGACGATAATTCTACCACGTAAAACATCATCCAAATGCTTTCTCTGTGCCATAACTATGCGGTTATTGCACTGAGAGGCTCTTAAAGCGCTTTGTAACAATTTTAGTACTTTGCAGCAATTCCTTATATACCTCTCTCTTACTCTCTTGTCATTGTGACATTGGTGCCATCTGCTGGTTTCTTGTAATTTGCATAAATTTACATATTCTTCTTCAAAATGTGTGTGATAATTTTACACGTGAAATTTTTATTTTAGAGTTCAATTTCTGTGAGATTCTTAATTATCCTTAATTTATGGACATGTGTGTAGTTATTATTTACATACTAAGTTTACATTTTCATTGACATATAATGTGCCATAAAAATAAATTGAATTATAAATGATCGAAGTTACACTTTACAAACAAGTCTAGGGATCACGAAACTTAACTATTGATCTGATGGTGATGTCGATTTATTGGACCTGGATTTGACAAAGCATAAAATATATATCAGTATTATACGGATCCAATATTTAACAATATCTCCTATATCTTAAGAAGAATTCATAAATACGAAATTGGAGCTTCCATCTTAATACCATTGAAATTCGCTAAATCGTATCAAAATCTGGTAATATAATGAACTAAAATTATCAACGTAAATACATAGAAAGTTTTCTACTAATTTGAAAAATAAAATAATAGAAAAATAGCATATGAACTGTTTTATTAAATAATCACGTCACCGATGGAATTCTTAAGCCAGGCAAAAAGATATAATAAAGTGCGAGGATATTTGTTATAATTATGATTTGAATAATATTATAATCATTAGGAATCTCAGTTATATCCATATAAATATTGTCCAAAAGTGAGTTGTATTTCTTGAAATGATAGATATTTCTCTGACACGAGATATTCTCATGACTTTTATTACATAATTATATCTTATTATCCATTTATCAAAAAGTATAATTAATTACTCTCTTTATCTATTTTTTAATATGCGTTAAAATGCACTAGCAATATTTCTTTATCCAAGCAAATCTATGCTCATTATAATATGAAATAAGTAGACGCTCTCTAACAATGGCTTATGCATCCACAACGAAAAACTATTACTAGCGTTGCTGGTTTACATTTTATTGCAAAATTATTAGATCAATATTTGAATTATTGCTTTGTGATAAATTGAATCTGTATAATCTGGGAGGAAGTCTTCGCCAACGCCACACTTTAATCATATTGCTTACGTACAAAGTTAGTTGCATATTCCTTGTTATAAAAGAAAGCAAGGAAAGATGAACTAAACTGTGAGACTCTATAATATGTTGAACTCTGTGCATAACTGAGCAGAGTTTTGGCTCAAAATCACCGATTGATGATACGACTGATGGTAGCAGAATTTGGCATCAGTAATAATTGACGATGTGTTTACATATAAAGTTTATTCATAATCATTGCCATGTTTTTTTGTGTCTAATAGCACTTCAAAATAATTTTGATAACCAATGTGAAACATTTGGCTAAACTTTTGAATTCTTTTCGTCATAAAAGGAAACTAACTTTAATTTCCCAGCGTACCATGGAAGCAATTGCTCAGTAGCTTCAAAATTAAAATTGATTATTTAGATATTGAATAACTTAAATAGGTGAAAATATATTAAAAAATAGTTTTGTATTTTCCTAATTTTTTTTTTATAATTCATTCAATTTAATATCTTAAAAACAATGGTTACATATAAAAATTTGCAGAATTGTATTAATTATTTGCAGTAAAAGTTTCTTTTTAATAGAATATGATTCATTAATTACTCTGAAGTGTCTTTGTAAAATCACTTTTATTGCTGATTGATGCTTCTATTATATTATTCTAAGATAAATTTATAATCCCTTATTAAAATTTCCACTCAGTTATTCTATGGGAATCCAAATTAGAAATCAAATGAATTTTATTCGAAACAAATTTATGCACAAATATCTGTAAATTGTGCCTTTTCTCTGAATTTTACGAAAAAAATATTCATATATATATATGATGATTTGAAATTTATTCTCGAAATTAAATTTTATGCAAAAAAAGTGACTACTCTTTCTTTACAGAATGAATACATTTCTTTCTAAATAAGGCGATTGTTTCCAAAATTCATTAGTTAAAATTCATAGTAAGAAAATTATTGTAAGACATAAGAAACTAAAATTTATATTTAATCTGTTTTTTTCTAAATTTACTCTTAAAAAGTGCAAATCTCAAAAGTTGATTCTCAAAATGAAATTTTCAATGTTATCTTAAAAATAAATAAATTAAAAATTTTCAAATGAATAAATTTTATTTCAAATGAAGACTGATGTTTCAAAGCATTTTAGATAATATGAAATTTACGAGTAATGAGCCTTTAAAACTATTGATAAAACTATAGATTTTAGATAGTAATGTGTTATTCAAATAACCAGTTTCCAAATTCTTAAAAAACTAATATAGTATTAGAAATTAAATTTACTACTCATTTCATATAACGACTTAAGCAGTTGTTTTATAACCAAAAATTGTGTTTAAATATTAGAGTAAGTTTTATTGTATGCTGAGAATTTAGTTTTTTTTGTATGTTTCTTATTGGTATATTAATGTGGTTTTACAGTAGAATGTAATTTATGTATTTGAGAAAGAAGAATCCAATTATATTATTCTACATGCCTCCTTTGCAATTAAATAATTTAAGAAACGACTAATGCTTTCTCAATCAAGTGACAAGAAAATGAAACTTTTTATTTCAGTTAAATAGAAAAAATGATATAAATTTTTATTTTTTTAAAAATCATAATTTATTATTTAAAACAGCGAGAAGACTTAGCACTGCAAAATAATCACGCAATAAGTGCTGCGAATGACGTCGCACCAACCACAACTACTTCAAGAATTCAAGATGATGTTGGGGAAGTAAGTATTAAAATGTAACCAAGAAAGATGAATATAAATTTTTAATTAAAAGGAAATTTAATTTTAATTAAACTTTTAATTAAACGAAATTTTAAATAATTTTTTCTAATAAAATCTTGTAAATTAAATCAAAATCAGACAATTTGTTTAGAAATATATTTAATTACTTTAAATTAAATTAAATTTTTTAAATTAACAATTAAAAAAATTATTTAATTTAAAATTTAATTTTTTTAGTTAACTATTATTTTAATTTTTCAATGTTTCTGATTATTTTGCTTATGTTTAAGCAAGCATACATTAATTTAAAATATTCTCAAATTTTTTGCTTAAGAATTTGGAATGCGTTGATGGATAGAAACGAAGCAAAAATGTTGTTTAACAATACTTAAAGGGGTTACATAAGAAGAAGCAACGCTTTTTTTTTTATTTTTCTCTTCAACCGTTCATTTTTTAAATGAAATAAATTTTATTATGGTGTTAAAAATAATTTTTTTTTCAATTTCTTTCAAAAGTTCGAATTTATTTTTTACATATCACCACAAATATCAAGCTATATTTTTCATGGTTTTCTCATCCTACTCTGTTAGTTCGAATGTGCTATTGCATAAATTTTTTTTAAAGATATATTCTTCTCGTGAAAAAAATTGACTCTGTTCTTGACAGAGATAACAAGTTCTGGTCTTCACAATTCACGCAACTGTCGTATTGCTAAAATTTTAATGAAGTTCAAAACTGCGCAATAAAATTGGCACGTCAATAGGACGAAAATTAATTTATCAGGAGGATTGTAAGAAGCATATATTAATCAAAAAATATAATGCAATATAATTCATTAAAAAAATTCCATCATTTATAAAAATAGAAAAGCAAAATTTTACCTGAAGTGTTTTTGAAAAAATTAGCATGATTTATCAGAATTTCTTAGTATTCATTCAAACACAATTATTTTTTGTGGCACAATTACATAAATTTTATAATTTTTTGAGATATTTTTTTGTATATTTTAAATTTATAACACTGTGTTTAACATCCTGAATTAATTTAGTGACCATATCGGGGATATATTTGCCTTAAAATTAAACCAGCTCATTGTTTTTATGTTATTTAAACTTGTTAACTGTGTTGAGTGTTGTATACAGTTATTTAAAATATAAACAAATATTTACAACGCATGTATTATGTGGAAAATACATAATACAAATTATGCTCAAAGAGATAAAATTTGCGTAATTGATAGGAAAAATCAGAAGCCCACTTTTTTTTTTTTTTTTTTAGAAATTTACAGTTATTGTTACTGTTAATTTCTAGTTTATTCTTTTAAAAATGAAAATAACAAATGATGTTTAGATTATTTAAATATGAGATTTTTTTTATATTTGATTTTATACCCAATTTCTGTATTTTATAATGAGACTTTTTTATAATTTTCATGATACTTTTTTTTACAAAATTATTTAATTCTGACTCACTTTTTATAAAAAAGTCAGTTTAATGTTATTATTACATTCCTCTATTTTAATTTGAACATTTATCTTTGACTAGCTTAATCTGCCTGCTTGGATGCAATTTATTAAAAAACTTTTAATCTGTTTCAATGAGCTTATAGTTGATATTTGACTTATGACATGCTCACTTGATTTAGATTTTATCAAAGGAAGACACCATGTAACACATATAAGTGAGGAAATATATAGACTTTAATAATTACACCTTTTAAAAATTTTTCCTTAAAAATATATTCGCTTCTTTTAGATATTTTTCAATATCTTTTAAACGTGAAAACATGAAATCTACAATTTAGTACATTAAAGTGTACACATTACAAAATATTATAATTAATGATTAGATTAGTGTAAAAATATAAAATAAGGTGCAGATTTCATGAAAAGTCTCTTTAACTACGAAATTAATAAAGTTTGAAATCGGGACTTTTTCATTGGTTTTCAAATGCACTTTCGACTGGCGGCGTATTAAGAAAGGCGAGATAACATTGATGAGACCGAGAGAGGTACATAATAATTCCTTTTGGAAAGTCTCTAGAAATGCATTAAATATCTTTATTTCTTAAGAAAAGTTAACTGTATGAATGTAGAAAGGAAAGAGAATCCCATATCGTAAATATTTTTTTTTATTTCGGTCAGCAGTTATGCATTGATGACATCTTTAAAGGCCGGAAAATAGCTACTTGTTTCTCTTTGAAGCCAAAAAGCTCCTAAGTGGAATATTATATATTTCAAATTAATTATATTGTGACATAAGTGACTTTACAAAGAGTTCAAATCAGCATTAATTATGTTTTAAATTAATCATAAAATTTATAACCAAAATTTTCAAATAAAACAGTTTTTATGTTGGAGACCGACAACTTGACATAAATTTCACTCCATTTTCTATAGAGATTCTGAATTCAACACACACACACACACATAAATTCAATTGAAAACAGGAAAAGAATTTTATTCATAAAGATAAGTGATAGCTTAGAAATACAGTTAAAGTACTTTATGTAATAAAAAAATTTCAGATTAGCTTGAATAAATGTTTTGTACTGTCACTATTTAATATCAAGTTTTTTTTTTAAAATTAACCAGGTAGAAAAGAAAAGCAGTCTCGATTCAAGACAAAATGTTACAACAAATTATTTAACTACGACAAGAATAAATGATGATTTAAAAAAGGTAAGTAAAATTGCAAATGAGTAAAATAATAAAATTGAATAAAAATAATAAAATAATAAAATTAATATTTTAAAAAAGAAAAAGGCATTGAAGAAAATGAAAAACTGTATTGATTAATAATTTTATATAATGCTAAGGGATGATTTACAAGGAAGATATCATTATTATAAAAAAAATTGAGTAATTAAAATAATTTAATTGTAGATAGATACAAATTAAAATAAAGGATAGTTTTAAAATTAAATGTATCACACACACACGCCCACGCGCACGCACGCACGCAAGCACGCACGCACGCAAGCACGCACGCACGCACGCACGCACGCACGCACGCACGCACGCACGCACGCACGCAAGCACGCACGCACGCACGCACGCAAGCACGCACGCACGCACGCACGCAAGCACGCACGCACGCACGCAAGCACGCACGCACGCAAGCACGCACGCACGCAAGCACGCACGCACGCAAGCACGCAAGCACGCACGCAGATCAAATTTATCGGAAGTTATACAGAAATTTCATTATAATTAATATATTCATTTTACTTATTTAGGTAAACTATTCAAGAATAATTATCAAAATTATCCTTATGTATATTATTGAGAAATATATCCATAATGTGCGTATAAGGAAAAAATTAAGTACACACAAGGATACGCAGACGCATTATTTTTAATTCTAATTATTTAAATATAGTCTTAAGTTGTGCATTGGAAATGATTTTTTATTATAAATAAAGTACAAATTTGGAATTATGTTAATGTAATGAATCGCTTTTTCTAGTTTAAATAGTTTAGTAGAAGTATTGCAGACATTTTTATTACAGGTTGACCAGGAAATAAAGGGAAGGTTTCAAAAAGGAATAGAAGATCATTCTACAAGAGTAAGATCAGTTACATAGCAAATGTATAATTTTTATATATGTTACGTATATACAACTATTGTTATATATTTATACCTGGATAAGAATTTATTTCTGTGAGTTAATTTTGATTATTATGAATAAGTTTTTCCTGATTATTGATAAAATTTGTTTAAAACAAATATTTCTAATAATTTGTATTAAAAATCATATAGTTAAGTAAATATATATATGCGAAGCACGCACGCACGCACGCACGCACGCACGCACGCAGCACGCACGCACGCACGCAAGCACGCACGCACGCACGTACACACGCACGCACGCAAGCACGCACGCACGCATGCGAAGCACGCACGCACGCACGCAAGCACGCACGCACGCACGCAAGACGCATCGCACGCACGCGCACGCGGCACGCACGCAAGCACGCACGCACGCACGCAAGCACGCGGCACGCACGCGCACCGCACGCACGTACGCGAAGCACGCACGCATCGCACGCAAGCACGCACGCATCGCACGCAGCACGCACGCACGCATCGCAAGCACGCATCGCACGCATCGCAAGCACGCGACGCACGCAAGTATTTCATCGCACGCAAGTAATGCGCAATGCACGGATACTGGCACGCAGTTAGACGCACGCACGCACGCACGCACGCAAGCACGCACGCACGCACATCGCATAAAATAAAGGATGCACACACGCATAAAATAAAGGATAGTTTTAAAATTAAGTGTATCACACACACACACACACCCACGCGCACACACACGCACGCACGCACACACATACATTTTATAAAAAATCAGATTTATCGGAAGTTATACAGAAATTTCATTATAATTAATATATTCATTTTACTTATTTAGGTAAACTATTCAAAATAATTATCAAAATTATCCTTATGTATATTATTGAGAAATATATCCATAATGTGCGTATAAGGAAAATTAAGTACACACTTAAGGATAATGTTTTCATTATTTTTTTAAATTCTAATTATTTCAAGTAAATATAGTCTTAAGTTGTGCCTTGAAATGATTTTTTATTATAAATAAAGTACAAATTTGGAATTATGTTAATGTAATGAATCGCTTTTTTCTAGTTTAAATAGTTTAGTAGAAGTATTGCAACATTTTTATTACAGGTTGACCAGGAAATAAAGGGAAGGTTTCAAAAAGGAATAGAAGATCATTCTACAAGAGTAAGTCTAAAATTTTCTTCTCTGAGTTACATAGCAAATGTATAATTTTTATATGCTTTATGTATATACAACTTATTGTTGTATATTTTATACCTGGATAAGAATTTCTTATTTCTGTGAGTTAATTTTGATTATTATGAATAAGTTTTTCCCGATTATTGGATAAAATTTGTTTAAAACAAATATTTCTAATAATTTGTATTAAAAATCATATAGTTAAGTAAATATTATAATTTTTTGTAAATAATTTGATCACTAATAGAATAAAGAAAGGAATTTGAATAATAAGATAATTTTTTTGAAGAAGATAATTTTAATATTTCTGAAAACTGGAAATCCGACAAATAAGGGTGTTTGGAAAAGATATTATTTTATATATATTCAAAAGCTTTTTTTAATTTTTACTAGCTACACTTAAAAATTTTGTAATTAGTGTATCATTATTTTTATTTGTCAAAAATTTGAATTGAATCTGGACGTGAAATCAGGAAGATCTTGAACCAAATTTCGAATATTCGAATTATATATGAAAAATTAATAGAAAAGGTTAAGAAAAAACATACAATAATTCCATTCTTAATGACATTCTAAAATATTTCTTATCTAAACAATATACTATGAAATTAAAACATATCTGGAATTTTTAGAAAAGCAAGTATTTAACTAAGACTGAGGCGAAGTTTTCTTTTTCATAATAACAATTAATACAAAAATAATTTAGGAATAACTTTATAGAATACAAATTTACATTTATGGTATGGATTTAATTCATAATATGCCAGTTAAGGGTGCTAATTTTTTGAAGCTAAATAAAATTGACATAAAGTATATCGATGTATAAATAGAAAATCAAAATTACTTTTCCTAAATAATATATTTAAATATAATTAAAACTGTTGCAGTACTACATTTTTACAAAGACTACATTATTTTGATTGAAATATTAAAAAAATCCTTATTGAATCATAAATAGAGTTTATAAACCCAGATAACATATTTTTGTTCTTCTTTCATGAATAGTTTGTACAAAGGATAAATGCAAGTTCAGTACCAACTGCTGAAGAATATTATTATGAAAATGATTATTCAGAGATACAAGATCAATCTGAAGAGGTAAGATTTAAATATTCAATATTAATTTACTCAAGAAAGAATTTTGAAAATAATTAAAATCACTTGAGACAAAGCCGCTTACAAAATAACAAGTATCTCACTCATTAATTTTTTGAAAAAGTAGTTTCCTGACAAAGTGAATGGGAATTCTGGACAGAATAATGAGGAGGAATATGCAAGTGGAAACATTCATACAGAAAACAACAGTTTTACTATTGTTAGTTTTAATAATGAATAAGCAATTGCATAGTTACTCATAACAAAGTAATAAAAATGTATATTTATATGCAGTTATTACTTTGCTATCTAGCTTTATTTTTATATAGATATTGTTAATTTTTTTCTCAAATAATTCTACTTTGAACTTCGTAGAAAAGTTTTCTATACAGAAAACTACTACAGATACATGCACAATTTACTGAAGTATGTCATATACATTTTTTATATATTTAATACAAAACGTAATTGAAAAATCGAACGTAAAAGTATTGAATAATATAATTTACGATACAGCAGTAAAAATGATTTATTAAAGAAAAATTGTAGTATTTATCTCAAATTATGACAACTTTAATTAAAGTAGAAAAAGTTTCTAAAACATGAAATATATTACAGCTTGCAAATATTACAAAAAATTATATCTTGTCTAAAAATTAGTTGATCCACAACTATAAGAAAATTATAATTAATGAGTTTTACTGCAATTTCTTTCAAGATATTGAATAATAGTTCGGTATATTTCTTTTGAGCATTATAAATAACTTTTGATGAATTCCTGTCTTCAAAATAGAATTAGTAAACGCTGTTACCTTTTTATTCTATAGCTATGCAAATTTTCGTGGAAATTTAAATCTCTAAAAAATACTTGAATGTTAAAAATAGTTTATTTTAGAATATAAATTTCCACACGAATATTGAGAGACTAAAATTTTCAATCTAAACTCTATATTTTTCTAACTTGAATTAATGCAGCTTTATTAAAATTAAAAGTTAAGGTAATGATTATCTGTTTATAAAATGATGTTTGTAGTATTAAGATAGATGATATTAAATAGTTATTGAGAAGCATGCCAGTGAAATCATTCTTATACTTTTGTATTGAAATATTTGGTTGATGGTTTGAAAATAACTAACATATTTCACACAATTTGATTTTAAAAATCAAAAAAGTATTTTTTAAAAATGTTTTTATTAATTTAATAATTGTTGATAAAAGTTTAAATGTATTATAACTTATTTTGTTTTAAGGAAATACAACTGTTTATATATTAGAAGTTATTTCTATATCTAATTGATAACTTCCTTAAACACAGATAAATCCTTGATGTTGCGAATAATTTAATTTGAAATTAAAATAAAGTAATTAATGAGAATTTCAAATAAAAATTAAAAAAAAAGAAAATATTCTACATTAATTTACTTGAATATTTAGCAAAAAATGTTCTTTCTAACAATTTAGTTGCAAAAATATAATTTTAATAGTTTATTTCTTTCAAATATTTTAGATAATTTAATTTTATAAATTTTTACCTTGCTGCATATCACATTTTTTAGGGTAAAATAATTATGAAGAATCACTTGATACTTTATATTAAACACCCACCAGATTTAAAACACTTTTTTCACTTTAAACCACACTGTAAAATTTTAAATTCGTTATGCATGCACTTATCATATATATAAGTATATATTTCCAATTAATTTTTAAAGTTAATATGCTTTACATTTAAATTTGAAGCTAAATAAAAGTTCAATTGAAAACTATTAACTAATTAATTTTCGTTATTTGTTTAAATTATTTATATTATAAGCAATTTTTGAAGGAAAAATATAATACCAGTAAAAGCTTAGGAAGAAGGAGATATAAATGAATGTATTTATTTAAAACTAGAATTATTTTAAATTTGTCTATTTTAAATACTTTGTTGAATTTTATTTTCCTACTATTAAATTCCTACTTGCAAAATTACAAATATATGAAATTTATGTATTCACATAAAAATATTCATGCTTATCTTATAATCAATAAAGCTAACATTAATATAGTTATTAAAGATTCACCATGTATTAGATTAAAATTTTCTCATTAATAAAATTTAATTGTTGAATTACTTTTTAATTACAATAATTTGCTGATGGGTCAGACACAAGTTTAAAAGAAAACAATAAAACTTAGATTTCAAATCTAGTTTTTTTATTTAAAAAAAGTACATTGCTTTAAATTCTCAGCAAGTTATTATAAAGTTTTTATTTGTAATAAATTTGATTTATGTACTTACAAAATTACTATAATCTACATTCCTCATTCATTTAAAAGATTCAGTTTATAATTATTTCAGTGGTATCAGTAACATGACAATTGAATAATTTAAATTATATGATTATCTTACATTGATTTCTTTATATGATTACTTAGAATTGAGTTTTTTTGAAGTTAGTGTTTCAGAAATTTAAAATTAATTATCGCCAAATTCTTGAAAAATTAACTATAATTACATATAAATTTATTCTATCAAATATAGCTTACTAAGGAAAAGAATATAATCTCAAGATAATTTGGTGAAAAGAAAATTGCAATGTTAAAAAAATAAATGGTTAATTTAAAGAATGCGTTTTAATGCTTCTTTAAAATAACCATTAATTAATGAAATTAATTATAGAAACTTCAATAATTAATTTCATGAAAATGCTTTAATATATTATTCGCTAAAAATACATATTTTAGTATTCATATTTTCATGATGGTTTCTAAAATATTTTAATGAATATTTCCCTTTTTACTTTATCTTACAATTGCAAATTACGAGGATAAATTAGAATATTTCTAGAAATATTTCATATTTAATTTATTATTTTCGAAGTACTTTCAGTATAAAACAATGAAAGATTTAGATAAATTCTTATATATTTATAATTCAACTCAAATTCTTAACACCAAATAGCTAAAAATTTTAATTTTGAAGTAGGTAAAAGTGTAGCAAAAACGAAACGTGTAAAAGTGTAACGAAAAAAGTTTTCATTAGTCAAGAAAATGCTTCTGATGTAAAATAGTTATTGATGATAAGATTTTAATGGAATTCAAAATGATATAGAGAAATATCTTAGATAAAAGAATTTTTTGAAAGAATGAAAATATTTATTGAAAGGAACCATAGATGTTCATTGAAGTTATCATTGTAACTCATCATCATTTCATTCACAACATCAGCTTGTAATACACCCTGTAGATATATACTGATATGCCCGCCAACTTGTCTAGAGGTCAGCGTGCCTGACTACGGATAAGGAGGTCCTGGGTTTGAATCCCGGTTCAGGCATGGATGTACTTTCTTTCTCTCTATCTTGTCGTTGTCCTTTCCTTGTGTGTGAGAATGAAATATGAATGATTCCTACCCTATAAATGGGTCCCGATGGCATATGTGAGGGTACGATAGTGGCCCACTACTTGTGGTGCACCCGGTGCAACGCCTCGGCCGCTAAGAGGTCGCTGTGTCTGGCCGGTTCCTTGGTATCAGGGAACAATAGATTAATACACTCTGTTGCAGTTGTAACTATCTACAATCTGCAATTGGAAAAAAAATATATACTGATATAGGTATTTATAATTTAGTAAGGATTTTAGGAAATCTATTTCAGGATAAATCTAATTAGCTTTAATTACACTAATTCAAACAAATAAATTTAAAAAATCTATGCTTAGTATTTTTTTCGTTAAGCTGATTTTTTTTACGATTTATATACTGAAACAAAATTAAAATGTTACAATACATGCTTTTATTAAATGCTTATATTTAAAATGGATTTCTTTATCTTCAGTTTTTTATAACATTGGTCGTTGAAACTCTTATAGCGGTTGAATAATATGATATGATTTTTAATGGAATGCTTTTGTATATTTGTTGATAGAAAGAGCACATATTCTTGAATTTAAATGTAATTTATAACAATTCTTGAATTTAAAATTGAATTTATCAAATTTTTGTAAGTTATTCAAAGAATAAAATAAGTTATTGTGTTTTTTTTTAATAATTTGAAAGGAGTATTTGTGGAAGCTCGATTGAAATTAGTAAAGAAGAAATTATTGATAAGCTGTTTTATCAACAGGAGATTAATTAAAAAAAAGCTAATTTTCATATACTTAGAAAATCAGTTAGATTCCAACATATTTTGTTAAATTAAAACTTTATCGATTTTTAAAAGTGATTTCTGGTTGGACAACTGATTTAGAAAAAATTCTTATATATATATATATATATATATATATATATATATATATATATATATATATATATATATATATATATATATATATATATATATATATATATATATATATATATATGTATAAGTTCTTATATTAAGTTCTTAAATAATTTCTAATATTATCAAAATAGATTCTTATATAAGTGTCCTTATATTAGGAATTTTATGTTGTGGTTAAAGCTATTGTTGCCAGTTTAGTGAAGTTCAACTTATTTTAGTAGTTTCATGAAAAAAGAAATGCGAGTTCAAAACGAATAGTAAAAAATAAAATCAAGAATGAAAATGCTTCTTCAAAAGTAGGGAATTATTCCGTAAACGTGAGTCTTAAATATTCATTGAATCAAATATGTTCACCATAATTTATTTACTTAATTATAAATTTATTTATTCACAAAATTATTTCCTTTACAGCTTAGTAGTTTTAAAATATTTAGAAACATATTCTTATGTAGCTGCTTTCTTAAAATAGAAACTATTGTATTATTATTTAAATGTATAAAGATTTTTCCTCAATATAAAAGATTTTTATTTGTATTAATAGCTTCCTGAAGGAAGAAAGACCAGCTTAAAACAAATTGAAAAAGAGGAACTTGTTGATGAAAATACTAATTCAAAAGTAGGAGAATATATTAAAAGTGCAAGTCTTAAATATTTATCGAATAAAATGTTATTTTAATAAACTATTCTCTAAATTAAAAATTGTTTGTTTTAAAAAATATTTTATTTTCGCAAGATTAGTTTCAAAAAGAGTTCAGTTATGTGTTCTTATAAAACAGTTTTTACAATAACCATTATTAACCAACTGGAGAAGTGGTCAATGTAATAGATTATTCTTTTTTTTTATAGTTTTCTGAAAAAAGTGATAGCAGTCTAGAGCAATTATATGAAGAAAATGAAAATACATACGAAAAAGTAAGTAAAATTGGTAATTTCTTAATGTTGATCGAATGGTTATATTCTGAAATCAATTATTTGAAAAGCGAAATATTCAAGAATTTTTTCTCATTTTAAGAGGAAATTTTCATCACATTTCCCGAATACATTATAGTTTTAATCATAACCTTCTCTATACACTGTATAAATTTGAAAATTTTACTAATGTAATTTTAAGAAATAATTTTAAGAACATAAAAAAAATTATATATAGTTCCTGTGATATGCAATATCAACTTAAATATAAATACGGTAATGCATATATAATTTGCTTCGCTTTTATCTTTAATTTCATAGAAGATCATTCTCCTAAAAAACCTTCAAATATATTATTGGGAATGAATATAATTGCGTATTAAATTACTTATTATTACGGTTATTATTACTTAATTTGAATATTACTACAAATAGTTCATTGAAAGAAAAATAAGTGATCTTTAAGATAAATTCTGAAAATATACAGTGTTGGCGAAAATGCTCTTTCTTTTGCAGATTGTGATTAGTTTTAAAATAAGGAAAATTCTTCTTAAAATATTATGTAAGATTAGTAAATAGGTTAATAAATTTTTAACCAAAAACTCAAGTTAAAATCGTTTTCGATTAAATATGGTTTATTAAGGATATGCTACGCTGTGACCAAAAATTTCTTCAATATTTTAGAACTTTGTTGAGTAACCATATTACATAGTTAAACATAAGATGTTATAGCAGTGAGATGATAATATTGCATTTTTACAGTGAAAGCTTTCAGTCAGGATTTCTTCATAAATAATAAGGTCTTTAATTTAGGCATTAAAAATCATATTTGCATGAATCATATTAACTGAAAACATAAAGCTTCGAAAACTACATTTTTAAAATTTTTATATTTTTCTATTCTATTTAATATTGATTTTTGTGGATATTTTAAAGTTAAGTTTCTTATTTATTATGAAATTCATTATGTTTCTAGCAAGCACACTTGTCCTTTTCATTCTTTATGCAATTAAATTGCATTACTCTTTTGCGATTAATTTTTTATCCACTGCTCTTATTCAGTTAATAAATATATTTTATGTTCTATAACTCGTTTCTGATAAACTGAAGCATTCTATTATAACAAATATAGTTATTTAAAGTACTGTAGCATTTGGAAAATAGATGTATTTACCATATATATTAAATTATTTGTTATTGTTACGATGACAATTTGTCATCGAAATATGTTGAAACATTTCATTGAAAATGTATCTCATATAACTGTTTTAAATATAAAGTGGAATTGAAATTTCGCTTAAAGAATAATGTATCATTTTATTATTCTAAATTCCCCCCGCAATTGTGTAACTGTGTCATTAACAAGGTATTAATATAAAAACAATATGGCAACTTAGATATAAATGTTGCTTTTTTTCCTTGCTAAAAATAGGAATATTTTCATTTAAAATGTATAATACTTTTAATAATGTTAAGATTATATGCAGGTTATTATTATAATAATTTTTAATGTGAATTTCATTTATATATATTTTATTCCCTGAAACACAATTTTACTTTTTAAGTGTACCTTTATACATTTATTTTTTCTGTAATTCAACTTTTCTAGTTATCTATATATAAATTAATTAAGAAATCTATCATGTTAATAATTAATAAACATCTATTTTTAATCCAGATTTCAATGTGGTTTTGATTAGTATGTATATTTACTCGAATAACAAACAACATTTTGCAGCATTATTTATGATTTGAAACTTTTTTATATTAAAAATATTAATTTAAATTAATATGAAATAATTTTTTTCTTAATAACAAATGAAAAATCTGTAAAGTTAAATTAATTTTGTTACGTTTTTTATAATAAAATTCCTTATTACATCTTTTATAGCGTTTTATTATTTAGTTCATAATATTCAATATTTACAATAACTTTTACAGACATGTTTTCATTTAATCTAATGAGATTTTAAGAATTATAAAATAATATCATGAATGTAGAACTGCAGTACTTATTAATATAAATGGAATATTGAAGTTTTCTTATTGGCCATTATTTCTATGAAAATAATGAAATAAAATAGAATATACACTCTTAAGTAAATTTGAGAGATTTATTTTTAATAAAAATTTAAAACGTATCAAAAATATTAAAAAATATGATTTTATAGAAAAAAATCAAATATCTTCTTAAGCAGAGGATATTGCATTTACGAATTACTGATATTTTTTAAAGTTTTGTATAGCCTTAAAAATATTTTTTAAGTATTCGTAAAATAAAAATAAGCGATTTTAAGGATTTGTGAAGGAGCCGAATATTTTTTTTGCAATAATTATAATGTTAAAGATAATTTAGTGGATTTTTTAACTCTCAAATCCTGAGCTTCTTGATAAGAAATGAGATTTTAAAATTTACATCTTTGTTTCTTTAAATAAAATTTTTTACTTCTCGTTTAAAAGTCAACAGGATATTATAAAGAGAATAGTTTGCTCACATCGAAAGCGTTTCTTTAAAATGTATAGTGATATCAAAAATTTACACATACGTCATAGTGATTTAAATTCAAGATAATAAAATTATGATTCTATGTAACCAATATTATTTAAATACTTTTTTGAAATCAATAATAGTTTGATATTTTCTCCATATAACAGTGCATAACAATTAATAAATTTAGGAGATGAAGAAATTGTCGCAAGTTTATTATATTATTGATTTTATGGTAAATCGAACCGGGGGCGAAATAAAATAAAAGCTATTTCAAAAAAACTGGCATAAACATTTTTCAAATTAGTCATTAAGATAGTTTAATCAAATTACACCATGTAAAAGTATAATTTCACGTCAATAGATGTCGCCACCATATCACTACTTTTAAAAGCATATACAGTTAGGAACTGCGTGAGATAAAAACTCATATAAAGGAAGAAAATTGATTAATTTGGAAATGAATTAAATTGAAAATATGGGAAAATACTTAAATTATAAAGAATAGCAAAGTGAAATTATTTAACACAATCAAAATATTGATTACTGTAGAATGAAGTATTGTAATTATGCTTGTTATTTTATTTTCTTAACCTCTGGTAAAATAAATTATTGCAAAACAATATATTGTATTTCATTATATATTGCATATTTTCTCTTTTTAATATGCATTTTAAGGAAGAATTTTATAAACAGCTTTCGTTTTTTTAATTTAATTACTAATCAAAAAATAAAAGTTGTTGGATTAGCTATTTTATATTGTTCAAAAAATAAAGTAGTTAGTTGTTTGTTTCTTATAAAAAACAAGAACTATTTGTAAATTTATGAAAGCAGTTCTTCTAATTATAAATTACAGTATTTTTGTAGTTGCTGGCAATATTTTATAGATGTATTTATGGTTAAAATACTTTTTTTAATATTGTTTTTTTCCTTTAAATATAAAACGTAGAAATAAAGTCATTTTCAATAATAAGATTATTTTATTAATGCCTTTATAATTGAAATAATAATTTCGAACTTTATTAAACTGAAATAGGTTTTAATTAAATTCTAAACTAAATCAGTGTATTCAAAGCAATAATGAACTTGAATGAAAATTAAAAAAAAAAAAAAATGTTTAAGAAAAGATATTTTATATAAAGGAGTTTCTTATTTATTAGCTTTTGATATTATAGTTTTATTCTTTAATCGGCCAACACAGAAATCAATTATAAAGTTTTTAGATACAACTGTAGCAACAATAAATAAAATAATGAACCAGTATTTGCAACTTAAAATGGTAAAAAACATAATGTTTACCAGCTTTTGCCGAGACATGTGGCTCAACGCAAAACATTTTGTAGAATCCTGTATGAAAACCATTTAGCAGGAGATAAATAGAAAAACATTGTGACCCTTGATGAAGCATGGGTTTACCTGAATGACTGTAACAAAAAAACATCTTTTTACTATAGAAAACGAGGAGAAAAAATGTACAAACCCGTTTCCGTCAATGTAAAGAAAGTTTCATTAAGGGCTTTATGATTGTCGCAGGTTTCTCCTCCAAGAAGAAATTAAAAAACTAAAAAGAGTGGAAACAAATGTTAAAATCAACTCAGGAGAATCGTACTATCAGGAGAAGGTTTTACGCCCAATATTTACAAAAGAAATTCTACTTCTTTATCCCAATGACAGTAAAAGAGAGAAACTTCATCAAGACAAAGCTACAAGTCATACTTCG